>CM021110.1:108501361-108851567 GCA_007115665.2 Sequoiadendron giganteum
ACCATTGGTAAGACTTTGTTTCAGGGAAGAGAGGAGGAAAAAGAGGAGATTTATTTTTTCCTAGTGTCTGATATGATTCAAAATAGGAAAATGATAACCATGGACAAAATGAAAATGACCTTCTAACGTAAAATACTTCATAACAAAAAAACAAACATTATGGTAAGGGGGCGGTAGCAGCTCCCTAGAGTAACCATTCTAAAAATGTTGGGCTTTTTCTTTAGCTTCGAAAAACTTATCAATATAAGTTTGATAGTTCCCAGTACTTACCTTTGCAATTTTCTCCCCCTCATATTCCAAACCCGTAGCTTTGGCTATAAGCTTTGCATCAACCGTGAAATGAATACCGCCCAATGCAAATTCACTGTCTTTCTAGGAATTTGTGAGCTTATAAACGAGCTATTTGTTGTAACCTTCCATGGCAGAAAAATACAGAGTGAACCCAACCCACTCAAACAAGCCCCACAACTCCACATTCTTTTTCAAGGAGTCATATTGACTCGATTTTGTCCTCTTTCTCAGGCCTCCTGTCCTTTTATCTTCAGCTTGATGATATTTAGGAAGGAGAAAATACTTGACTCTTCTACCTTCCTCGTTCAGCACAAACACAATAGGAAATTCAAAAATCTTGGTTTTGATAGAGACATGGTGGCTTTTCATTTGTGTGGCCAACAGTTCGAACCTTCTGGTGATGTGTTTAAAATAATCAATTTGCATACAACTACTAGTCTCATATTTTGAAGCATGTCATTAAATGAAATGATAGCTCTGCCACCTTTACGAATTATGATTACTCTTTTTTTAATGCCAACCTTCACATCAACACTAACACATCTCGAAATGTCTTTTCTCACATCAACCGCTAGATTTTTAGAGATATGAGCAATAATCACCATAATCACCATTATTTATTTCTCCTTATTAAATGAGGTTTCGAAATAAGTTTGTCCTTTCATTTTATTTCTCAAGTTAAATCTTTTAGATTTAGCTTACACCTTCTAATAATGTAACTCCCCTCCAGTATTTTCAGCATGCCCAATAGCGAGAAGAGAAAGATGACGGTGGTTATGATAGCTAGACAACACTGTCAACTCCTCATATGTAAAACAATCATTTTACCCATAAAAAAATTAATCTGATCTCCCAACCTATTATTAGATATAATTTCCTTAATTTGATTTGGTAAATAGGTGAAGTCCCAGTACTTCCAGACCAAATATTGTAAGCCAAATTTTTCCATCGCATCATCAACCCTATTGCCCTTCCTATAAATATGGCTTATCTTATAACTTTGAAAGGATTGTAGCATATTTTTACAATCATCTAGGATATCTTTTATTTACCAAGGAGCATAAGCCTTATTATTTAAGTAATCAATTATTAACTTTGAATCTCCTTCCACCATCACCTTAGTATAGCCTTTATCTTTTAGATAGCATATTCCAACCCAAACAACATAAGCCTCTACCAAATTATTTGTTGTTGTTCCCAAACCTTTGTTGTACCCTGCCACATAAATACCTTGATAATTTCTAAAAATTCCTCTTGCTCCCGCTAGACCAGGATTTCCCTTGGAACACCCGTCAAAGTTGCATTTAACCCACCTTAGATCTGGGGGAATCCAAATAGTGCTTTGTCTTATTAGTTGTTTAGCCTAGTTGACATTGTTAAGGTCATGAGATAATCCCCATAATTGTTTGATTCACATCTCTTGATAAGAAGGATTTTTCTTTGACAGAGCATACTTACAACTTCCAAGATTTTCTTGAATCTTTTTCCTGATGGACATACATAACTCTTTACTATTCTTAGCAACATCTCTAAAAACCCTATTGTTCCTCTCTTTCCACATACCCCAAGTGAGGAATGGGGGGACTTGTCTCCAAAGGTCAACAATAATATTGTGACAATAGGGACATATAATCCAACCATCAACAAACATCCTAATTGAGGGAGGGAAGACCCAATTAATCATTAGATTCTTTAGGAAAAAGACCAAACTTCTTGAGCATAAGGACATTGAAACAGCAAGTGCATGATGGTTTCTTCCTCACTATTACAAAGGTATAATTTATTCACCAGATACCACCCCCTCTTCTTCAAATTTTCAATGGTTAATATCTTTCCATGGATGACTGTCCACCAAAAATAGTTAATCTTGAGAATTAAATTCTTGCTCCACACCGTGTTCCAATTAAAAGCCTCCTTTTGGAACAACTCGAATTCCATCAAATCATAAACAGATTTAACCGAAAATCTCCCCGATGTACTTTTTGTCCAAATCCACTCATCATCCCTATAGACTAAGAAGAGATCAAGATTACCAATCTTACTTAAGAGGGAATCCAAAGTAGCATTCCAATTCAGTTGTCTACCACCCCTAAAGACAACAATATTCAGAAAGTTTTAAAATTACTTCCACTTTGGTCTCTACCCTTCCCAGTTTATATAAATAGAAACCTTTTCTCTAATATTTCTTTTCAGCTTGATTATGATTTGTTGGAGGTTGTTATTTATAGACAAGGGAGCACAAGAAGCCCACACATCCTCCTAGAATTTTATTTTATGACCATTTCCAATTCTCAATTTCACTCCTTGTTTTAGAGTACCTTTGACCTTTAGCAAGTTATTCCAAAACACTAAACCATAAGGAAGTTCCTTTTTTTTTCTGAGGAAACATCTTGCATCCTTATTTCCCAAATACTTAGCCTGTAAAATCTACACCCAATCCTTTTCTCCTTCCAAAATAAACCATCCCATTTTTTCCACAAGAGCTTTATTAAAAAAAAAATTTCTTCTTATACCCAATCCACCATTCCTCTTCAGAGTACAAATAATATCCCATCTTACAAGCGCCATTCTTTTTCTCTCTTCCAAACCCAACCAAATAAATCTCCTTTGTATCATTCCAATTTTCTCTGCAATGTAGGTTGAAATGTTAATGGGAGAGAGATAATACACCAAAATATTTTGTAAGGAAGCTTTTAAAAGCTAAAATTTCCTAGCAAAACTTAGTAATTTACCCTTCCATCCAGCCAACTTCTTTTAATTTTTTTCCACAATATAATTCTAGTAATTACTATGAGGTTTTCTTGAGATTAAAGGTAAGCCAGGATAGGAAGCTAGCAATTCATCCTCCTGGCATCCAGGAATATTTATAACTTTATCTTGATCATTTGGCTAGTATTAAAGAGCTATATCTTTCTTTTTTGGTAATTGATGTGTTGGCCTAAGATATCTATCAAGAACTTATTTCCATTGTCTCACTTCCACAATAGATGCCTCCCCAATAAGTATAGTGTCATCAACAAACTGTTGGTGTGAGGTCGGGGGGAGGGATGAAGCAACACAAAAACCTTTCAACTTTCTATTCACAAGTTGTCTTTGAATATTTATACCCAAAGCTTCAACAACTATGACAAACAAATAGGGAGACAATGGGTCACCCTGTCTCAAACCACGACCACAAGAGAAGAATCCTTGTGCCACTTCATTAACCAAGACTGAATACTTAGGGGTAGTGGCACAAGATCTGATAAGGTTGATAAATTTACCTCTAAAACCAAATTTCTCAAGAACAACAAACAAAAAATTCCAAGGGACTTGATCATAGGATTTAGAAATATCAAGTTTCAAAGCCATACATTTTTTTTTACTAAGGTCCATAGAATGTAACACCTCATTAGTGTAAATATCCACATCCAAAAAAATTCTTCCCTAAACAAATCCCTTCTGGTTAACAACAATTAGTTTATTCAAAACCAATTTCATTCTATTAACCAATATCTTAGAGAAAATATTATAAGTGGTGTTACATAAATTGATAGGTCTATAGTCATTCATAGAAGCATCTTCATTCATCTTATGGATTAGTACAATGAAAGTGGTGTTCATCTTATTTAAAAGTCTTCTTGATCTAAAAAAATCCTTGATAGCATTGAACAAGTCAAAGAAACAATATCCCAATAAACCTTAAAAAAAAATTGGAGGAAAGCCATCTGGCCCCAACACTTTAAAAGCACCAAAGGATAAAACCACCTCTTTAACTTCTTCAAAAGAAACAACTTTGGACATTTCTTTCAAATCTTGTTTCGAGATGACATTTGGAATCACCTCTAGAAAGTCCTCCAGTTTAGAATCATCCACCATAGACAATTCGAGGAAATTTGAGAAGAAGGAAACAACTTCCTTTGCAATATCCTCCTCCCTCTCCATTCTTGTCCCATTAGGGGAGTCTATAAATTTTATCATGTTTCTACTTTTTTGTTTTAAAGTGGACTGATGAAAGAACTTTTTATTTTTGTTCCCTTCCCTCAACCATTAGATTCTTGATTTATGTTTCTCGAAAATTTTGTCCTTTTTTTTAATATTATACCATTGAGCTTTAAGGTCCCTTTTTTGATCAAAATTTTTCTCATCCATCATCCCCAATTCCATCTGATCTTGAATCTTTGTAAGTTTAAGGCTTAAGGATTTTTTGGTGGTAAAAATATTCCCAAACGAATACTTATTCCAACCTTTAAGTTTCTCTTTCATCATTTTCAGTTTCTGAGCCAAACAGTACATGGGAGTACCATCACAAGGTGCCTTCCAACATTCTTCTACCAAAGATTTGAAGTCCAGACGGAGAGACCACATTATTTCATATCTGAATGGAAATGGTCCTTTTTTAATATTATCTTCCCACTCTAGAAGGAGAGCACTATGATCTGATCCATTTCTAGGGAGAGCTGTTAGGATGAGATTCTGCAAAATATTCCAATTGGAGTAGATAAGGAAACAATCCATTTTAACTTGAATTAAATTGTTTCCTTGTCTTCTATTAGTCCATGTAAAAAGAGATCCCCTCAAAGGAATATCAATAAGCCTCCCAGAGTTTAAGAAACCCAATAATTCCATCATGCTATCTAAGAATCCATTAATACCACCACACTTTTCTGAGGGATACAATGGGCAATTAAAATCCCCCCAAACATCCAAAACTCCTCCTTTCTATTTATAATAATACCTTCCACCAAATTCCAGAGATCAAGTCTATCCAATCTTGATTTAGGACCATAGATATTGACCATGTTCCACCTTCCCGAAGTGATCATATATTTCATAGAAACTATAAGACAATTCTTATTGCAAAAAATTAGCTCTCCAACAAGCCTAAAAGGGTACCAAAAAGTTACAATCCCCCTGGAGGCGCCATCAACATCGCTTACTTCAAAATTGGCACTAGGCGAGAGCCATTTAATCACCTTTTCAAAATTTTCTCTTTTCATTTTAGTCTCCTGGATTAATAAAAAAATATGGTTTCACCTCAGCCAAGCAGGCCTTCAAAAAATGTCATTTGTATGGACCATTAAGATCCCTCACATTCCAAGACAACAGGCGCATCAGCTTGATAAGGAGAATCAGTATCATCATGATATTACTATAGGATGGGAGAGGATTTCCCCCTATTTATTTTTGTATTTACTCCCAGCCAGGGAGTCAAGGGTTCTTTGCTTTCTAGAAGCCACGTCGTTAGTTGTATCTTTGTTCCTCGATTCTTTCAAGGGAGGTATGCCTACTTTATTGTTTCCTCCCACATATGGTTTCTTCTTCTTCCTTGATTTTGTATGTATCCATTCCTTGTCCACAAAACCCTCATATTGGGGGGAATTGTCATTCAACATACTTTTCTTGGCTTCTTCTTTGTTTTCCTTCTCTTGTTTATTTTCCAGTGTTTGATCTCACAAACTATCCCAAGAGAGCTCAAGAGAGGAGGTCAACAACCTTTCCATTTGGCTCTTTATCTCACCTTCCTCTAGGGATTCCTTCAGTTGTTCCTAGGGTTTGACATCAACTCCCTCCTTATCTTGTGGTAGCTTATGCACATTCTCGACTTCTTCCTTATCGTTTTGTGGTTTGAGGTACTTTTCCAGAGAGGGTGAGGATGTGAAACCTTCAGCACCTTCCTCTGGAAGGGCCAAATCTAGATTGTTTGTGGGGGCACTATCAGTCATATATTGGCCCTCAAACATAGTTTGAGAAGGTGCCAACACCCTATCAGAAAGTAGAAAGGTTGAGTTAGGGTTTGGTGTGATGGGCTCCTTTAGCATGTTCTTTCATCCACAATTTTCAATGAAGAACCAGACTATGATTTCTTAGCTTCAAGAGGGAGTTTTCTACATGGATCTTGTAAATGACCAAACTTATTACATCCCTGAAAAAAAACCATGGCCTTTTCATATTCCAATAGCTAAACCAATTTTCCAAATTTTGCTTTTAAAGTTACTAAGGTAGGAAGAATTGTATTGACAACCACATTCAAACACATTCTTATGTATACCAGTCGAGACTTAAGAAGGGTTACTTTATCCATCGTAACCAGGGTGCTAAATGAATCTATAATACCTTTAAAGATATTTTGGTGTCTAAATTCCAACGGTAAACCAA
The DNA here is from genome assembly GCA_007115665.2 of Sequoiadendron giganteum. NCBI lineage: Eukaryota > Viridiplantae > Streptophyta > Pinopsida > Cupressales > Cupressaceae > Sequoiadendron > Sequoiadendron giganteum. The sequence continues at coordinate 108,507,791 of CM021110.1, forward strand.
GGAGTCGAACCCAAGTAGGAGCTACCTTACCCAGGTCATCAAAGGCATCAAACCCTGGTTTCCACTTGCACAGGGATAAAATATTCTTAAAGCTTCTATCAAAAGCCCAAGGTCCTCTAGTGAGGACCTTAATCATATCCTCAGAGATAAAAAAAAGTAAAAAGGAATAAACCTTTAGGCATAGCACTGATAGAAATGCCACCCTTGAGATTCCAAGTGTTAGTAGCCCACTTTCGTACCTGGTCAATATTGGGGTGGGCAGCAAAGAATTTTCCAACCAGGGACAACTTTAGACCATCAATTGCATCATTCAGGATTACATTTGGGATGTCCACTTCATCCCCCTCAATAGTATAGAAAGTGAACAAATATTCCTTAGGCCCCTTTGTCAAAACCTTTCCGCCCACAAGCTTATCCATGTAGGACGTAGAGTCCTCGCCAACCAAAAAAGTGTACTTTCCCCCAGGATTTGAAACATCCTCCCCCTAGAATGAACCCACTAGAAGACAAAGGAGAGGAAGCGACCTTCTAGGGAGGAGCAAAATGCATAGGTGAAGGAGCCCTATTGGGGCCCCCACCTGGTCAGATCATCAACAAGCACAAAATTGTAGAAATATGAATCAAGGAAGTACACACAGAGAAATATCTTTATGCACATGTTAGTTCATGACCAAGATGTTAATAGGTAATGTGATATTAATTGTTGGTTAGGATACCTACTGATTATCAATAAAGGAAACCAATTTTGATGGTTCCTTCAAATAGTTTATCAAAACATCTGATGTTGTGCTAGGTTAGACAACCCAATTAAGGGTTGTCTAATCAAGAAACTTACATCAAAACTGTAATAATGTAATTATGGATAGAGATCCAATTAAGGATGATTCAACCATGAATCCTTGCATAAATCACACACAAGAATTTATATATTGAAATATAAATTTTTTATCACTCAATTACCAATGTTAGTTAAACAAGCTTACATAATGAAAATTAAATAAATAAACAATCTTTGCTACTAGGCTTATAATGAGAATAAGACCTCAATCTTGGATTAAAATGAGTTAAAAGAACAAATAAGTGCTTGGATTCTCAAAACACTATCTCTTGGGCTAATTTGTAATAATACTATCTTTGAATCTTCCAAATTCATTCTTTACTAGAACAATTGCTTCACTATAGCAAATTCATGGTATTTTATAACAAACAAGGATGAAGTATCTTGAAATTTACCAAAAACATGATGCATTACTCTATACACTTGTGATAAAGATAATGGGTCCAATATTAAATGGGTTTTCTTATGATTGTTTCTTGGAACTTAACATTTTCTCAAGAAAAAATATGGATGATCCCTTCTTGGATGAGTGCAACAAGATGTATTCTTTGAAACTTGATGTGTCATTAACCAGAAGTCTCCTTGTGACCAATAATCTCATAGAAAAAAATATTAATTAGAATGAGATTCAAAATATGTATTTCTTAGGGGCAGGGTGTTATAGTAAAGGTTTTAACTTAATTATGTTAATTAAATTACCTTTATTCCTCTCTTAAGATTTCACTTTAGTTTGCATAATGTGACATTTAATAATTATATTAATTATTAAATGTCTACCTATTAGGGTTACTTTTAGGTTTTACATGGTCTCCTTTCTTAAGGATTGATCCATTGTATATTTTCACTCTCTTGTTCTGATAATACAATCTCAATATTTCAGAGCTTCAAACCCTCGTTTTCTTTTTTGTTCATTCTCTTCCCTGTGACAAGTATCCATTTGCATGCAGGTGTTCTTGGACTTTGAAGTTGGTTTTGACAACTTCTACATGGTATCAAAGCGGACCTGTTGCAACCTGTTCTTGTTTGAAGAATTTGGAGCTACGAGGGTTGGATCAGGCTTTCACAGTTTTATAAGTTGATTTTTTTGTGGATCTGGGGGTCACCTAATTTTTTGGGAATTTTTGGAACAAACGAACCTCGCCATTGAGTTTGGAGCGTCCAAAAATCCCTAATTTCATATAAAATTTATCTATTTTGGCCTTTGTTGACCAAAAAAGCAAAAAACATTTGGCCCCAAGGTCGTATGGTCTTAGGGCACAGTTTACGAGGTAGAAAATTAGCAAAATATCAAAAAAATACACATTTTGTAGTTCAAAACTACATGGCAAGTGTAAAAAGGGCACGTCGCCCAGCGGCCTCGCCTCCGCCACCGGTCACCGGCGGCTCCACCCAACCCACCGCTACACAGAGCTTAGCCCCCACGAGCTTAATTTGTCCGCCTCAGGTCACGTGGTGACTAGGCGCTAAGCGCCCAGCTGCCGCCAGCTGCTCCAACACTAGCTCGTGGTCACATTGGTGACCAAGGGCTTCAGCCTCAGCTCCTACCCACTATCCCCGTGGTCGGCCATGTGACCAGGGGCCGAAGGTCTTAGCCCCTGAGGGCTGTGTAAAAAATAAATAAAACACTTTTGAGCAACTTGCACTAAATCAGGTGTAAAATGGACATTGTTTCTTGAATTTTTGAACGAAAATAGGCGTCGAAAAGCTGGTTCTTAGCTCGTTCTGATGATGTAGGATTTTTTTCAAAAAAGTTCAGTTTGCATGTATTTTTTTGCAGACAAAGATAGATGTTGAGTTTTGCACTCTGGGAGATATATCTTTTGCGTCTGAGCTTCGTGCGCAAACGAATAGGCGTCGGAAAGCTGGTTCAATGCTGTGCACAATGATCAAACTTATTTTCCCAAATTTTCCCCCAAGTATATTTTATTCAACCTTTTGTATTTTCATAGTTTGCTTAATTACTTGGACGTTTTGGCACTTGGGAACCTCCTGTTTGTGTCATTAGGCTCTATTTCATTTGATCTACATGCAGTAAGGCTAGTTTTCTTAGATTTTTTCATTTGAAGATTTATCATGGGTTTTTCTACTCACCCTTCAGTTGTAATTCTGGAATAGGGTAATTATGAGTCATGGGCAAAGGGCATACTTACACATTGTAGGTGGCTTAATATTTTGCCTTATTTGTATGATCTCATACCTGAACCAACCACTTCAGAGGGAAAATTAGCATGGGATATCATTAAAGATCATGTAGTAGGACTTATATTGTCTAGTGTTGATCATGACACTGTGTTGGCTATATCGGACATTAATTTTCCTCACCCACTTTGGACACATCTTTGGGAGATCTATGGAGACCCCAATCTCTCTTCATTCCAAGAGGATCTTGCTTCAGATTGTCTCTTACCCATTTCTTGGAGAGAGAATACACCCTTTGATCATGATACTTTAGAGGAGCTTAAGTATTTAGACACCCTTACATGTTCTGATGGATTAGAGGCTTGTCTCATAGTTCCTACTCTTCAGACTAAGACTTTATCAGCATCTCTTGTTGTTCCTGATTTAGTAAAGCAGGGAATCATACATCTTCCAGACATAGCTACTTTGGACTCTTATGTTGTAGACATATCTTTCTTGTTTGTTGAGTCCTATATTGCAGATTTGGAGGATTCTTATTAGGACATACATCTCCTCTACCTTGACAGTCAGGTTATCACTGTACGCACACCATTATCAGTGCATTCAGAGGCTGCATTTCAAGATTCTCCACATCAGTTTGGATTTGGCATCATTTGTTTCAGTTCAGATAGAGAGATTCTTCAGCATCCTATCATGGCACACATCCTGAGACAGATTGGTTCATCACTCTTCATAGGGTTTCTTCGACATCGTCCTTTGGATCCATTTCTTCCCAAGGGGAGGAATATTATTTTTTGCTTCAAGATCTCCTTTTGGATTCTACATCAGGCATCTACCATTGTGACACGAGTTTCTTCATTGTGGGGGGGGGGGGGCTTCTTCTCTCTTTCTATCTCTCCTATGGAGACCATTGTACATGTACTTATATGATATAAGTTGTCTATGGGGGGTATCATGTAATCCATCTCCTATCCTTCTTTCATTAGTGCATCACATTCCTTTCTTTGCATTCTATTTTGGGGATGAGTTGTGTTCCCACTAGGTTTTCTCCTTTACCCTATTTCCTTTAGTTTGCATTGCTTTTGTAAATGGGTACTTGATCAGGCCTAGTTGTCAGGACCCATGTTTACTTTCATGCATTATAGTTAATTTTTCTTTTTTGCACTTGTTTGTAGCTACACTCTTGCTCATCTTAAGGGGGGGTGTTAGAGTAAAGGTTTTAACTTAATTATGTTAATTAAATTACCTTTATTCCTCTCTTAAGATTTCACTTTAGTTTGCATAATGTGACATTTAATAATTATATTAATTATTAAATGTCTACCTATTACGGTTAATTTTAGGTTTTGCATGATCTCCTTTCTTAAGGATTGATCCATTGCATATTTTCACTCTCTTGTTCTGATAATACAATCTCAATATTTCAAAGCTTCAAACCCTCGTTTGCTTTTTCGTCCATTCTCTTCCCTGTGACAGGTATTCATTTGCATGCAGGTGTTCTTGGACTCTGAAGTTGGTTTTGACAACTTCTACATGGTATCAGAGCGGACCTGCTGCAACTTGTTCTTGTTTGAATAATTTTGAGCTACAAGGGTTGGATCAGGTTTTCACAGTTTTGCAAGTTGACTTTTTGTGGATCTGGGGGTCAGCTAATTTTTTGGGCATTTTTGGACAAAACGGACCTCGCCATTGAGTCTAAAGCATCCAAAAACCCGTAATTTCATATAAAACTTGTCTATTTTGGCCTCTGTCAACCAAAAAGGGAAAAAAAAATTGGCCCCAAGGTCGTACGGCCTTAGGGCACAGTTTATGAGGCAAAAAGTTGGCAAAAAATTTTAAAAAGACACATTTTGTAGTTCAAAACTATGCGACCAGTTTAAAAAGAGCGCGTCGCCCATGCACCACCCGATGGGTTCCCCTCTGCCACCGGCCATCGACGGCTCCACCCAACCCATCGCTTCGTAGAGCTCAGCCCCCACAAGCTTAAGTCGTCTGCCCAAGGTCACATGGTGACCAGGCGCTACGCGCCCAGCTGCTAGTGGCCACTCCAGCACTAGCCCACGGTCACATTGGTGACCAAGGGCTTTGCCCTCATCTCCTCCACACCAGCCCCTTGGTTGGCCATGTGACCAGGGGCCGAAGGTCTTAGCCCTTAAGGGCTATGTAAATAAAAATTTAAACACTTTTGAGCAACTTGCACTAAATCAGGCATAAAATGGGCATTGTTTCTCAGATTTTCAAACAAAAATAGGCGTCGAAAAGTCGGTTTCGAGCCCATTCTAATGATGTAGGAATTTTTCCAAAAAAAATTAATTTGCATGCATTTTTTTGTAGTCAAAGACAAATGTTGATTTTTTCACTCCGAGAGACATATCTTTTATGTCTGAGCTTCATGCGCAAATGAATAGGTGTCAGAAAGCTGGTTCAGTGCTCTGCACAACGATCAAACTGATTTTCCCAGATTTTTCCTCAGGTATATTTTATTCAGCGTTTTGTGTTTTCATAGTTTGCTTAATTACTTGGACGTTTGGGCACTTGGGAACCTCCTGTTTGTGTCATTAGGCTCTATTTCATTTGATCTACATGTAGTAAGGTCATTTTTCTCAGATTTTTTCATTTGAAGAGTTATCATGGGTTTTTCTGCTCACCCTTCAGTTGTAATTCTAGAACGAGGTAATTTTGAGTCATGGGAAAAGGTCATACTTACACATTGTAGGTGGATTAATATTTTTCCTTATTTGTATGATCTCATACCTGAACTAGCCACTTTAGAGGGAAAATTAGCATGGGATATCATTAGAGATCACGTAGTAGGACTTATATTATGTAGTGTTGATCATGACACTGTGTTGGCTATATCGAACATTGATTGTCCTCACCCACTTTGGACACGTCTTTGGGAGATCTATGGAGACCTCAATCTCTCTTCATTCCCAAAGGATCTTGCTTCAGATTGTCTCTTACCCATTGCTTGGAGAGAGAATACACTCTTTGATCATGATACTTTAGAGGAGCTTAAGTATTTAGACACCCTTACATGTTCCGATGGATCAGAGGCTTGTCTCACAATTCCTACTCTTCAGACTGAGACTTCATCAGCATCTCCTGTTGTTCCTGATTCAATGCAGCAGGGAATCATACATCTTCTAGACATAGCTACTTTGGACTCTTATGTTGCAGACATATCTTTCTTCTTTTTTGAGTCCTATATTGCAGATTTGGAGGATTCTTATGAGGACATACATCTCCTCTACCTTGACAGTCAGGTTATCACTGTACACCCACCATTATCAGTGCATTCAGAGGATGCATTTTAGGATTCTCCACATCAGTTTGGATTTGGCATCATTTGTTTTAGTTCAAATAGAGAGATTCTTCAGCATCATATCATGGCACACATCCTGAGACAGATTGGTTCATCACTCTTCACAAGGTTTCTTCGACATCATCCTTTGGATCCATTTCTTCCCAAGGGGAGGAATATTATTTTCCGCTTCAGGATCTCCTTTTGGATTCTACATCAGGCATCTACCATTGTGACAAGAGTTTCTTCATTATGGGGGGGCCTTCTTCTCTCTTTCTATCTCTCCTATGGAGACCATTTTACATGTACTTATATTATAGAAGTTGTCTATGGGGGGTATCATGTAAATCACCTCCCATCCTTCTTTCATTAGTGCATCACATTCCTTTCTTTGCGTTCTATTTTGGGGAGGAATTTTTTTCCCACTGGGTTTTCTCCTTTACCCTGTTTCCTTTAGTTTGCATTGCTTTTGTAAATGGGTACCTGATCAAACCTAGTTGTCAGGACCCATGTTTACTTTCATGCATTATAGTTAATTTTTCTTTCTTGCACTTGTTTGTAGCTACACTCTTGCGCATCTTAAGGGGGGTGTTAGAGTAAAGGTTTTAACTTAATTATGTTAATTAAGTTACCTTTATTTCTCTCTTAAGATTTCACTTTAGTTTGCATAATGTGACATTTAATAATTATATTAATTATTAAATTTCTACCTATTAGGGTTACTTTTAGGTTTTGCATGATCGAATTTCTTAAGGATTGATCCATTGTATATTTTCACTCTCTTGTTCTGGTAATACAATCTCAATATTTCAGAGCTTCAAACCCTCATTTTCTTTTTCATCCATTCTCTACCCTATGACTTGTATCCATTTGCATGTAGGTGTTCTTGGACTCTGAAGTTGGTTTTGACAACTTCTACACAATGGTCCTAGCTCGGTTGGCTAAACCTTTCCTATTGTAGGAGGTTGGTCATGAGGTCTAGTCTCCCCCACTCCCAGGGTACCAGAGGGCATGTCACTCTAGCATCACCAATCACATTAAAAATTTTACCAGGCACACTGCAGTTTATAAGGGGTCATGCTACCCGATTCTTGCAGTGTAGATATATATATATGTATTTCTTAATTAAAATAGGCCTTTGTTAGGTGAAAAGTTAATTTGATAAGTCATATTGAGCATTAATCCATAAGATAACACCTAGCAAAGATGTGATATTCTAGAATACACCTTCATAGGCTCTGGTATCAATTTGAAGGTTTGGTGATGAAAATGCTTTACCACATAATATAAACATTATGATTTTGATTTCTCAAAATGATGAATATAGTAATAATTAAGTATTGTAATAAAAATAAAATGACTATGAAACTTTTATAAAATTGCAAAAAATTAATGAGCAAGATTACTCTTACACTCTATCTAAGCCCCCACATTAGATACCTCGAATAATTGAAAATTTATCCTCTTAGTTTCACTCAAGGATATCAACTAAGGGAAAAAAATACTTTACCTTAACTATAGATATCCATGTAGAGTCCTCAATAAGTACTACTTTTCATCTTACCATTTATTCATTATTCTTTTTATTCCTCCTACTTTGCACAACTCTATTGTATAGATCTCTTCAATTGTTTCACGTTATTATTTTGGCATCCATTTCACCTAAACCATCTATATACTTTATTCTTCCAAATTTCCTTCATGATACTCATACAAATCAGTAATATTAAATATTTGTGATATAGCTAGAACTTTAGGATATTTAATTTCATATGCACCACCAAAATCAAATTCTTACGATCTTGTATATCCCAAAATAAATCTTCATTTTATTATATTTTTGGGTTGTAGAAAGCTTTCTTTTCTTAAGTACACCATCATTGCATCTTCAAAACCATATTCCTTATGTCTCCTCTTTGAATGTTAGTGTTATCATGTGGATTAGCACCCGCATGCAAGGCTGGAAAGCTCTGCAATCCCGTGAAACATGGGAATACCTTCAAGTTGTGGGTACCCTATATGAAAGTAAACCTTTGTATTATAGGTCGACTTCCTATAAGATATTATGATGATTGTTTTTAACTTGGATGGAAAAGGGAAGAAAATGCATAAACTAAACTTAAAACCATGGGTGATGCATCTAAATGATGAAAGAACATGCAACTCTAACTCACAATAAATTTCAAAATATCTATCCACACAAATCAATTTATCAATTCGATCACAAAAATGATTCTAAGGAAGGCTTGAATAAATTCCTTCTTCGGAGAAAAACTAGGTTATCAGAACATGAAAAGAAAGGGTTATTTCAATACACAACCTAAGACCTGTGATTTTAATGCTTTTTAATGCATGCAATCATAAATGAGACAATATTTTCACTAAATGTAGGTTATCAACATAATTCCATAGTTGCAAAAAATGGGTTTGCAATAGTCACCTACAAGAAGGCACACTCGAGGTTTGCAAAATGGTCTTAGAGGAAACCAACAAGTAAATCATGGTGGAATCTGGCAAGCAGACAGATGGGCCCATCTAGCGATGGAAAACCAAAAAAAATCTCGCCCAACAGGGTGGGGTCGTGAGGGAGGAAGGTCGGAAAATATTAAACAAAGTTGCAAGGGCCATGAAGGAGGAGGCGGTTATCGAAATGAATCCTTTCACAGGCCAAGGCCGTTTGAGGAAGGAAGAGGCGAAAATGGTGGAAAAACAAGGTTGGATGTTGAGGGTCGAGAAGGAAACCCTAGAAGGAGGAAAGGATTCACTAAAGAGGTATGGCAAAAGAAAAGGCCTGAAAAGGAATGGGAGGAGGCTAGGGAAGTAGTTTTGGGAAATGGGACGGAGCGACCGATGGTAAGAATAGCAAAAGGAATTCTAGGGGGAAAGCCACACTAGTTGTTAGCAAGGTGAACCTTCAAGTTGAAGTCCTTCGTTTGGAGAACATGGGCTTATTTGGGAAATGGTACGGAAAAGGCCTGAAATGGGATTTCCTTATGAAATGGCAGAAGTCAAAATGGGGCAAAGATTTACTATTCAAACCTTTGCAAAATGATTTCTTCTTGGTAATATGCCTGAATAGGGAACTAGGGAAGAAATTGTGAAGGGTGTTTGGGTTTTGGATGGAAGTGGTTTTTACCTTCGGTGGTGGTTGGTAGGCTTTAATCCAGTAGTGCATGTATTGGAAATTATTCAAGAATGGTTTAACCTCCCAAACCTTCCAAAAAAGTTTTGGGAACCAAGAATCATAGAGGAAATAGGAAATTGGTTGGGAACTTTCATTTGTGCAGAGGAAAGAAGGAAGTCGGGACAACTCCAATCTCATGTGCACATATGCATGGAAAACAACCTAGTGCGCCACACCTATGAAGAGATCGAACTGCTAACAAATTATGGAAACTGGATTCATAAGTTGGAAGCAAAATATTTCACGCAGGATATTCTAGTGCGTTCATTGGGTAGTAGGCCCTCAAAGTATAAGGTTGAGTGTTCAAAGTTTATGGAGGCCAAGGCTCCTCAAGTAAAGGCTATAGTTGGAAAAGAAGCGTCGAGCCCTAAGATGTACGATGAGAAAATGGGAACAACCAAGACCTTGGAGGATCCTTCTCCAGAACAACAAGCCTCGGTACAAATACAAGTGGAATCCCAACAAGCTTCCTAGCAAGAGGAAGGATACCAAGTGGGGGTTGAGGAGGAAAAGCAGCAGGTGAAGGATGTTCTTTTGGAAGAAAAGATAACATAGGTTCTAGAAGTCCTTGGGAATGATTGCACTAATGTGGAGTTGGACTCACTCATTGCAGTTGGGAAATAATTAGTGGTCTTGGAAGAGGAAGCAAAAGCTAATGCATGGTTTTTTGAAGAGGAATTGGAACAAGATTTTGGGGTTGAAGAGTATCTTCTTGGAGGGTTGTTGCCAGTGCGTGTGATTGGAAGCCCGCAATCTATCAAAAAGAGAAAATTACCCCAGAGTATGGTTGATGCAAATATTAAGCTAGGGTTACACTAGAAAGAAATGGTGAAATCATCACCGGATTGTGGGGAAAATAAAAAGCGTGGTAGACTATCTAACCAAGAAAAGAGGAAATGGGATGGGGAAGCGAATGGGCAACAAAAAATTGATTCAATGATGAAATTAGGGAAGAGAGAGACTCTTCCTGAACAACAATGAGGTTCTTAACCTAGAATGTTAGGGGATTAAATGTCCCTAACAAATAGAACCTGGTTAGGCATGTGATGGATCTTAACCAAACGGAGATTTTTTTATTTCAGGAAACAAAATTGGATACTGAAGATTTAGCGAAGGTAAACAGGAAAAACAAGAAATGGAGGTGTTGGGGAGTGGGTGTGGATGGTGCTTTAGGTGGACTATTAACTGTTTGGAAACCCCAGTCAGTGGTTGTGGATGAACTGACACAAAGGAGACATTGGCAAGCTTGTAGGGTAACAAGTTTAACCTTTGCCCTGAATTTTGTAATTATAAATGTCTATGGACCATCTTTGAGCACATTAAAAAGAGTAGTATGGAAAGAGCTAGATTTATTCATCCATGGATTAGATCAAGAGTATTGTATAGTGGGAGGAGACTTCAATGCAATTTTGAGGCCCAAAGACAAAAAAGGTGGTGTGAACAAGGCTCTGCAATCCCAAACAGATTTTCAACACTTTGTGGAGTGTAATTCATTGATGGAAATTTTCACCAGAAATGGTTGCTTCACTTGGACTAATCGAAGGAAAGGTTTTTGTAGTATTTCTGAGAAACTAGATAGGTTCTTCTTCAAAGGAGACTTGCACCTCTTCCATTTCAATTTGGAGAGCAAGATAGTAACTAGGAGCACTTTAGATCACTTTCTAGTAGTGTTGAATATAGAAGGGGATAGAAAAACAGAGTGTTTCCCCTTCAAGTTTGAAACAATTTGGTTCAAAGATCTCGGCTTTATGGGCTTGGAAAAGCTCTGGTGGAAGGAATGCAACCCAGGTGGCTCAAAAATGTTCAACTTGGTCACCAAATTAAAATTTCTAAAGAAGAAGATAAAAATTTGGAACAAGGAGTTTTTTAAAGACATTTTTGCTGGAAAACTAAGGATTGAGGATGAGCGCGAAGCTCTCAAAGAATTGGTGATTAAGGAAGGAATGTATGATGGAAGTTTTGAAAAGGAAAAGGAGCTAACTAGAAACCTAAATGATGTACTAGCAAAGGAAGAAGTTTTATGGAGACAGAAATCTAGAGAAACTTGGCTGAAAGCGGGGGATAGGAACACACAATTATTTCATAACTCAACCAAAAGCAGAAGAGAAGTGAATAGGATTTCATGTATTAAAGGGGCAGAGGGACAAATTTTGGAAGACCCGGCTGAAATAGGCACCTCAGCGGTCTCTTTCTTTCAAGGTCTCCTAAATAATTTGGAAGGCCCACCTTTAGGAGAGCAGGCGGATTGTGTACGAAGTATTCCAAGGATAATTACCTCAGAGCAGATGGAAATTTTGAATGTAAAATTCACGTTGGAAGAAATTAAGGTTGCCACCTTTGGTCTACATCCAGAGAAATCTCCAGGCCCGAATGGTCTTCCTAGAATCTTTTTTCAAAAATGTTGGGAGATTGTAGGTACAAAAGTGGTTGAGGCGATTGAAGATTCAAGAAGTTTCGGAAGAATTATAAAGGAGATGAACAACACTTTTATTGCCCTAATCCCAAAGAAAGAGAAACTTGAAACATGGGATGAGTTTTGGCCGATCTCCCTCTGCAATACAATTTACAAAATATTGGCAAAGGCAATTGTGAATAGGTTAAAAAATCTTCTCCCAAATATCATTGCACAAACGGGGTTTGTGCTAGGTAGATCAATTTTTCATGGATTAATCATATCTCAGGAAGTTATTCATTGTGTTCAAAGATTGAAAAATCTTGCGATGTTACTAAAATTGGACTTAAGAAAGGCTTATGATAGAGTAGATTGGCAGTTTTTGTTCAAAGTCCTGGAAGCCTTTGGCTTTCAAAAAGTATGGTTGGATTGGCTCTTTGGCTAGATAGCATCGCCTCAGTATTCAATTCTAGTAAACAGGTCCACTGAAGGTGTTTTTCCAGCGTTAAGAGGTTTGAGGAAGGGAGACCTCTTATCCCCTTTCTTGTTCATTATAATGGCTGAAGCTTTGGGAAGGGCGATAGAGAATGCGAAGATTTTGGAATTGGTGAGAGGTGTTCAAGTAACAAGCAACTTGACTTCAATCACTCATCAGCAATTTGCAGATGATATGATGTTGTTTGGAGAAGCTTCGCCTGGAGAAGCAAGAAGTTTGAAATGAATTATGGATGTTTACTCAAGGGCTTCAGAGCAAGAGGTAAGCATAGAAAAATAAGAAGTTTTCTTTTTTAATACCCATTGTGTGAAGGAAATGCAAATCTTAAGGATTTTAGGTTTCAAAAAAGGTCAACTACCTTGTAAATATCTTGGTCTTCCACTGGAGAAAGGAATCAAATGTGAAGGCACTTGTTATTCAATGATTGAGCGTCTCAAGGAAAGAATTGTTTCTTGGAAGAATAAATGGTTATCTTGGGTTGGTAGGCTTTCACTGTTGAAGTTCATCATATCAACTATGCCAATGTATATGATGTCATGTCAACTATTAGCGGTAGGAACAAGAGAGTCATTAAACAGGATAATGAGGGACTTCTTTTGGAAGGGTAACTCAAACCAAAATAAATTTTCATTAGTGAAATGGCAAAAGATTTGTGATAAGAAGGAGAGGGATGGGGCGGGCCTCAAAAAATTATCGTTCCAGAACAAGGAATTAGGAGTGAAATTAGCTTGGAAGATCCATTCTCAGCCACATCTTAAATGGGTGAAAATTGTGCGGGCAAAGTATTTGGATGAGGACCCGAATTGCTTTTACATGGCGGTGACACTTCCCAAGGGATCAAGAATTTGGAATTTTATTTGTAGTGTCAGGGATCTAATCCATGACTATTTAATTTGGGAAGTCAAAGAGGGTGGTGATGTGTTGTTTTGGGAAGATTATTGAGAAGGCTTCCCGAAGCTTGCAAGAGTTCCAGAACTTGATAGAGTTAAAGTAAAAGCAGAAAAAGTATGGGGTACAAAGGTTAAAGACTATGTGGATAACATTATGTCAAGTGTTGATGGACTCATCCATTGGAAGTCCTTCAGATAGCTTGGTTTATCAGACCAAGAGGTAGAGCTAATGGAAAGAATCTTATCAGAAAGGTGCATTTGGAGAAGAATCGGGGGGGGACAAATTGAGATGGAATGCATCTCCGACAGGGGAATATGTTGTTAAGTATGGGTACGCCATTTTGGCCACATCTGGAGCTAGTACCTCCACACTCCCAACCCATCTCTACTGGAATTCGGCGTGTCACCAAAAGCAAGAATGTTTACTTGGGCAAATGCTCAGGGCAGAATTTTAACAGGGGAACGATTTGCTAAGCTAGGTTTTCAAGGCCTGTCGATATGTCCTCTATCCTACGAGAATGTAGAAATGACAAATCACCTTTTTTAAAATTGCAAATACACACAAGAAATATGGCAATGGCTATGCTCTAAACTCTGATGGAAATCGGGCTTCCCTCTCAAGTTGTTCGATTAGCTGAAGTCTTGGCCTTCTAAGGAGATGCATTCAATCTTTAGGGAACTATGGATATTTAGTCCATCAATTGTTTTGTGGGAAGTCTGGAAAGAGCAGAATAGGAGCATATTCCAAGGGAAGGAGATTTCAATTCCCAGGCTACAGGTAAAACTTGAGGCGATCATAATAGAATTATTCAATGCTAGGTTGGTTGATCAGAACCCAAAGAGAGGCAATTTTTTAGAATGGGATGCATGGATCCTGAAGAATTGGCCAGGGTTGAAAACTCTAGATTATGGAGGTACTGGAAAGGATGCAACGATAGAAGATAGAAAAAAGGTTATATGAAAGCCACCAGATCTAGACTGGGTAAAATTGAATTTTGATGGGGCATCTAAAGGAAACCCTAGTCCCTCAGGAGCAGGATGTATTATCAGAGACTCTAAAGGAGCCATGATGGGGAAGTTGGAAAAGTCTCTACCGGTTGGAACAAATAATGTAGCAGAATTTCAAGCTCTCCTATTGGGGTTGGATTTATGCATGGATTTGAGGGTGGGCTGTGTGGTGATTGAAGGGGACACGTCTTTAGTAATCAACTCGTTGAGGTCAAAGAAAATCTAGAACTAGAAGTTAGGGGAACTACTGGAAGCGGTCTTGGAAAAAATAAGAAAATTTCAACAAGTAATGTTCAATCATGTGTTAAGGGAAGGCAACTTAGAGGCAGACCTCTTGTCCAACATCGGAGTAACAGGGCCAAAATTTTGAGAGGCGAGTGGAGATAATAAGATATTGTGGGAGGTAGGGTGGGCACCCCTCCAAGTAGGTGGAGGGAGGTGGCTTGTATGCCATGATGGACGTAGTAAAAGGAATTGTGGAGGTTGGTGATCGTGGGGCAGTGCAAGTGGAAACTGTGGGCTCATCCGTAAGGTGATCATACGGGTCTGACATCCCCTAGGCTGGCGAAAAATCTCATTCATGATGTTTTTTCATTAATTTCAAGCTCTTTGCTTTGGATTGACATTTCACCTCAAGCAAAAAGTATGATATGCAGGGTGGTGGTTTTCGGAATAGGTGCATTAATTTCTGGCAAGCTTGTATAAGCATTTATTTTGTAATGATAATTTTTTTCCTTGCCTTTGGAAGCAAAAGTGTGAGAATGGAGCAAGGTCCATCCTCACCACAAGTGTAGTGGATAAGAGGTGTGGAATGGAGAAATGCACCAAGTTCATGGTGGAAGTATCTATTGCGGGTCTGGCTCGCTTCGGGGCAGACACACCAATTTCCTTAGGCAAGTCAGAAGGGAAAAGCTTGTTCAGGAAAATAACAGACCAACACGTGAAGAGGATTTTGTTGAAATATGATCCTCTGGTGATTGTGGTGATAAAGATGGTGTTGGGTTTGGGTCATTTGAAATCCAAGGAGTATGGGAGAGATAATCTCCACATCTTGTCTTGGTTCCTTGCTTCCCTTCTAGACAATCTGGTTTTGAAGGATGAAGCCAAGCAACTGGTATTGAAACTTTTCAAGAAGGAATTGACTGAAGGCATAGATGAGGTGTTGTGAGTGGTGGTAATTGGTAAAGGGTGCCCTCGACCGTGTGATGTGGAGCGGGTTCAGGTGGATGACACCATCAAAATTTACCCATTCCTTCTAGACATGCAGGGGACGGGTTTGATGCAACATAGAGCCATAGTGGTAGTGGCCATCATTTTCTTGAAGAAACATTTTGGGATGATGCAGGTGGATCACGAGGACTAGCAAGAGGAATTTGCAAATTTTGTGGTTTAAAACAAATTCATGTAAGTCGGGGGTTTCAATTATCTGAATAGGTTTTTTGGTTGGGTGGAACTTGAATGCAGTAGTTTACCTTCGCCATTATAGTGGCTTGTCTAGTTTTAAGCAGTATTTTGGGTGTCAGGTCCTATTTTTTAAGTGTTTATCAAACTCTAATTTGGCTCTGTGGGTAATGGAGGGTCATTTGTGATGTCATTTTGAAATTTATCTATGAGGTGCTGCTAATTGTAACTTGTTATTTTCTTTCAATACAAATACTCTACTCTTATGGATCAAAAAAAGTATATAAATGAGACAATGATTTTAAAGGTTCTGATATTAAAACACAACAAAATCTCCTCCAATCATTCATAAAAACAACACAATGATAAGGTAGATACTTGATTCAATTGAAAATAAAGGAACTCTTGCATAAAAATGGAAAAAATAGAACCTGCAACTTGTTGTATATTAAACTATAAATAATATGAGTTAGAAAAATAATCTCTTCTTTGCATAAATGCAAAGGAAAAATCATCAAGAACTGTGCAAAAAGATAAACTTTTTCCAATAAATAAAATTCAGGGCATCAAAGTGTATGAGAAAAATACTATAGTCTAACTCAAGTAAAAAATATCTCCTCCCAAACTGATTGATGAGAAAAGGCAAAAAGCCTTGAAAAAAGGCCTCAAAACTGAAGTTAACTTGACCTACACACCTCCAAACTACTCCTCATGAACTGCATGACTTAAAATAGCACCATTTTGACTAAAATTCAAAGCAAACTCGCTCCAGCTCCACCTCTTTTGTAATTTTGCATGATTTGACTTGGAGTTAATCTATTTGAGAAAATAATAAAGTAATCCATGATGGATCACTTTGTTAAACGTTGTGGATTTAGGTCAATCTTGCATTGAAAATGACAAGTAATAAAGTAATTCATTAATCGTTACTTGATTATTTATTTACAATGTTTATTTCATCTCAATTTACATAAAATTGAGGGGATCTGAAGTTAAGGCATTAGGTTGGAGTTTGAAATTTGAATTAACATTTGCGTAAGTTTGATATATATGTAAAGGGCATATGTGTAAATATATATAACCCTAATACATATATGTGTATTTAGTTTTATGCAAATATCTATAAAAAAGTAAAGGCAAAGATGATTTCCCCAATCAGCCAAATTTTAGGGAAAAAACAAAACCCTAAAAGACTTCTCTCACAATCAGTTTTTCATTTCACCTGTTTATTGGGATGCCGCCATGGTTGAGGGTTTGAGGTCAAATTTGCATCACTTCTTGTCAATTCTCTATCATTCTCTTGTTGTTTCTAGTGATTTTATGAGGATTCTTAACAAAAAAAAAGCATGGTAAGGCTTTCTCAGACATAAATCTGGAATTTTTTCTCATTTTCGAAGCATTTTTTTTAGCTTCTTGGTCATGGCCTCCATCATATTATGATACATTCATTTTTTGTTCATTCTCTCTGTTATATTTCTTCATCTTCTTTCCCCCCATGCTATTGATACTAAATTGAGCGTTTTGGGAGAATTCACTATGATTAAACCCATAGGTTTTGAGTGTATCTAACTTATGAGAAATCAACAAGAACTCGAGGTAAGTCCATCATTCTTCGATCCTTAAATTTCTTCTTTATCTTCATGCTTGATTCGGGTTTAGAAATTATCTATGGTGCTCCTTTAACTCTATGATTATGAATATTAATACCTTGCAGTTTTTGCTATAAAGATAGCATTATGTTTATTTAATAGCATATTATGTCTAATCCTTCATGATGATAGTGATCTTGACACAAAAATTAAATTTCTTTCTTTGTTATGATGTTGGAATTGCACTTTACTCCAATGTTGTCATTGGAAACTGGCATGGAAATATTTTCATGTAAGAAACGTTGCACCTTTAATCGTTGTATTTTTTGCCTCTTTAATGTCATATTTTATGTTGAAAACCCTTGCTCATATTATTGCCCTTGTCTTCTTGCGTATTTTTTCCTTGATGATTTGATGATTTCCCTTATTAAAACCATTTCAAGGAGATTGGAACTTACTCAACTCAATTGGAACTCCATACTGCACATAGGACTGTGACCATTGACTATCCAAAAAGGTTGTGATTTCCCTTTATCAAATGTGTCTTTAAAGAGATCATTGTTGTGCATTCTGAAATGCTTCTTCATTGTGGTATGTCATCTCAAAACATGACTATCTTCTTTAGTTAAAGATTCTTCTATTGTCCTTTACATTCAATCTCACAATGAAATGGCATTGTATCTTTTATGCAACACTATCTTCTTGTAAAGCTATCTCAATCTCAGATAACCTCATCCCTTGGGATGTCTAGTTTTTTTTATGACATGGTCATCATGTCTATATGCCTCATTATATTTGTTATGTTGTCCCATTTACATGGCTATCATGATATTTTCTCTATGACCATTATATGAAGACTAGATTACAAGGCTCTTGAAAGTAATGTCACTTCCTTGAAACAATAAATTACTGACTTAATACTCTTTGAGAATGATGAAGAGGGATTGTCCCTTCCTCCCTATGTTGAAGACTGTGGCACTGTGCTTGCCTCTTGATGTTTATGGGCACTGTACCTTCATAGTTTTTGGGCTCAACCCTTGTTGGAGCCACATTTTCTCCATAACTAAAGTGTTGAACATGATGAATCAGTAATGAAAAATGTACCTATACTTGCACATTCAACAAACATGTTAGATAAAAGTAGTACCTTTCCCGATGATTTTCCTTGGATGTCATGAATCTTCAATGCTCATTTTCTTTTTCTTGATCAAATATAAGGTAGCAAATAATTTCATGATTAGAAATGCATAGGATTTGTGTGTAACCCTGAGCTCTAACACCTCTTTTCACCCTTGCAGATTTCTTCTTTGGAGCTTAAACTAGACGACTCAACGATGTTGAAAGAGTCTTCAACAATGGGATTCATCATTCACTAGGCAATGATGGGTCCCATTTTTTAATTTTATGCATTTCTCTTTCTTGCATTTATTTTTTATCTTATATTTGATGAGATATAGTTACTCCCACAGCTTGTGTGGGACCTCGTGTTTTTACAATATGAATAAAACAACATTTCTTATGAAAATGTATGATATTATCTTGAAATGTACTTGCATAATAAAACTGAAATTCACTTATAATCAATCTTTTGCACAATAATAGATACTTAGCAAAAAAATTGTGTACCCAATGTACCTTTAACTTGAATTTGTAATTCAGCTCTACCTATTTTGAGCTATAGCTAAAAATTAGTAACAGTTAGCTTTCTCTTTATACTTAGTATTTGTTTCCAATTGTTTACTTATTTCCTTATGCAGTTCATTCATATAATGTGTAAAATATTTTTCATTAGCACTTATTTTCTCTTGATTTATGATATTTCTTAATTTTAGTATTTTTCATGTACTCCCATTCATTGAATTAATATATGAACAATCCTTTATTGTACAAATAACATATCTAAATTACATGTCTTTTTCACCTACTAAACATCTCAAAAAAACTTCCTAAACTTTTCTTTACTAGTTATGTTTGTCCATTAGTTTGTGAGATATATGTTGAATCAAATTTCAAATCTAGACCTTCACCTTCTTCCATAATATCCTTTAAAAATAACAAAAGTAAATTTTATCTCCATCAAAAACTATACTTCTAGGTAACACATGTGATATAACCTCCTTAAGTATAAGTTAGCAATATGTACCACAATTATTTTTCTTGCATACTATGAAATGTGTCATCTATTTAAAAAAATCCACTATTATAACTACTAAATGATGAACACTTTATTCTTGGAAATTATATTACAAAAGCCATGATTATATCATCTTAAGGCTTCTTGGAATTAGTAATGACTTATAAAAACAAAAAAAATTAATTTCTACCTTCTACAACTTAAAAAATTCTATAGACTTAAACATATATTTTTAGATCCTTGCATATATCAATGTAGAGGAGGATATTTTCTACCCTTGAGTCTTAGGAAAAGAAGATTCTAAAAGGAGAAAAAATGGTCCTCAACTACCACAAAGAACAAAGCTCAGGTGATAGGATAAAATGGTGAAGATATTTTTGTATGTTTTATGTGGAATTAAAATGGGAGAGTTTCAGAAACTGAGAGAGCAGGTTGCAAAGGTCTTCTAGAAAAACTAGCAAACTCTTGGCCAAGGATGATAATGCAGTGTACAAACATCCCCATGATTCAGTAGCATCTCGTATAGACCAAAATTTGACAATGTCATAAAAAATTACTAAGAACCTACTAACAATCTGATAACTTTAAATACTTGAAATGCAAGGAAACAAACATACAACAATAGAATTTAAAATAGATTAAACTAAATAAAAAATGAAATGATGAAGCTATATATAAGAAAGATAGCATTCACAATAGGTCTAAGAATAAAGCCTCTAGCTATGATAAATCTTCAATGCCTACACACATAAGGCCGATGAGAAATGTCGGGGTTGTTTAGGGGCTTGCCTTAATCACACCCCCGTTTCAATGTTTTCACCTCCATGGACAACCAGATAGACAGATAGATAGAAATGCAAATAGACAAGATAAATGCATAGATAAAGGATTTGATCAATCCCAAGATTCTCAAATACATAAGACAAGTAGATATACCTACAAGGCTTGAGGAAGCCAAAGAGAGAGAAAGAGAGAGAGAGAGAGAGAGCCAAGAGATTTGTAGAGAAAGTTGTGAGAGCTTGAGACCCCTATAGCAAGTTGTAGAGAGTTGTGAAAGCTTGAGAGAAAGAGATTGAGAAAGAGAAAAGAGAGTGAGAGATAATATCCAAGAGATAAATACCAAGAGAGATCAATAGAAGTGAAAAGATAGATTTAAAAGAGAGAAGAAGAGGGAAAAAGAGGTTCCTGGGCCGTTACAAATCATCTTGGGTCATTTCCATCGACCAATGTAGGTGACAAGTGGAAACATGCTCATAAATGACCATTTTATTTTTGAAATGTCATGGGACGCTAGTGTGGTGCGTGGACCTCCGTGCGGCATGCTAGTGTCCAAAAAAAATATGCTAAAAACAAGAAACAGGGAAAACACATGGTTAACACAAAACTGCAAACACAAGAAGGTAGCTACTAAAAAGAGGTCTTGAGCATCCTGAGAGGAAAAATGTTGATGCTGAGAGGAAAAATGTTGATGCAAGGGTTAAGATGAGCCTACACAAATACTAAGGGAGTGGATGCCAAAGTGGATACAAAAGTGTGGGTGAAATTGGAAAGGTATGTAATTTTCAACACTACAATTTATAACTAAAGATATTTTTCTTATTGATGTTATTTTATGAACTCCATAATGACTAGATAATCCACCATTGTTCCTTTCTTTGAACAAACTCTCCCTTATTAAACTTATAGGATTACATAAATGATGTTCTTTGAACAACACATCATTCTAAATCAAATAATCTAATTAAATTTTACTTTTATCGATACTTATTGATTCTTTGCATGGATTTAGTGCTTCAACAAAATCAATTTCATTATATACAAGTCTTCATTTTATTGAATCCAACAACTTTATTTCTCATTTTAGTCAACAAATTATGTCTTCTAATCAATGCATTAGAAAATCTATTTTACTTATCACTTCTATGATTCAACACAAATGAATATAGTACAAGCATAAAATAAACGAAGACATTACTTGTTACCTAGAGAATTTGTGTTGTATACAAATCATCAAGCATTATAATATATGAATAGTCAAGGTAAGTTAAACAAAAGATGTGTTATGTGGACCTTGAATATCATCTAGGTAAATAATCACAAGCTTACCCAAAATTAATTTGAAGTCCATTCATTAGCCTTGTAAATGTACTTGGTACATTAGTCAACCCAAAGGGATAACTAAGACTCATAAAAACCTTCTTTTGTCTTAAATAACATTGTCTTTCATTCATCCCTTATCTTATTCTAATTTATTATAACCACTTTTCAAATTCATATTATCAAGAAATATTTCACTCCACTCAAATAATCTATCAAATCATTCATTCTAGGTAATGTAAACATATACCTTATTATGATCTTATTAATAGCTCTAAGATCTATATGCATTCCCTATTCCCATCCTTTATTTGGTTTTAGCAAAATTAGTATTGCATAGGGACTTATACTTTTTTAAATCAAGAATTTATTCAACTCTTGCACTTGTACATTCAATTCCTCATTTTTTGTTGTTCAATCATTCTATGTGTAAATTTATTTTGAATATTTTTCCTAGAATCAAGTATGTGTGATGATTAATATCATCACTAGTGGTAATCTATTTGGCATATTATCAAACTCCATTTCACTATACTCCATTTCCTTCACTCATGCTACCACATATTCTTATAATTATTAAAAACTTATATTTTCATGCCTCAAACCATCTAATAAATTCTCACTATCCACCAAAAAAAACCTTGGAAATATCGCATAATTGATTTCCCCTTTCTTTCAAAAGTAGTAAGAATAAATTTCTGATCTCCCATCCTTAAATTATAAGTATTCTCTATACTATTATGAATAGCCTTTCTATCAAATTTCTAGTCTCCCTAATAATAAATTGCATGCATCCAAAAGTGTAATATCACATAATACAAGTCATAATGGTATAATTCTATGTTAAACTTGACCAAACATTATTTACTTATCGACACCTTATTTTTCTTTTGTAATCATAATATATTGTATGGAATTGGATGCTTTATCTTCAAGTTAATTTTGAATTATCAACCATCTCACTAAACATAATAAATTATTAGTATTACTACTATTAATGATAGCTTTAAAATATGTAACTTTAGTCTTGCAAAATTTTCTAAATAATTTTATTCTCTACATATATTTTTCTCTCTCTACACTATTAGGATTTAGTGGTACTCTTTATCAACAAACACTTACCCCCTTCCTATTCATCTACTCAATTTGATGATCTAATTGATTCTTAATGTCAATGTACAAATCTTACTTGATTGTGTCAATCCTTCTACTTCAGCTTTCTTGAGATTGTGAACACTAAAATTCTATATATCCTTTAGCTCCACGCTTTAAACATTTACATTGAAATTATCTTCCACCTCCTCTTCCATATGTTTTTCACCTTACTATATCCACTATATTTCTCACTATGGTAGCATTTATCACTTGCTTTTCCTTTTTTCATCAAGAATTTATTAAACTCTTGCACTTGTTTATTCAATTCCTCATTTTTTGTTGGTCAATCATTCTATGTGCAAATTTATTTGGAATTTTTTCCTAGAATCAAATCCATGTGATGATTAATATCATCACTTGTGGTAATCTATTTGGAATATTATTAGACTCTATTTCACTAAACTCCATTTTCTTCGCTCATGCTACCACATATTTTTGTAATTATTTAAAACTTATATTTTCATGTTTCAAACCATCTAATAGATTCTCACTATCCACCAAAAAAACTTTGGAAATATTGCATACTTGATTTTCCCTTTCTTTCAAAAGTAGTAAGAATAAATTTCTCATCTCCAATCCTTAAATTATAAGTATTCTCTGTACTATTATGAATATCCTTTCTATCAAATTTCTAGTCTCCCTAATAATAAATCACATGCATCCAAAAGTGTAACATCACATAATACTAGTCATAATGGTATAATTCTATGTTGAACTTGACAAACATTATTTATTTATCGACACCTTATGTTTTTTTTGTAACCATAATATATTATATGGAATTGGATGTTGTATCTTCAAGTTAATTTTGAATTATCAACCATCTCACTAAACATAATAAATTATTAGTATTACTACTATTAATGATAGCTTTACAATATGTGCCTTTAGTCTTACAAAAAATTCTAAATAATTTTCTTCTCTACATATATTTTTCTCTACACTATTAAGATTTAGTGGTACTCTTTTTATCAACAAACACTTACCCCCTTCATATTCATCTACTCAACTTGGTGATCTAATTGATTCTTAATGTCAATGCACAAATCTTATTTGATTATGTTGATCCTTCTACTTTAGATTTCTTGAGATTGTGAACACTAAAATGCTCCATATCCTTTAGCTCCACACTTTAAAAAATTACATTGAAATTATCTTCCACCTCCTCTTCCATATTTTTTGCACCTTACTGTATCCACTAGATTTCTCATTATGGTAGCATTTATCACTTTCTTTTACTTGTGTGTCTTAATTTTTATGTCCTCTACCATCACCTCAATGTATTTCTCTTTAGAATCTACCTTTGCTCCCTCTTTATTTATTTTTTTATATTTGAAATCTCTTTCTCAACTTGTATTTTTCCTTCAAGGAAAATGAATATGATTCCTCAATTGATTTCGTCTGCATAATACTTAGATCCTTTTGGATAGATCCTCTCAAATCATTTATAAATGTATAAACCTTTTCCTAATCAACATTGTGATTAGGAAAAGGTGGCATTCAGGCTTGTTGATAGGATGGATAGAGTGGCACAAGGAAAAAGGTACACCAAATCCCAAAGTAATAATAGGAATGAAAGGGTAAGGACACTCTATTTGGCATGGATCGTGCATAGAAATAAAAGATCTAAATGGGGAAATAATGAATTCTCTTTGCAATGATAAAATATAAAGGATGATTTTTGAAAAGACAGATCGACACATGCAAGTGATGACGGTAAGATTGGTAATAAAATAAACTTAATTATCACTAGGAAGGGTGGTAGAGCTATCAGATTTAACTATGATGGGATTTGTAAAGGTGATAACTGGCATTGTTTCAACTTCAAGCATTCAACTAATAGTTTAGAGTCGCTATCTCCTCAAATGAAAAACCACAAGGTCAGCATTAATACAAAGTTTTTTGAATTGTCAGTTGCCATTGTTGAGAACGAAGAAGGGCACAGTAAAGAGTTTATCCTCCTTTAAAAAAAAAACCTTTGTGAAGAGACCATCATGGGTGGCCCAAGGAAGCGAAAAAAATCATGCAAGTATGATTGTGAAATTTTTTGAGGATAAGGAGAAGGCTGGGTGATTCCAAAATGGCTATTTTATGGTTTTACTCCCTCCCCCATACCAGAATGTATGTTTCTTTTTCATGAAGTATTTTACCCTTGAAGGTCATTTCCAGTATGTGCATGGTTACCACTTCCCTATCCTTAACCATATTCATCATCTCGAAAAGATAAATCTTCCATTTTTCCTGTTCTCTTCCCTAAGTTAGAGCCTTACCAATGGGGCAAATCTGTCATTACACCAAGTCTTAATTAGATCTATTTGCAAATATGTGTTGGCTATGTCTCTTCAAAGACATTTTTCCCTCAAATTGATTGAAATCCCTACCCCTAAGAGCTCTATGAAAATTGAACTCATTGAGAGTCACCCTCACACCCTAGCTAAAAATCCCATTAAAAAGTTGCCTAACCCTAAGGACCCTTTATGGTCTGATCTCCTAAAAGTCACTTCCGAAAAAAGGAGTGTTGCCTTTATCGGCTTTGCTGAGAATAAAAAAAGGAAGTTTCTTATCCAAGAATTGGGGGAGGAATCCAACACTATTACAATTTCGGATGATAACGAGAACCCTGAGTGCTCAACACCAGTTGGTAGAAGGTCTACAAGGCTTGTGATGGTTGCTTTTAAAGGGTCCAGAAGTAGCAAAAATTCTAAAGATTCAGAGGAAAAATGTGCTTATGGTTCGCAAGAAAGTAAAGGAAAAAAAATGGTGAAGGAAGACAGGGATTCCTCTACGGAGGAAATCCCAGATAGTTTGGGGGCAGAGTCTGTTGAGGAGGAATATTGTGAGTCAAAGGAGGAGGAGGGTTTTGACAAAGAGGAAGTGGAAGGGGATTCATAGCAAGATGAGATCAATGAGGTTGAAGAGGACAATGATGGGATGGAGGAAAATGTTAATGCAATAAATGATCAAGAGGTGATGGAAATAAAACACCATGAGGAAGAGAAGATAGACAGAGATGATAATGTTAAAATCAAAAGGATGGAGGAGAGATTGGAATAGCTGGAAAAGATGATGCAAGAAGAGGATAAGGATAGAAGATTCCAAACTCTTGAAAAAGTTGTGAAGAGTCTTTGTAGGGTGGTGGATGCGGTAATGAAGAAGACTATTAGAGCTATGGTTTTGGGTCAAGGAAAAATCAAGAAGTAGCAAAAGAGAAAGCTGATGGACAAGATTGTTGACTTATCAGGCAAGATGGAGCCTAAAGATAAAGTGGAAGACATTGTCGATGACCTGTTGAAAGCGTGGAGTTTGATCGAGGATGCTTAATCCTTGGCCACTGTTTTGATTTTTTACTTTCTACTTCTATGGTTTATTCTGGTGCTACTCTTGGTGGTACTATTATTGGTGTTGGCCTTTGGTGCTTGGAATATCATACTTTTAGTTATATTTCTTTTAGTAGTTCTAGTTTATGCATGAACATTACTTTAAGTATTAATAGTCATTATAGGTTTAAGTGGTGGGATCTAAATATGGACATTATGTATTTTTTTGATATTTCTGATAGGGCTAAAATGTTTGATCCCGAGGGAATTGATTAAGCTTTTTGGTGGGGGGTTGGGGAAGCTTTTTTGGTCGGCTTCCTCTTGTTGTTTTTTTGACTGGATGTTATTCTCTATAATGTTGTACTAATCTGTGAGGGTTGGGGCCCTTTCCTTGCTTAATCAATCAAAAACATTGTGATGACCAACCCTAATTTTAAATTTTATAAAATTCATTTGTATAATCCTCCACATTCATATATTTTATCTCAAATTATTTAATTTCTTCAAAAAATCTAACTAATATTCTACAAATATAAACTATCTTTCAATTTTGACAATCTCCTATCCTATATTTCAAATTATTTGCTTCCTAACTAATTATACTCATCTCCTCCATAATGCACTATGCCCCATTAATTTAGTCTTAAAAAATTTACTCTTTCAAGATTTTAAATATCCCCATACTTAAAATATTCTTTATAATATAGAAAAAGGGATCCTAGGTCCTAAATGCAAAGAACTTAGGATGCAAGTTCAAAGTTACATTAAGATGTAGATCAATGAGGTGATTAGATTGATTGATAGCCTTGAAGGTGAGCCAATCAGACCTAGATCTACATCTAATTAAGGATGGGAATGAATTGGAATGATTTAGAATTGATTAAACTAATTAGACTATGTGCCCTAATACTAAAATTGTAAGAATCTGATAATTGATAAATAAAAATAATCAATTGCAGGTGGATTTGAGAAGTGTAGAGTGACATGTACCTATCCAAAAAATTTGGTTTCAAGTATTGTAAGAGGATTGGGTCACCCTTGGGTGAATGGGTCTTTGTAGGGGTGTCTTGATCAATTTTTGGGGTCCTCGGATGTCATATCTGAGTTTTGGATTCTTGCTTGTAAATCTATTAGAACACTATTGGATATTTATGTAATTGATTTTTGTGGCTTGACAACTTTGATGACAACAAATGCAACAATGAAATTTTTTCCTTCAATCCTATTCAACTTGAGATTTGCACATTCACAAAGAGAGGAAATGTTGGGCCATTAGGGGCTTGCCTCAATCAAACCTCATGTAAGTGTTTCCACTTCCACAATGGTGATGTTGATGATAAATAGATAATTGAAAGGAAGGAATGATGAAACCATAAAATGTTGCAACTCGCCATCAATGACTTCCTTGAAGGAATGAAGTCATACACATCATCCCAAGGATTTGGATCTTTCTTTGCTTGAATGCTTGAATTTTTTGGAGACCTACAACAAGGGTTATCCTTAACAAAACAATGATAACATGAACACATAAACTCACATACACTTTGACATGATGCTTGGATCTTGAATTGTTGTAATAAACTCTAAAATGTTGCTCTTGACTAACAATGCTTGATCATAAGTTCTCCTTCTAATTTCATTCTAGTTTCAAGTGGTGAAAATACTAGGTATTTATAGGCATTTTTATAATTTCCTAAAAATTAGATTTCAAAAGCTGACACTTGAAATTTGAATTTTGAATGTTAAAATGTCGTCAACATGTCCAAAAATGGGTCCTAGCTAGGAGGGGGACCCATTCGCCAATGGGAAAATGGGTCCTAGCCCAAATTTCTAGGACACTCAAAGTTAGGGGTGATGTAATGGTTGGTTGCATTTATTCAATGCTTGTCCTCCTTCAAAAAAAAAAAAAGGCTTTGGAATGCATAATTTAAAAATTAGAAGCTTAATTAAGTTCAATAAATTAGGGGGAAAAACATAAAGTGAGATTGTTAAGGTATACAATTTTCTACACTACATTCTTATATATTATTTAATTATTCTATTAATTATTTAGAATTCAAACTATTGAAATGGATAGGAGTCTTAGTCCTAGGTCTCTTATAAATACTTGAAATAGATTTAAACATTTGTAGTTGGTCTTGATATTCTTCCTCTTCTACAAATGGTTTTTCATCTTTTCTATTACCTATTTCATTTTCTTCTCCATCACTTTCATCACTTGGGGTTATAACCTCTTCTTCTATGTTCCTTGATAAAATCCAATCAAATATAGTCATTCCTCATCATCTCAATTATTTCTTATATTCTTCCTACAATGTTAACAACACCTTGACCTCTACCCACTCTTGTGAAGGAAATTTTATTTTTACATCTAAAGAAAAATTTCCTCAAACTTGATCTATTTGATGCAAAGTGTGATCCCTTGGTCTTCTTTTGTTGTGCAACACAATGCTCGGGTTCGTGACATGGCTTAACCACCTCTTGTGGATTCATTAACTTTGGTGGTTATATCGGGCATTAACAAGTTGATATTTTTGTGTAATGAGAACAGTCTATGCAACAATTGGTATTAGAGCTTGGGTCATGGGTTCAAACCCCTCACTTGTACTTGGGGGGATTGTTTCAAGGTGTGCACCCTTGGTCTCCTTGTGTTGTGTAGCATCACGTTCAGGTTTGTGACATGGCTTAACCGCCTCTTGTGGATTCATTAACTCTAGCGATTGTATATGGCATTAGCAAGTTGATCTTTTGGTGCAACGTCAACCGTCTGTGTAACAATATTTATGAGTAAACTTTAATAATTCTACCCAAAAAAATGTTAGAAGATATCTCTTTCCTAGACGGATCAAATAATCAATCTTATATCAAATAATGCAATCATGTATAAAAAATAAAATTAAGAATTATCCAACCTTTTATCCTAAATAACACATAAGAATTCATGTAATGGAATGTAAATTTGATATCACACCCTTGTAAAATTTCAATTAAATAGGCGAGCAATGATAGTCTAAAATAAATATTTAATCTTTACCACTAGAATTAAAATAAGAATAAGAACTTATTCTTAGAATACAATAAATTACAAGAATAAACAAGTGTGTGGTTTCTCAAAACTTTATTGCTTGAGTTCATTCATAATATCATACATAATATTTAGATGTTTTTTTTTTGCTCGATAATAAGAGTTTGTTTGTATTTCTTTTAAAAATCAGGTTAGATCATAAGTTTCAGTTGATCATCTTCAACCAAAAAACCATCTACAACAAAATGATTTAACCCTGAGGCATATTAACATGCAGAAAAAACTTTTTCGACCTTTGTTTTCCTACCATAATTCAAAATTTGGGCTACCCTTCTATCAACACCATTAGCTATGGTCAGTCTCCTAACACTAAATGGTGCTTAACCATTACACCCCATATACAGTTCAACCTCCACCTAATTCTAGCTTAAAAAATAGAATGGTAAACAAAAAATAGAGGAATTTTTCTTCAGTTCGTGCTACCCGGTTCCTTCTAGACCTTGCATTTTTCTTTTGTCTTCAGCTTCCAAGATGTTTCTACTCTCTTTCCAATTTCTCTTCTTCCGCCTTCACCTGGGCTATGATGTATTCAACTTTCATCAGCTCGATAAAGAGCTTTAACGCCTTCCAGCCGAGCCTCACCTCATCTCTGCATCTCACTTTAAACTTCCCCTCTGGCCAATGGATAAATGGAATGTAGCCCACAAACTCTTCAAATTCTTCAATGTCAATTTCTTCCTTGATGTTCAGTCCTACTCCCGGGATTGACCATTCTAAAATTGACTTCAAACCATCCAATAAATCCACACGCACAATCTCTCCCTTCATGGTTTCCACCTTCTCTCCTAGGTCCAAACCCCACACCGCTATCAAAGAATACACATCCATGTTCATCCTGTATATATGCCTTAAAATCCCAAATTCCTTGCCTAGAATCATCCTTACAAACTGCACCAATCTCCCATCATTAAATAGAAACATCCCCATTAACCTCTTCTCAGATGTGTCTCCATAGAACGGGCTTAGTTATTGCTTTGAGAGGAAGGTGAAGTTCGCCTCCATTGGAGCCCTGTTGCAACAATGTCACCACCGCAATTACTCCTTCTCCATGCTTCCTTTCTCACACCTAATAGAAATGCATTGATTGAGACTGAGGGCCAAGGATTTTAGCCTCCTTGATTACCTCCCTCCTATTTTAATGCCCCTCGTACTTGGATGCCACCACCAACCTTCACCGCATTTCTCCCATATTGTCAAATCTACTTCAATTTGTCTCCATTCTTATTCATTTAATGCAATGTACTCACCCATTGTGTTATCTCATTCTTCTAAGTCCACATTCCTTATTTCTTCAAATTTTAATTCACCAACTTCCCTGAATGTTAAGGCCCATTTGGAAAGGACGTCAGCTTCAACATTTCTTGATCTTCTAATGTGGCTCACTGAATTTTTTTTGCATGAAGCTATTTCTTCTCTAATTTTCTTAGTTACATTCTGAAAGTGCCATGCATTAATAGTTCCTTTCACCATGACTTGAATAATTATTAGTGAGTCCCCCTCTAAATGAATTTTTGAAGCTCCCATACTTTTTCCAATTTTAATCATTGTTAGTGTTGTTGATGCTTTTGTTGTATTGTTTGTTCCTTCCTCCAGTGTCTTCATTCCCAAGGCTAAAACATCCCCTTTCCAATCTCGAATAATGAATCCTACCCCTGATGGTCCAAGGTTCCCTTTTAATGCACCATCAAAATTTATTTTCCACCAACCTTCCATTGGTTTTTCCCAGGTCACCTTCGCAAACACCTTTGCAGCTAGTTTAACCCAACCAGGCCCCTTAACGGGCAATATTTAGATGTTTTTAATTCAATATTCTCTATTTAAATAATTTATTCATTATGCTAAATTATTTATTTGAATGGATTAGATTCAAAATAAATATTATAAAGGATCCTAATTTTCCTAAAATTAGTTTGATGTTTTTATTTCTCAAGCTAATTTAGAGGGATTAACTCTACATCTAACATAACAATGTGTCAAGTTAGTTGAGTCTTGTATGTGTATTAGATAAATAAATTTGGCAAGGCCTATGTTCCCTTTGTAGAAGGTGAATTGGATAAACTCTATTTTTGTACCTAAGGGTTTTGTGGCATCTCATATAAATATATAAAATGGAATTGTTAACTTCTCATCTATAAATTGTTAAAATAAATTCCAAACCATAGGTTTCTCAGAGTCAATCTAGAGCTAGCACACATCCCTTATTGGAAGCGTTATATGATAGTCCTCGGTTAATATAGAAACAAAATAATTAATTCAATCATGATAGGGGAATTTACATTTTTCAATCTCTTAATAATATATTTTTTAGAATTTTAAGCTAAGAAGCTTTAATATATTAAAAATGACAAATAGTTGTGTATCTATAACGAGTCTAGGTATATCCCCATCCCTTGATTCACTAGGTAAATACCTAACCATAAATCTACTAGAGTAGTTATCTATGTGATATGTATCCTTGAAAGGTGAGAGGGTTATTGTTGTGAAGTTTATACTTGAGCTTAAATTATGCTAAAACATAGCAAGTTCTGTATCTATGGAAAGTATTGAAGATAACATATTTATAACTAGATTTGAGAACCTAAGTATGTCAAAATTAATAGAGGGATTTTATTCATAGGAGATGTATTAATCGATAAAGTCTATAATAGAGGGTCCTATTAGCATATAAATTATAATGGTACTCATGTTTGTGAGATGTGATTAGCATAATACCATGAGGATTTTAGACTTGAAATCCCAATCATATCAAGGAGGAATAAATTTTCCATGTTCATGGGGAAATTTTAAGCCCAAGATGTTTTACAAGGTTAAAGGTGAGAGAATAGATCAATCAAATTTGGTTACCTATAATTAATATGCATAAATTGTTTGACATTTTTATTCCTTTAGGAGATCCGTATGAAAAATATTTACTCACGTGACAAGAAAAATGAAAAGAATAAATGTATTAAATGGTAAGGAAAAACATATTTCAACTTCTATAGGAAAATATTCTACTTGGCTCGCAAAGAAAGATTTATAATGAAGAATTATACATTTATAACTACCTTCAAATAAGTAGGAATGATGTAGAAACTAAGATAAATCGACATTTCTACCAGTTTATAACACATTTGTCAAAGGTTTTTTAGACATAGTGATGAGAAAATACACTATCTAGAGAGAGAGAGGTAGAGGTAGAGAGATAGAGAGATGGAGATATAGAGAGAGGGGGATATATAAAGAGAGAGAGAGGGAGAGATGAGTATATAGAGAAATAAAAAGAGAGATATGGAGAGAGAAAGAGAGGAGAGGGATAAATAGAGGTAGAGAGAGTGAGAGATACAGGGAAATATAGAGAGAGGGAGAGAGAGAGAGGTGGATAGATATGAAGATATACATATGGATTAAGAGATGAATAGATAGATAGATATGGGGAGAGATACAGGTAGAGACTAAGAGGCAAAGAGAGAGAGACTAAAGGAGATTGAAGGAGAGAGATAAATATAGAGAGAGAGGGATAGATAGATAGGGGAGAGATAAAAAGAGGTGGAGAGAGATGTGATAGAGATATAAATAGGGAGAGAGATGGAGAGAGAGAGAGAGAAGGAGAGAGAAAATGAGAGATAAACCTACAAAAAGAGGAGATAAAGGGAGAGAGGGTAGAAGAACTGGAAGAGCTAGAAGACAAAGAGGAGAGATAGAGATATAAATAAGGAGAGATGGAGAGAGAGAGAGAGAGAGAAGGAGAGAGAAAAGGAGAGAGAAAAGGAGAGATAAATCTAAAAAAAGAGCAGATAAAGGGAGAGAGGGTAGAAGAATTGGAAGAGATGTCCTCAAAATGAACACTCTCCTCAAACAACATTTCATGAGTAGTGGGATGGAGAAGCTTGTACGCTTTGGCATCATTTGGGTACCCAAAAAATATACCAGGATTGCTATATGGATCCATATCCTTGAATTTATTTTTTGGAATGTGGTCCCATGCTAGAGAACCAAACACTTGAAAGTGCTTAACTGTGGGTTTCCATCCAATCCAAGCTTGAAAATGGGTTACCCCCTCAAAGCTTTGTGAAGAATTTGGTTCTAGATGTAACACCCACAGTTTATGGCATTTTCCCAGTACTAAGGTGCCAAATATTTAGAGTATATCATATAATATTCCATCTCCTTCAAGGACCTATTCTTGCATTTTGTGAAACCATTTTGTTGAGAAATATATGGAACTATGTGGTGCATGTTAATATCTTTTGAAGCATAACATTGTTGAAACTGATTGTTAACATATTCACCCCCATTATTTGTATATAGAATCTTGATGAACTTCCCTAATTGTTTCCCTGGAAAGGATTTAAAATCCTAAAAAGACTCAAAGACCTCAGTTTTTTTTTAAAATGTAAACCCAAGTGTGTCTAGAAGATCATCAATAAATTTCAAGAAAAATCCATCCTTGTTGAAGAATGGATGTGGAAATGGTTATGCCAAGTCACTATGTACTAACTCCAATAGTTGTTTTTCCCTCCATGATTTTCCTTTACCATATTTCTCCTCAAGATGTTTACTAAGAATGCAATCTTGACAAACTCCATAAAAAATAAAATAGAAGGCAACCCTAAAACCATGTCTTGTTGACTGAGCTGCTACAAGTAGTGATAGTTCAAGTGACCAAACCGTTGATGCTAGAAAAAAATCACCTCATCTGAATGAGTGAGTAATGATATCAAAGAAGAGTCAAGAACAAAGTGAGAAAATTGATATAGCCTTGAATGATGATCTTCTTTTCTCACAAAAACTATAGACCCATTGTGCATTTCACTGGTATCTGGTGTGAACTCAACTCTCTTGCTAGAGCCAATGTGAGTGATTTAATAAACATATAGGATATTAGCTGACAAATATGGAACAAAAAGAACATCTTGAAATGTTCCTTCACCCAAATCAATGGACCCTCTTCCATGCACTTCTACAAGTGTATTATCGCCTATTTATATGGCAAGAATAGAACATGACTCTAGAGAGGTAAACTCATCTTGTGATGAATCCATGTGGTGTGAAGCACCCAAATCAATGATCCATGTGTTTGGTTGTGAAGCAACAATAACTAAGGCCTTGCCTTTTCATTTCCCCTTACTTTTCTCTATGTCCTTAGAAGACACTTTTGATGAACTTTGATTGAAAAAATTAAGCACCTTAATATTAATATTTTTGAGAAGATGTGAAAGGTGATCAAATTGTTTCTTTAAACACTTATCTTTATCATGGTTAGGCCTTTTACAATAAGAACAATTGAACTTCTAATTCTTAGGTTGTTCAACTTTTGACGAAGAGGTCTAACTAGTTGCATTTGAAGCAATATGTTTTTTATCTTTTTTCTTCTCTCCCAAGTCCTTTAGTTTATTATCTTGTTTGCTATACCCTTTTTCTTTTGTGCTCTAATTTGTAGCCAAGGCATGTGACTTAGAGGGTTTAGTGGTACCCATTTGAATGAACTTATCTTACTCCCTTGTAATTTTTGTAGCCAATTCATCTAGAGAATGAATTTTGTAGGTGGAACCTAAGACACATTTAGTAGCATAAAATGTATAAATAAATAGAAAATAGTTAGGACCAAGCTTGGAAATAATACTCAAGATCAGTTGCTCATATTTATTTTCAATTCCATATTTTTAATTGCAATATAATGGATTTTAATTTTGTGAAGAATTCATGTATAGTGTCAAAAATAGTAGGAATTAACCCAGTGAGTTCATTCTCCAATTGATGACCTATTAACTCAACATTCTTACCAAAGAGCATTTCTAATGTGGTCCACACTCCATTTGGTGTAGCAGTAGATTCAGTGTGAAAAAATAAGTCAAGAGACATAGACATACATAGAGCACCAAATGCTGCATCACATTTATTAAACCATTTTATCTTTTATGCATCATCTTTAGAATCAGTTTAAATTCCCATTGTAACCTTATGATATCCATGCCTTTTGAGATAGATTATCGTCTTTGTTTTCCATTCAAAATAGTTATATTGTGTTAAAATAGGAATTTTTCATGCATCCATGAGTGTAAAAAAGTGGATTGAAATGTAGAAGGAAAATAAGTGCAAAAATCAAGCACATGAGACACACCCCCTTTTCAATATTTTTGAGATGAACCCCACAAAAATTACAATGTTGGCACTTTATAACTAATATGATTTTCAATGCAAATATTAGATCTTTCAAACTCTTACAAGGCCCAAAATGGCCAAAACACTGAAACTATAGTCCAAGTACAATATGAGAATAATTTGAGAGTACTAGTGTAGATAACACAAAAAAACTTAAACCCTGGAAAAAATGGCACCCAAAAAGGAGACTGTTTGCACAAGTTATAGCTCTCAAAAGGTCTCAAAATAAGAAATATGCATCAAATTCTAAGAGAATCTTCAAGATCTAAAAATTTGGAATATCAAATTAGAAAAATAGCTTCACCACTATATAGAGCATAAAATTCTACCCCAAATTAAAAAATTGCATCAAAAAAGGAGTTTGTATGCTCAAGTTATGGTCGTTTAAAGTTGGACTAAAAATCCAAAACTACAAATGGAGAGGATTTTGGCTTGCTGAAATTCAATTGGTTGTCAAAATTAAAACAGTCTTTAATGACGATCATTTGATCATCAAATTTAAGAGAGTATTCACTGATAGGCATTTGGCCGTCAAATTTAAGATAGTGGAAAAGATGACCCTTTGGTCATCAAATTTAAGATGATCAAAAAATATTTATGAATTTCATATAGTATGGACATTGTATGGCCCAAGGGTGAAAAAATTGGCTCAAAAAATTTCAAACTCTGATTTCAATGATTTTACAATCAATCTTATGTTGAAAACTCGGCATACTGAGGGGGGTGAATCAATACTCACTAAAATTCATTAACTTCATCAACTTTAAAAATTCATTCAATGCAACATATTGAGCTTGCAGTAATGGAAAGGAACATATAAAGCATGCATCACATCAATAGACACAAGAACACTACATTTACGTGGAAAACCCAAAAAGGAAAAAACCACAGTGAGGATTAGCTCACAATATATTATAACCTATTACAAGATATTACAGAATGGCTCGCTGTTAGGTAGACTCGTTGTGCAAAGGACTCACTATCCAGAAAATAGAAAAGATGGCTCACTTCCAGGATAGAAAATAGGATGGCTCACTACCAGAGAGTGAACTGATTACAATGCATCTACAACATGTTGAAGACAGTTCCAATTAGGCTCAAAAAACTGATTTAACACTTCATATTTCACCATAAATATACTTTGCACATCTCTACACCAAATATCACACACACACTCTACACACCCTATTCACCACACTCACACAACAAATCAACCTTGTATATATATCACAACAACCCAAAACATCAATTAGTTCAACCTAATTAGATGTACCATGCACCA
This sequence comes from Sequoiadendron giganteum, assembly GCA_007115665.2. NCBI lineage: Eukaryota > Viridiplantae > Streptophyta > Pinopsida > Cupressales > Cupressaceae > Sequoiadendron > Sequoiadendron giganteum. The sequence goes on from CM021110.1 coordinate 108,544,246, forward strand.
AATAATTTGTCGACTCAAAATACCAACACACACACCTTGCGAAAAGAACCAAAACATGTAACACATTAAAATAGGTTGGCATGACCCATAATCACTATGATACTGATCCATACACAACTCAACTCTACATGACTCCAAAATACTTAGGTCGGCACCAGATAACAAAACTGGTGAAGTAATATCAAAATGAACCAACTTTTCACTCACAACTAGACACGCGAACCACCAAAACACTTGCCACCTAGAGCATACACACTACTAACATCCACAAACACTTCCTCAAGTTTGCACAACAAAATATTCATCCACGGTGGAATGTGGAGCATTCTAGCATACACTTTGTCACTACAACTCTGTCATTTCCAAAGTCGATACTCTATCAATGTTATTTTCAACTGTGGAAGACATCAATTCATGAATATTTGGATTTAGTCTCTTCCAACATGCACATACATTACCTCAAAACTGCATAATTAGATTCTTCATAGTGGAGAAATGCATACCTCAAAACTAGTTCACTGAACACTGAAACTGTACTTCGAGATGGGCAAATATCCAAACCATTTGGTCCTCTCTAGACCAACACTTCTGCATCTCTATCATGGGTTGCCATCAATGATAACACCATATATTGTCATGATCACCAACCTTCATCAATCTCCCCATTTAACAATCTCTTCACATCATCATTCTCATGTTTCCAAAACTCTCCTCAATGACAAACTTCTAACAATCCCCCCTGTCATTGATGGCAACACTCATAGCCAAAACTACTTCCCCTTTGACATCAAGGGAAAAGGGTACCAAAAGTATATTTATTTACTTTACTCTACTCCCCCTTACAGATATATTTACATCAATGTAACTCCCTCTAACAATGTTATCCTTACCAAAATTAACCAAAATTGTATTGCAACTCTCTCTAATACTTCGGCATATGTACATTGCAATTAGGAAAGCTATCTATACAAAGAAAAAATGTACACCTTAACTTGTGGAGGGAAAACTTCCCTAATTAGACACATTGAATTCTACAAAGTGTTCCTCCCAATCTTTCTTTGTTGTCTCCCACTCCTTAGTGAAGGCGAGTATACTACACTGACTTTCAAGCTTCAGATGGAGGTCTTCTCCTTCATCTGAAGAACTAGGTACCAAATCCGTTTGCAACATCTTCTCAGCATCAGCCAAAATTCCAATCAGATATGTAAGCCTTTCACTTATCAAGTCTCTAAGCTAACTATACTACACAATGATTTTCTCTTCTTGTTCTTGTAGTTGGAAGAACTAACCATGTAGATTTTCAATAGCAGTCCTAGTTGCACCGTATACATCACTAACTAGATCATAATGCAAGAGGCCTGAGAAATTTGTGACTATATTGAGTCCATTTGGTCCTTAATTCTCTTTGTAGAATTAGGCCATTTTAAAGAAAATTGAAATGGAAGCTTAGCTTCTTCCACACAATTCTAAATATCTTTTAAGTTGCTTTGCAACTTACCATGTGAAACAACACACTTGTTAGAAGCATCTTACAATATTTTACCATTTACCTTCTTGGTAATTTCCTTTTCCAACTTCTCCTCTAAACCAGTAGAATATTTCTTAAAGGAATCAAGTAATAGCCTCAATTGTTGCACAATGGATAGAGAATTGTCAATATTTGCTTCAGGGAAGTTATCCTGCAACACTTTTATTCAATCAACAATATTCTCTACACTCTTTTGGTGTGTCTATAGTATCTCCTTCCTTATGGAGGAATGAAAGGCATCACCAAGTTACAATTTATGCAGGGGGAGACATTTTATCCATATATACATGTCCTTGATGCATAGGAGTTTGTAATAACTGTGTTGAAACCACTGATTGGAACTGTAGTTGCATATCCAACAAACTTATCAATGAATCTCTAGAAGCTTCAAAGGATTCACCAATTGTTTGAGCACTTCCTTCTTCATTTTTCTCTTTCTCCTTCTCTTTGTTGTCTTCTACAATCTTCTCTTCCTCAACAACCTTTTCATCATCCAAAGGAGGCATTTTTTATCCTTTTCTACCTCATACTTGTTGGCAACACAAGGGCAGACAACTGAGGGGGGGTGAATCACTTGTCACAAATTTTCAAACTTATTTAACCTTATTAACCTTTAATCTCTAACATATTAATAACAGTGAAAGCATACATCAACAACACATAATAAACACACATAACACCAATATTTTTTTGTGTGGAAACCCTGTTAGGGGAAAAACCATGATGGAGGTTAATCCACAAGTTATACCCTATTAAAAGTATAAGAGGAATGCACATGCATTCAGGTGCACTGCCTAGAGCTCACTGCTCAAAAGAATACTCACTGTCTTACAAAAAATATTCATATTAAAACCATATGAAGAATTTGAACTGAGAAATTAGCATCTACTAATGCCTGAGTATAGTTTCGGTTAAGCACATGAAAACTTCTTCACTTTATTTCACTCTTCTTCACACTCTGCTCTAACTTCAAATGATCTGAACCTTTTTCATACATAGCACTCACACACTTCACTTCACATATGTCTCAAATGAGATAAACAATCGCTTATATATATTTGCAGCAAGAAATTACATTGCTTTATGTTGGCTTCAATAAAATAATAGAATGAATGCAAAATGTCAGCCCAAAACAATAAATATTATCAATGCACATCAACCAAAGTTGGCCACAACATAGTAGAGACCCAAAACAATGTCCTCAAACACAAAACACCTTCAAATATTCTTCCTCGAAGATCCACAACATGTTTCAAACACCTTGTCGGCCATGAACATGAAAATCATGAACACGCAAGATAAAATCTTGGATCGTGAGCACAATGATCACTGTGGATGTGCAACACAGATAGAGTATGATCTAGAAACATCCACAAACACTTAAGTAATATATGCAACAGCTCAAATTACCAGAATCACATTATATTCTTCCATGAACACCATTTGTAGTAACATAATAGTTGTTAGAACACAAAAAATTATAACTTGCTCAAATGTTCATGCGCACCTCTAAAAAATTCAGAGTAGAAACTAGATAAGCTTGAGAACAAACCCTTTGATCTGCAACACCTCACTATCAACATACGGAACTTTCTACCATATTAATCTTCACTGCTTCATAGACAACCTATAACATATTTATTACAATTTTCTCAATATCCTTGACATATATATTCTTAGATACATTAATGATAATAGTGTTGACATCAATGACAACCACAACATCCAACAATACTTCTCTAGGAAATCTTCTTTTAACTTCTTCTTTCTTCTCATTATTAGTCTTCTCATCCAAAGAGGGAAATTTTGACTTATTTTGAGTTTCAATCTTTTTTGGGATGTCCTTTTTTTTCTTATTTTTTCCCTTCATCAACAACATTCTCCATATCCAGAGGAGTGTTATCAATTAACACATATTCCTACCCAAGATCTTCATCTTGAGGAAACATCTGAACCAGGAGTAGGCACAGACTCATTCTTTACTTCATTCTCATCTTTCTTCTTCTAGACATTATTCATTTCCTTCTTCATTTCAACCAGATCAATCTTCTTTATTAGATAATTCTTCTTCTTTTGTGAAATAGAGGGTCTCACATTCTTAGATCTACAGAACTTAGCAATGTGTCCTAATTTGTTGCAATTGTGGCATATGACACCTTTTTGAATAGGCTTACTTCTATCCATTCTAGATCTGCATTCAAAAAATTTATGCCCAAATTGATTTCATGTATAATAGTAGTCATTGAAAGATTGAAACATCGTGTCATTATTGTAACCATTCATCGTTATATTTCTACATTCACTAGCTTTATGACCAAATCTATTACGTGCAAAACACTGACCAGGAAAGGATTGAACATTCTAATTCATTTTTCTTCTACACTCTACAACTTTATGTCCAAATTTATTGTAGGAATAACACTAACCATTAAAAGATGAATACCTTTGTGTAGCAAGTTTTCTGATAGGAGGCCTTCTGAGTTATTTCTTTTGGTTCTAGATCTTATTGTTCTTCTTGTCATTCTTCTTTTCAATATTGTTTGGATTTTGATTTACCTTTGAACTTTCTCCTTTCTCAAACCCCAATCCTTCTTTGTCCTTAGAAGCCTTCTGATTTGGAATCATCTCATCAAGCATTGTGAAACTTTTCTTGAATGTGTCCTCTTAATTATTTGCTTTCTCTAGATCTAATCTTAAAGTTACAATCTCTTGTTCAAGCTTTGCACATTCTTAAAATTTTTCTTTTAATTTGGCATTCATACAATCTTCAACTCTTTTTCCTTCTTCAAATTTCACTTTAGACTGGTAATTATCTCATTTGATTGCTTGAGCTTCTCATTTCTTTCTTTGAATTTTTTGTAGCTTTCTTGAGTTTCTCTCTCAACTTCTTGATACACTCATCTACATCATTAAGATCCTTTTTTAGATCTCAATTCTCAACTTCATCTTTATCAAAATCATCAAGGGTTGATTTGTGTTCTCCTTCCATATCAACCTCGTAATCTTCTTCAGTAAACCCTTTAGGGATAATCTCATCTAGAGGGATAGGATACTTCCTTGTAGCCATGTGTTCAACCTCCAAGATCTACCTCAGTGATCAAGCCAATTGAAGGAACCAGGCTCTGATACCAATTGTTGAACACTAAGAATATTGAGAGGGGGGGAGTGAATTAGTATTCACTGAAATTCATTAACTTCATCAACTTTAAGCATTCATTAAATGCAACATATTGAACTTGAAGTAATGGAAAGGAACATAGAAATCATGCATCACATCAATAGACACAAGAAGACCATATTTACATGGAAAACCAAAAAGGGAAAAACCATGGCGAGGATTAGCTCACAATATATTATAACCAATTACAAGATATTACAAAATGGATCACTACCAGGTGGAATTATTTTCCAAAGAATAGAAGAGATGGCTCACTGCCATGATAGAAAAGAGAGGGAATCACTACCAAAGATTGAACTGATTACAATGAATCTACAACATGTTGAAGATAGTTCCAATTAGGCTCAAAAACATTATTTAACACACTTCATACTTCACCACAATTACACTTTTCACTTCTCTACATCAAATCTCTCTCACACAAACACTCTACACAACCTATTCACCACACTCACACAACAAATCAACCTTGTATATATATCACACCAACCCAAAACATCAATTAGGTCAGCCCAATTAGATGTACCATGCACCACATAATTTTTCAACCCAAAATACCAACACACACGCCTTGCAAAAAGAACCAAAACATGTAACAAATTAAAATAGGTTGGCATGACCCATAATCACTCCTATGATACCACTCCATACACAAATCAACTCCGCACAACCCCAAAATACTTAGGTCGGCACCGAATAGTAAAACCGGTGAAGTAATATCAAAATGAACCAATTGTTCACTCACAACTCGACATGTAGACCACTAAAACACTTTTCACTTAGAGAGTAAACACTATTGACATCCACAAATACTTCCTCAAGTTTTCACAACAAAATATTCATCAGTGATGGAATGTGGAGCATTCCAACATACACTATATCACCGCAACTCTAATATTTCTAGAGCTGATACTCTTTCAACACTATCTTTAACTATGGAAGACATCAAGTTCTGAACCTGTAGATTTAGCCTCTTCCAACATGCACAAACATTACCTCAAAACTGCATAATTAGATTCTTCATAGCGGAGCAATGTGGACCTCAAAACTAGTTCACTAAACACTGAAACTGCAATTCGGGACTTAGGAAAATATCCAAACCATTTGGTCTTCTCTAGACCAACACTTCTGCATCTCTATCATGGGTTGCCATCAATGAAAACACCATATACTATAATTATCATCAACCTTCATCAATCTCCCCACTCAACAATCTCTTCACACCAGCATGCTCATGTTTCCAACAATCTCCTCAATGACAAACAAACTTCCAACATCTTAAGGTTTTTGGGCCTTCTTAGTGCTATGGTGAGGTTTGTTTAGGATGAATATATTCTGAAATATCAGCTACCTCCAAGAACCCCTTTGAAAAAACCTTTTTAGTCCTCTAAAATATAATTTTAGTGAAAGAAAAGCCAATCTTGACTCTTTTTTTGGCCTTTTGGACACTATAGAAAGGCTGAAAATGCCTCCAAAATTACCAAAATGCTGCAATCACCTATTTTTCACAAGAACACACATGCAAAATAGATATTACAAGTGTTTATTCTTCTCTAAACTGTTCTGATTATCTAGAACATCTGAGGATGCAAGAGAAGATCGTAATAGGTTTTTTGAGAAAAAATATTAACACTAGATTAGTCTCAAATCTCTCAAAATTAGATAAACACAATGAACTATACTAGAAAAAATTTCTTTGATACCATGTTAGATTTTGTGAGAAGCAATGATTGGGTGAAGATCTGATGTTGTTCGTAGATCACACACAACTCCAATTGACAAATGATGAAAGATAAAAATAGAGGAATGGAGAGACAATCTTAAAAGAGAGAAAATAGAGATAACTACAAGAGAATTTTGAGAATAATCTCACCGAACTAGCTAAGGTGAGAAGAGAATGTTATATATATAGAAAAATATAAGAAAATACATCCAAGAGGTGTATAAACTCAAACCACCAATAATAGGTGGGAAGTTTTACCTATGTATGGTAAATGCTAAAACATGTGGCATAACCTACTTAGATAGAGACAAAATAATAGTTATGAGAGGTGGAATATGAATCCAAAAGAGGGTGTGAAACTCAACTACCCATGTGTGGGAGAGAGTGACACATATATTTTATGGATTGTGCCATGTGGTCTCATATTAACCAAATCTTAAATAACCTAAGAAAGCTTAAAAATGTGTAGGAAAAAATAAATATCCCCTAATATAAGGAAAATAAAAAACCTACACTAACATTGATGAGCATAGAATAATGGAGGTAATATAATCAAACAAAAGAAATCATTAGGAGAAGGCCATAGATAAGGAGATGGATGCCTAGGAGAACAATGACTTAGAAGTTGGCTTGGTTTCCTAAAGGAAGGAAACATGTTGGATGCAAATGGGTCTTTAAGAATAAGTTCAATTACAATGGTAAGGTTGAATATTATAAGGAATGATTAGTTTCTATAGGTTATTCTTAGGTTGAGAGAATATATTTTGGTGATATTTTCTTTGCTTTAATGCAAAATTAAGTTCTATTATATTGTTATTATCTATAATTATTGTGTACAACCTAAAGGTAGATAAAATATATGTTAAGGAATAAGTTTTGCATAGGGATTTGGAGGAGGAAAACTACTCGGAACAACTTGAGCACTCTATGGTAAAAGGGAAGGAAAATATGCTTTATAAGTTGAAGAAGTCTCTCTTCATCTTGAAAATTTTTCCTAGGATGTGGTGTTTTTTGGGACTCAATATCTTGTTTTCCCTTTTGCATGAGTCCCATAATTTTGTGTGCTTTTGGAGTATGATCCTTCATCAATATCCAATATGATAAATCCCATAAGGGTCATCATGTCAAAAAAAAATATTTTATTTGTGTTCCCTTCTTGTGTCTTCAACTTATTCCCCAAAATCAATATTGAAAAATTGGCTAAGATAAAGGAGGCATTAGGTGGGTGAAGAAAGGAAAGTTGTGCATGACCAAGGCATGCTTCAATCCCCAATCCCAACATGGACAGTGTATAAATGTTGCGATATTTTGTGAATTTTAATGACAAGAAAAAATGAAGGCATCGAAGGGAAGAAATGGTTGTGTGTGGGTATACAATAGGCCTAATTTTTGACCTGCAACAACTTCTTGTTCTTTTGGCAAGGATTTGAGTTTTTTAATGACAAGTGATAAATCAAATATAGGGTAGTGACTAGGTGTTTGAAGTAATTTCCATTGGTGCACGACTAATTTCTTTCTTTTTCCTATTCTACCTACCAATGCATTTATGGAACTGCTTCACAACAACTTGAAGTTATTGCAACTCATCCCCTTTCGATCTGAAGCACCCATTTTGGGTGGGATTCAACCTAGATCATGTATTTTAAGCTGCTAAAATGCATATAAATTAGGGTTATACCTTGCTTCTAATATATGCATGATTTTTCCATTTTCAAAGGGAGGTTGATTATTGTGTGGTTCTACAGATGCATGTGTGGCTACCAAAGCTTTCTAAGAAAAAACCTTTTCCAATCCAAACCATTTTGAGCATATTTTATTTTCTTTAGAATCTAATATAAATGGTTTTGAACCACCAAAAATGAAGTAGAGGGAAAATAGGTTTCCCCAATGAGCCTCTAGGGTTTTTCACCTAGAAGCTAGGTTAGGAAATGTGGCTCTCTTTCACACCTTTTCATTTTAGGGTTCATTCAAAGGGGGATTGGGAGTTTTTTATGTGTGTGTGTGAATTGAAATGTTATGATCTAGATGCAATAAACTGAAAATAGAAACTAACTAATGTAAAACCTAAGAAATGTAAAGTATTGGAAAACACAATGTTGTATGCAAACATATACAAAATGACCTAAGAATGTACACTAAACTAAACAAAAATATGTGAGATAGAATGTGTGCACCTAGGAATGAGTTTTAGAATGGATTGGAGGTTGGAAATGTTGTTGATGCTAAAAGTTTGGCCTACTGGGACACTTACACCATTCTCGGCAACCTAGTCCCAAATCTGGAAAACTACATCGGAGCCTGTTTTTGCCAAAAGGGCATCCAGAAACACAGAAATATTTGAGAAATAGGTTCAGTGGGACTAGGTCGTCATTGTTGGCAACTTAGTCCTCTTCTAAAATTTTGAAGATCAGAAAATGGAATTTGAAGCTCTCGGTCTACACTTTATGCTCCTCCAGGTATCCGGATCTAAAACTGCAGAATCTAGTCTGTAGGTGTTCTCCAAGCGTCAACTAGGGTTTCTCCAACCTTGAAGAGCTTTGGAAAGTTTTTGAAGACTCTTCCACCTTGTTTCTTTGCTAAATTTGCATACAAGACCTTGCCATGATGATTGATCTTGAGTTGTTGCAACAATCAACCCTTGAATGCTTCAGAAAAGATGTCTTGGTGACTTAGAGTGTAGAAACCTTAGATTGCTTGAGAAGAGTGGTGAATAGAAGGAGATAGAAGAATAGAATTAGGGGATAGAAGAAGAATGCAAAATGAGGGGAAAAACTCTTATTTATACAAGTTATTCCCTAATTTCCCAAAAATAACACCACATGTTGACCTTAGGGTTTAAGAGACAAAATCTCGAAAGAAATTTAAGTTTATTTTGATTTTTAAGCCACATGGGACTAGGTCGCCCAAGGTGGCGACCTAGTCCACCTAGGAATTTTTTATTGGGTTTCGGGGATTATCATGTGGTTATTAATGTTTTTCAAGATTGTCTCCTGAAACACACTAAAGTAAGGCATGTATGTGTATTAAGGGGTCATTATAGCATAAGAAAGGGTTGATTTAGTGATGACAAGCCTAGGAAAGTGTGAAAATGTTTTACAACACCCTACAAAACTTTAGCGCAAGGCTTGGAAAGGGGTAAAAAGAGGTCAAGAAGGGTCCAAAATCCATAGGCAAGGGTCCAAATGAGTGAAAAGCAACCTTGTCCACCTAGGTATTTTTGATTGGTTTTCAAGGATTATCATGTGGTTATTAATCTTTTCCAGGATTCTCTCTTGAAACACACTAAAGTAAGGAATTTATATGTATTAAGGGGTCATTATAGCATAATAAAAGGTTGATTTAGTGATGACAAGTCTAGGAAAGTGTGAAAATGTTTTACAACACCTTACAACACTTTGGCACAAGGCTTGGAAAGGGGTAAAAAGAGGTTGAAAAAGGTCCAAAATCCATAAGCAAGGGTCCAAATATATTCTAATGCTTGCAAAATTAAGAAAATTTATAATTAATAAACTTCATGAAGTTTATGCTTGCATAGCATTGTCAGCTATATAAGGATTACAAGAAACTATTTTTTCTTAATCTAGTGACAATGCTTGGGTTTAAGAAGGAAGTTGGGTTTTTTTGTAGTTTCTTGTTGACTATATGTTTTGTGTGAATTTAGTACCTTTTAAAGTATACCCCTAGGAAAACCTTCTCGATTCTAAGTTGAGCTCAAAGTGCAGGAGAGAAAACCCACTCTTATAGAGTTAGCTGAGAGTCCTCCATGGTTATGTAGATGAACTATTTTTTCTCACTTGTTCACAACCCTAGCCTTGTGAGTGGGTTCTTGTTCTAGGAAATGGAGAAATTATTTTGAGACCTAATAATATCAAATGCTTATATTTTGAAGTTAGGCAATGTTAGAGAAAAATCTTATTATATTTTATATTTTAATAAAGTTAAGATTAATTTTTTTGTTATCATGTTATATTTGGATGACATGTTGATTGATAACAATAAAGACATGATCAAGGTACTAATGTCTCAGATTTTGCTTCAATTTATATGAATGATTTAGTATTTATAATGCTCATTTGAGGAATATATATTAGGATATATATCTAGCTAATATAATACTTTGGTTTATCCATAAGAAGTATTTTTATTCTATATTGTAGTGTTTTAGGATGTAGGATTGTAATCTAATAAATATGTGTACTCATATGGGAACTATGTTGATAGTGGAATAATGTCCTAATATTATGAGATTGAAGGAATGATTCATTTTCCATATGTGAGTGTTGTTAGAATAATTATGTATATGATGGTCTGTACAAGACCAAATATTACTCAAGTAATGGGAGTCATGAGTAAGTTTATGTCCAATTGGGGCAAAATAATTTTGGACAATTGTTAATATGGTCTTCAAATATCCTTGTGGTAGTTTAGAGTATTATATTTTTACTAGGGAGGACTTGATTTGAATAAGGTGGTAAGTATACAAGGTTTTTATGGTTTCAAACTAGGTTGGTGATATTGATAGTACGAAGTTTTCTATTGATTACATGTTTAACTTGTTTGGTGGTACAATGAGTTAGATGAGGAAGATATAGGTTATGATTTCTCCTCTAACTATATAGGCTAAGTGTGTGGTAGTTACTTAATCTTGTAAGGATTTATTATGAATTATAGGGTTTAATTTATATTTTTTATTGGTATAATATTTTATGAGGATAGCTTATGGTAGTCAAAGTGTTATTAGTTTGGCTTTCATGTATGAAAAAAGCACATTGATCTACAACATTTTTCTGACATGGTGGAGGATGAGAAATTGATGATTGATAAGGTGGAAATTTCAATGAATGTTGTAGAATCATTAAAAATATTGAAGAGTATTAAGAATTACCACTTATGTAGATTAGTTATGAGTGTCACTACCTCTAGTTATTAATCTATGCTTTTTTGTAGAATTTTGTAATTTATGTAATAATTTGGTGAAGTTAAGTTAGTTGTGTTATATACCTTGCAATCCTTGGTAATCATTGTTAACTCACCACTTAGAAAATGTCTAGGGTACGTCATCCAAGATTATTATTGAAATTTATCAATATGTTAGTATCTGGGTTGTAAGGATTGAGATTACTTGCCTTCTAAGCATACTTTCTTTAAAGGTATTACTTTTAAATTCATGCTTTGTTCACATGGATAGGTTGCACGAGTGTCATGGATGGAGTTTTATCTCTATCTATAAATCCAAGGAAAGGTAAGGATATTATATGGTTGGTTGATGCATGATAGGTACACATTATATTTAATCTATAATTTTGTGGTTGATGCAAACTAATTATCTTCTAACAAGGTTAAATATCTCATAAATAACATGACCATATTCTTAATGTATTATAATCATTTTTATTTTGAACAGTGATATTATTTGTGGATTTTTTTCTTGAAAGGATTTCCCAAGGTATATATTTTGTTACATGTTGTTACTCTATTGAAATATTTTAGATTATGTAACCTTTATATTAAATATTCTTTTTGAGATTAATTTATCTTCCCTTTAGAGTCTACATGATTAGCTTGAGTATATTTTTGATAAAGATAAAAATTGGGAATTGAAATGTCCTAACCCTTTTATAGAGTATTCAATAATTTAATAGTTTGAGTACCATGAGACGTGGTACTAACAAAAATAAACAGCAAAAACAACAACAACCACACAATAGAAGAAGAGCCTAATTGTTGTCTCCTAAATTTTAGAGCCCATTGGTCACCTCCCATTCTTTGGTGAGAAATTTGACCTAATCCATCAATGAAACCCCTAGGGATTCTTCTTCACCAACACTAGTAGCACCTCTCTTGGATGTATACTTAGCCTTGGTTCTCTTGGTTGAGCCCTCCTAAATAGTCCCCCTTTGTATTTTTTGTAGAGAATTTTGTAACACTTAAAGAATAGTTGTAGAGTTTTTTATTGTTTTCTTGTTGAAGTTGATCATTTAGGTTAGGATTTTACCTAGTTCCTCCAGGTTAATCTACATTGTGTGGAATTTTAAATCTAAGGTCTCCCAATTTTTGTAGGTGGTAGAAAAATTATTTACTTATTGTCAAATGGTCTACATGGGTTTTGTGTTGTTCCTTGGACTATTTAAGAACCTTCGTATATAATTCTTGTACTCTTAGCCTTATGGTTTGGAGGTGGGAAAGGAACCATTTCATAACATTATTATGAAGATCATTTTTTCCTATAATTCATGTGGCACAATCTTAATCATTTTGCATTAGAGAAATCTATATCTTTCTCTAAGGTATCTCAATCACATCTTTTTTTGGCTTATTGGGTTTGGGTAGGGTGACCCCTCTTTGACTTGTATATCAAGTGCTTATATGTTGAGGGAATTTCAACATATTTATTACCTATATCATCAAGACCTTGAAATTGGATCATATTATTATCAATAAGGCCTTAAATATTGTGTTTTAGACCCATACACCTTTAAATGTAATTGTAAAGTTCGAGAATTTCACTTACCAATTATAACCCATAATTTCCAAAATAATTTAATAGAACAAAATTATTATAAAAATATGGAGAATAAGAGGAATAATTAAATAACTTTCATCACTAAATTCAAATGGAATAACATACATCAATGAATCAAAGTATATGAAAACAAGGTTGTACCTTCATTAGTTTTAGCCATGTAGGCTTACACATGAATTATCATCTCAGCAATACGTTTAAATTCAAATACTATAATGCAATTAAGGAAATAGAAAGATCATAAATACAACCACAATAGAACTATAACACAAGAATTTTCATGAGTGAAAAACCCACGTAGGGATGAAAAACCACTCATTAAAGTGTCTCACTAGCTTAATGAAATTCCTCACTGTTAGAGCCTTACTGGCTACAAAATCTCAATAGTTACAAGATGCCTCACATGCATTGATCATACTATCTCATTGACATGACCATTCATTACATATTTATGGATATCTTGAATATCACACATAACATGGAGCATATGGAAGTTCTTATACTAGTCACATAAGTCTACAAACAACATTTTCAAGTTTCACCGATGTATTATCCTCACATATGAAATTTAGGTAATACCAACTCTATCATGAATTGCTCCCAAGTATTTTCAAATAAGATCATTTTACTTCCAATGACCTCTCAAATATCACACAAGTACGTTGAAAGCCATAAGCTAATCTCATAAAACTTCATGAAAGTAATCCTAAGCCTACTAGTATGCACACATGTCTATGCAATTATAACAAGAATTCTTAGTTCCAAACTCATTGAATCATAGAGGTTCCAACAATAAGAGAATAATGTTAGAAAAGAGTTAAGAAGGTATAGCTAATGTATGTATGATAATATACATATATAAGCTAATGAATATATATGAGTATACATTCTTATGCAAATAAAACTCAAGTTCAACTATATGAGGGAATTCCTCTTTTCTCCATATGTGCATGATAAACCATGATGCATGAGAAGAATGTCATCATTAAACTTAAACTTTAATAAGGCAAGGAATAATTTAACATTTATTTATCTTTTTATAAAATCCCTAATTGATTCACATTATATAATATGCATAGATTAGTTGCAATCTACATCTATATATATATAGATCAAGTGTTATAAAATATCTCCAATTTCATATTCAAATCTTAAATTTTGTCCTCCTATATGAATCTCATACTTAGAATATTATTCCTCAATGGAATATATTAAATATTATTTGTAAATTAAATATAATAACTTAATTTGAATTCTTTACTTTGTTATTTATTCTTTCTAAAGTACTTTATAATTCCAGGGTTCGCTATTTGATTACATAAGAGATTAGTTCACAAGAAAATAAGCTCTACATTCTAACACTCCAATGACTAGTAGCAATTAAATGCACATATATACCTTTCTATTTGCAAACAAGAATCCAATAACTTATTTCTAATTTTTAATAATTTACTAAAATTACAGATGTATACATAATTAAATGAAATACTTTCAGATCAGAAATATATATATACATTTTCAGAAATAAAACTTGCCCATTCATGAATACGCATATGCATAATTAAACACATAATATCTCCCAAGTTCACTATTGGATTTCATGAGAAAATTGTTCACAAGAAGTAAATACTTCATCTAGTTTTACAATTCACATTGATTTGGTTTTGACAATCTCTAACATTCCTATGGTTAATAGCAACTTCGTGCATAGTATATTTTTCTATTGTTAACAAAGTGTTCAATATTTCATTTGTAATTTTAATTGATATATTCTAAAAAAATAATAGATTTGCATATATTTGAACGAAGATCTTTCAATCAGCAACACATACATTTATATATTACAGCTAAAATGAGTTGTTTTCAATTAACACTTCAGGCACACAATCTATTTCATCTAAATGGAATGATATTTTTATTTGAATATGTATATGTGTGTGCGTGCGTGTGTGTGTGTGTGTGTGTGTGTGTGTGTGTGTGTGTGTGTGTGTGTGTGTGTGTAAATATATATTGGTGTATTTATACATACTTTTCTAAAAATTGCATTTGTAATCGCAAAAAGAAAAAGTATACATCCATAGCCATATAAGACTCAGCAAGTATTTGATGTCCCACATATATTCACATACATATTTATGTATATTTATTTATATGTGTGTGTGTGTGTGTGTGTGTGTGTGTGTGTATTTTATATATCTAAACATTTCTAGAAAGCATAAAACAAATTATCTACAACCATGTAATGCTGGAACATTTTATTTTATAACCAAAAATATACTCAATACACAATATATATATATAAATTTATACATATTCTTGCATGCATTGAAATTGACAAACATCAAATTCCACAGGCTCAAACAAGGTTTATGTGCAGTGAGAATGGGGGATGTCGGCTTGGTAGAGGACCAACGACCTCCCAATGGGAGGTGCTCCTTGTGGAGGCAGTGCCCCATCCCATAGGTCACAGCCTGTGGGATGAGTCATTGTCCCCACAGCACCCTCCCATGGGTGTTGAAGCCTCCCCATCTACATGGCATACATTGCCATTTGAAATTATACAGAGGGCCATATTCAAATAAAACGTAATCTTTCTAGTAAGATCTTCACTTGGAAAATATAGAGTAATATATGTATAAATGTATATACATTGTAGTATACTTATTTATATATATTATTATTCAAGTGAAAAATTATAATCAATCTAAAAGATAAAAAATATTTCAATATTATACAAGCATGATTTTGCTTTCATCAACAGGGATTACAACATTCAAGCAAGAGTACAAGATTTTAAATAATTGGGGTTTTGACAGAGGTAATTCTCTTTTCCATAAAACAAATTGTTCACACCTTGGAAATCAAAATACAATGGGAAAGAGTTTTAAAACCTGGAACCGCTTTTTGATTGATTTTATGCCTCTTGTTTCCTTTCTTTCCCCGTTCCTGGATTGCTAGAAATCTTGTGTCGAAGACTTTCTTCTTTTTCCCCTGAAATCTTTTCTATTCTTATTTTCCCTTAGTTTTTTTTTTACGGAGCTGTAGAAAACCCCCTTCCCGGCAACCATTTTCAGTTATTTCCTTTAACGAGCAAACCAAGAAAAAAAGTTTGAAAGACAATTCCCTGCTTCCATTCCCAATTTCCTTCTGATAAAGTTTTTTTTTTTTTTAAATACCTAATCTTGAAAATAATAATAATAAAATTTATTTCCATGCACGATATTTATCCTTGGTAAATAATATTAAAGAAATTCTATTTTAGTTGCAAACTAAGTATTTATCCTCAGTAATTAGTTAGGAAATACCATTTAAATTGCAAAAGAAATATTTATCCTAAATAAATAATAAAGAAATATCATTTAATTACAAATCAAATATTCCTTCCAATTAAATAATAAGGAAATATCACTCAATTAAAATTTAAAATAATTATTCTAACTAACAAGGCACTATTATTTATTTGCAAAAATAAAATCTATAATTAAATTATAATAAATTCCTTTTGTTTCATTGCGCTTTTGTTTCACTGCTAATTAATTTAAATAAACATTTAGAAGTATGAACAATATAATCATTCAACTAAATTAAATACTAAATGCATCAAAATAGTATTATTGAATTATAAATTACTTATTGAAAATAAGGGTCGTGACAATAATGGTTATTGGCGTGATGGTATTAGTAATATGCATTAGTTTTTTTGATAAGGTAAGCAACATTTGTAGGATGTTGTACCCTTAACACATAGAGCCACAAGGGCCAAAAATTTCAAGTCCAAAAAACATAGAAACTAACCCAAAAAAACACAAACCACGGATCAACAACAGATTGTCAAAACACAGACAAAACAACAACTAATTGGCATTTTTCCAGTTCTTTGACAAAAGATCAACAAAATCATCCCCAACACATTCCTGGTCATCATCAACATTCTTCCCATCCAATTAATCCCTTATAACCGTAGACAAAGTGTTGGTAACAAAGTGAACCAGCTTAACAGTAAAATGAATCAAGCCACAAAATCTCTTGTCCAACTTATCCATTCTAAACTATAGCACATGACGCTCCTCCCTATCATCAACAACCTTCACGATATCAGCACACTCCATGCTCAGTGGGTGTGAGGACTGGGAAGCCAAGCTCTCTTTTTTCACTTTACTATTATCAGGAATGGTGTGGGGCCCTCCAGCATACTCCTCCTCCTCTTCCTTAGACACCTCTTTTCCCTTGTAATGTGTGTTGTCAGACTGCTCCTCCTCCGAGTGCAAATACACCTACCTTTTTTTGTTATTCTTAGCCAATCTACCAGACCTTTTGATAATGGTCTCCCCACCAATCACAACCGTCGCCTCAACCACTGTGTCACCCTTAGAATCCTTACCCACCACATTTTTACCTTTGTTTTCCTTCATTCGAGGCTCCATCAAACCCTTTGCATCATCTTTGTCTTTCTTCTTCGGGGTGGGTTTGCTATCAGTCTTGGCAGGGGTCAACTTGAGATCACAAAGGCTAGCCGCAACACTAGTCTAGGCATTTCTCACATTCCCCTTAAGATTTTTAGCAGCAGGATTAGGCTTGTGAGTATCAGCAACAACTAGATGGGTTTTTTGAATGGGACCTTCGGACTCAACCGGGGAAATATTGGTTACAACAAGAGGTTCAATTTCCTCCACACAGACAACAGATATGGGTTTGAGTGGGCATAACGCAAGATGGAAGTGGTAGATTCTCATAATGAGACCTTGGTGTAGCGGCAGGGGAGGGGTATCATCAAGGTTAAGGCCAGTGGCTTCAATGCACTTTTCCACAAAGCTCTCTAAATCCTTAAGCAGGAAGAAAGGAAAGCTTAACAGAAATTTATGCCTAAGGTGATTTAAAAGAGGGAAATAATAGAAGTAGAAGGTTTTGTATCTACCTTCAAGAGTCACATACTTCATAAGGGCCAGACAGACTTGGTCCCATGGTTGCGGAAGGGTCTCTCTCTCAAATCCTGACTTGTTATGGATCGACTTCTCATTCCCCACAAAGAACACATTCATACTATCATTATCCTAGGTCTTGGTATGCTTCAGATACTTCTTACCAGTACTCTGCAGCCCCATCGCCTGTGTGATCACATCTTCGTTCACTTCAAAATAAATATCGCCCAGAGTCACTCTTTGGTCTTTCCAAGAGTTGGAAAATTTCGTAGATAAATTAGGGTTGTGACCCACCAGACTCTCCATCAAGGGAGCCAAACCTCCTTCAACACATATATGCCACACCAGTGGATTTTTGCAAAATTCACCATAGTTGTCAGGCTCCGTTCACACATGATCACCACCCATAATGCCTCTCTACACAAAAAAAACCAGAGAACCTGTGAGAGTAAAAGGTTAGATAAAATGGTTAGGAGAAGGGTCACCTACACACAAAGTATTTTTAGCCGAATAGAGCAGCCTTGGTCAATCAAAGCAATGTGCAAGACACATGCGTGAGGAGGTAAATCTCTTAACACAATCTTGGTGGTATCATTAATGTGAATCTTCAAGTGATTGCATCTAGGTAAGCAAGACATGATGGGAAAGCAAGGTTTTCCAACCACGTTGTTCTTACACAAAAATCTAGGCAGGATGGTCATGGGGCCAAATTTAGTAATAACAAAGAGCCTGACTTTTAGAAGAGGAGATAAAATAGTGGAATGGATAGAGCCAAAAAGGAGCTTTTCCTCATAATGAATAGTCACGTAATTATTTAAATCAAAGGACTTAATGAAAATACAATAGCTTAGCGCAATCCCCAAAAGGAGATAACGTAAGGTACGACCCTGTCAAGCCTTGATCACAAAGTACCCTCCATACTTCCTCATGATGCTCTTTTTTTGAAAAATGGAATTTACCTCATTTTTCAAATTATGCCACTTGTATGCCACCTAGCATTTACACCCGTCCTCATAGCCCATAAGACGAGCATGTGGAGCCCCCATAAAACCCAAAAAATATCATGTTTAGTTATCATCATATTAAGTAAGGGCTTTGTTCTTTCAAGATTAGACCTTGAATACCTAGTGGTAAGTTCCCCAAATTGTGCCAACACTTAGAGAAATTCCAAAGAGTGCCAAAGTTGGCTAAGGCATCAACCACTTGATTGCCCTCTCGATAAAAGTGGGTAATATTCTTTAAATTTAACTTAGACACAAAAATCCTTATGTCTAATAGGATATCCTTAGTGCTCCACCCCAGTAATCTGCCAAAGTTAACAACATCAATAATGAACTTAGAGTCACCCTCGATGTGAAGGCTCTCAATCCCCATAGAAACAAAAATTTGTAAGCCCTTGAGCAACGCACGGGCTTCCACAATCATAGAAGATTCGAAACCTATTCCCCCATCATAACCAAACACAAAATTTCCTATGGAATCTCTGATAATACCTACTCTACTAGCTCTGCTCGGGTTACCTTTGGCTGCCCCAACAAAATTGAGTTTAAACCAAGCCCTATCTAAAGGCTTCCAGATAGTGTTACTCCTAGCCAAGGATTTGGAGTTGTCATAGGAGCTTGCATCCAAGTTTTGATGCCAAGCCTTGGCCATTAAAATTTATCTCTCAGTTGGTCCCTTATTGAGAATTCTCCCTTTGAAGAGAGAAATGTTTTCATCAATGAGCCGAGAACCTATACCAAAGACCTCCAACAGACATCTCTCAGTGTTCCTGAAGATCTTGTTGTTTCTCTCTTTCCATAAGCACCAATAGATGATGGGAGGAACCTGGTTCCAAATTTCCCCAGGTAAGGGGTGAATGTACGGTCCAATCCAACTCAATATAAAGGATTCAATATCCTTACACATGTTCCATTGTATGCCCAATAGTTCAACAACCATTCCCCACACATCAACAACAAACGGGAAGTGTAACAGCAAGTGGTCAATAGATTCTTCATTGCATTTACATTAAAAAAAAATGTTGGGGATTTGGAATCCCCTTTTTCTCAAGTTCTCCTAGGTGAGAATCTTGTTGTCACAAGTGGTCCACCAAAAGAAGTCAACTTTCAGGATCATGTGCTAGTTCCAAACCCTCTTCCAAAGTTCAATGACAACACCTTAATCCATCAGCAGATTGTAAGCCGATTTGACTGAGAAATCACCCTACTTATCATGAGTCCAGAAGAATTCATCCCCCAAGGAGGCTGAGGGAAGTCTAGTAAGCGAGAGTAAATCCTGCAAAGACTTAGCTAGGATGCATAATTTAGGGGATAAATGGCAACATAGAGCCAAATCATTCCACTTCCTTGCACCAAGTGGCCCAATGATATAGTCACTGATATGGACACTAAATAACTGTTGAGCCAGCCTCTTAAGATTTCTAAATTCAAAATTTTCAAGCGAGGTGTCAAGTAACTAGGGATCTTCCCAGAATTTGATTGTATTACCATTACCAATCTTCCATTTCAACCCAATCCTGAGGAGACCCTGCAGGCTGCAAATGCTCCTCCAGGCCAAGGAACCTGGAGGATTAACCTTCGATAGGTAGTTAACTAAAGGTTTGTTTTGAAGATATTTAGCATTCATAATTTTACACCAATCCTTTGTATTCCTCAGTTGATCCTAGCCAACTTTGGCCATCAAAGCCTTATTAGCGTAAGAGACAATCCTGATCTCAAGACCACCACAATGTTTAGGCTGACAGACTTTTTCCCATTTAACCAGAGAAAATTTCTTCTTGTCCTCAGTCCTAGACCAGAGAAAATTTCTTCTTGTCCTCAGTCTCAGACCAGAGAAAATTTCTTCTTGTCCTCAGTCCCGGACCAGAGGAAATTTCTTTGAATTTTCTCAAATTTCTCAACTATATATCTAGGGATCTTGAATATAGAAAGGAAGCAGATTGGGATACCTTGAAGAGCAGCAGAAAGGAGTTGAAGTTTACCAGCATGGCTAAGGATGGAGCCTTTCCACGCAGCCAATTTTCTTTGGATCCTTTCAAGGACCGAATTCCAAAAGTCAAGAGTGACCTCCTTGAAAATGAGAGGGAGACCAAGGTAAATTGAAGGAAGAGAGCCGCTCATACAACCCAACACAACAATCATCCTAGCTTGCAAGTTAGGAGTGTTATTAAAGAAGTAAATCATATTTTTATTGTAGTTAATGCACTGACCAGAGCAAACAACATAGTTGTTAAGACAGTTTTTCCATTTCCTAGCTTCAATCATAGAGGCTTTCCCAAATAGGAAAGTATCATCCACAAATTGTTGGATCACAATCGGATCTAAAGAAGAGGCAGCTTTGATTCCCTCTATAGACCCATCTGATAGCAAACTAAAAAATTTCCTGCTCAACACATTTGTAATCATGATAAATAAATAGGGTGAAAGGTGTTGGGAATTCATGCCTCAACGTTCTGGCTTGTTTACCCTTCGGACTTGACATTTCCCTTCATGATTCTTGTCTTTACCGCGATGGCTTTGACTGGTTTTGGCGGTTACCACCATACCACAGGCGGTGGGTCAACTCATCGCGGTAGCATGGTGAGACCGCTAGCGGTGGTCTTGGCGGATACCACCATACCACAGGCAGTGGGTCTACTCACTGCAATGGCCGCGGTAAGACCGCCACCGGCCTGGCTGGCGGTTACCACCATACTGCAGACAATCAAATGATTGGTCGGGGTAAGACTATCAGCGATCAGCCAAGATGGTTACCACCATACCACAAGGCGTGTTGGTCTAGGTTGCAGTAGCGCAGTAGGAGCTCGGATGGGCTTGAGGCAGAGTTTGACCAAGTTGGACTCGGTGGTAGTGCAACAGGAAAATGACAGGTTGGCACATGGCAGTTTGACTGCATCTAGTTGGTCGAAGACAAAGAAGGGATAGAGCTCGGTGATGTCTTGGGTGAGCTCGGGTGAGCTCACCGCTATACCGCGGCTGGGTCGAATGGACTCGGCGGTAGCGCGGTGGAGGTAGAATGTGCTTGGAACTCAGTTGACCGAGTTGGACCGGTTTGACCGACTGTTAGAAGCAATAGACGAATGAGATGGCGACACGAGAAAATTTCTTTGAGATCCCATTGGCCAGAGAGTTATTTCCTGATTGCGATAGAGCTGAATTATTGATGGAAGGTTGACAGACACGTCTGGACCGAGTTAATGATTGTGTGGCTCGATGCAGCTATATAAGCGATGCACGTTATCAGTGAAGTATGGGTTCTTGCAAGTAGGATATTTATTATCCTATTGACCATTGTAGGCAGGGATGGGTTGAATAGGTATGCACAAAGTGTAGGATTATAAATAATCTTATGTGTAGTTTGAGATGAATGATGAGAAATATTCGAGAGACTGAGAGTGTTCGATTTGTTCAACAGTGAACACTTTGACTCTCAGATCTGATAAGATATGAACCTGTGAGGCCAAGTGGTTGGGCTAGCCATGAGGTTGGTTGTGACAGTCATTTGAGAGGAGTTGAAGGGAATCTACATAGTATGTCATGAAGACATTGTAAATGTGTAAGATTCTGGTTTGTGTTGCCAGTATTCTTTCTCTAGATGAACAAGATGTAATATCCTGAAGAGCATAGCTCTGGTTTTGTATTGTAACCATTTTAGTTACTAAATAATACAAGTGAGCTGAATGTTTTAGAGGTGGGTTTTTTACCTGAAAAAGTTTTCTCCACGTATATCTGTGTGTTCATAGTTTTGTCTTTCATGGTTATCTGTTTGTGTTGAATCTGTTATTTATTTGCATCCACTTCTCTCAAAGGATCAATGGGGGATCAACTATGCCTATTTCCGCTTTATGGCATGATTGGTTGTGTTTTTGTTGTGATTTTGGATTGAAATCATTAAGGCATTATTGTCTTAGATGCATATCTTGATGACAGATCGAATTTGTATCCCCAACAAGTGGTATCAAAGCTAGTAGCTTGTTGCTTGTGATACCAACAAGTGGTATCAAAGCATGTTTGAGGGAGGTTGAGGCTTGATGATACCAACCAATGGTATCAAAGTCTTCTCCTGGTTGCTGCAGTTTTGGGGTTTTCTCCTGTGAAGATTTCTTAGTCTGGCAAGCTTGAGAAAGTCTGGAGAAATTAGTTGGTGATTGATCCTTTGATGAGTGGAAGTGTGTGCTTCATTGATTCAACACACAGTTTTGAAAGATGTTGGAGATGACTGGAGTTGGTCATGTTGTGGCAATATGGTCTGAGGCTCCTGGCTTGCAGCAAAGTTCCTGATGCAAAGGGCATGAGGTGTTTTCATGGGTGAGTTGCAGCGAAGTGTGGTGTTCATACTGGGTGTCTGTGTGAGAGGCTCCTTGGTGGTAAGGACTTGCTTGTGTTGCTGATCAACAATGGAATTGGTGTGCTTGTGTTGGGTGTTCTGACTTAGCATTGAAGGCAGTTTCTTTGGTGCTTTGATTGCATGGAGGCTATGAAGTGACCTTGGTGGTCTACAACTTCTGGATGGCCTAGCTCTCTCGTTTGCTTGTGCATGACTGTGGTATTGGAACTGGTCTAAAATGGACATGTTGTTCCTGTGTGCCTGTTTCTTGCACTTGCATGGTTCAGATTCATGTCGTTGGCTCTGGAGGTTTTGTTTAGATTTTTCTAAAAATTCTATGACGTGTGTTCATGTTTATTTTCATTGTTCTGGTTAACTATGATGGTTGTGTGCAGACTCCTGAGTCATCCAGATGAGTAGTGAATATGGAGATGCATGGGTGTTTTATAAACACTGTGGTTTTGAGGTTTTACACGGTTAAGATAAAACTTGCGTTGTGTGGAGCTGCTGTATGCTATTTTTCAGATCCTGGCTTCTAGGGTGTGACTGGATGAGATAGCTATAGTTCGACTTGTTTGGAGGAGAGTTATCTTCTCTGCATAAGAGTTTTGGTATGTGTTTACTTCAGCATTTTTGTGGTGTTTCTTGTTGGTTACCTAGAATTTGGTGCTTGAGTTGTGGACATGTCTAGCAAATCAGATCTGTTGTTGATCTAGTGTTTGAGTCATACTTGTCTGCTTTGGTTGTTCTCTTTGATGATCTCAGTTTTGCAGTTCTCAGTGCAATAATAGATTTACAGGTTTCATTTGGTTGCATCTGCGTGTTGTGCAATGTTGTGGGTTGTCCTTACCTACATGTTTTTTGTGAGACAACTCAGAAGTGGACTGTCAATATCCATGAGGTTGTAACTATGTGGTGCAGATTTGTTAGCTGACCTTGTCTGTGGTCACTTGTGCATTGGCATGGTTGTTTTGAGATGAGAGGAGGAATGGAATTTCAGTACCTGAATAGTCAATGATGGGGACCTGAAGCATGTGAATCGCGATGTCATGGAGAGCTAGATACACTAGCATAGTGTAAGATTTTGACAGTGATGGGGTGGTCTGTCATGGTGCTTGCAAAGCTCGGTGTCACAGTTCAGTGGGAGCTTTAGCAATGATTGGTTTCCTTCTTTGGTGTTGTAGTTGTTGTGTTCTTTTGCATCTGCATGTTCACTATTTGAAGGTGTGTAGCATCTTGGAGCCATGAAGGACTTTGGTAGTCTTTGGCCAAGATGTTGGTGGTGCTTGACAGGTGATGTTGGTTTAGAGTTTGTTTGCTTTATGTCATGGTATACTCTTGCTTGTGCATTAGAGTTTTGGCATGTTGCTTTTCTCTTGAGACCATGGATAGTTCACTTGAAGCATGGTATCTCCTAAGGGGATGTGTAGATCATGGTGTCATGATAAGTTTTTTTGAAGCTTTGACAGTGGTCTGGGGTTTCTCTATGTTTTGAGTGCATTGGTCATATGCTGGAGGACTTCATTTTTACTGCAGTAATGCAATTTGGAGTTAGCATGAGTTGACAGGTTGTTGATACTCATGGGTGCATGGAGAATAAGGTGAGGCTGGAATTCTTTTGGGAATGTTGTTGTTACAGTTGAAAGTCCGAGTAGCCTGCAACTTGGTTGAATGTGAATTCAACAGAGACCCTGAAGGAGAATGCTCTTGGGTAAGTCACGGTGACTTGTATATCTTGGATGAGAATGTTTTCTTTTCTCCTTAGTCTGCTCTATAGTGTTCCTCTGAAAGGTATTTTCCCATTATAATTTTCAGGTGTGTTATGCTTTATCTTTCATGGATATGAATCTTGAGTTGTTTTAGATTCTGGAGGATTCATAATAGAAGATGGATAGCATTGTGTATCTCCTTGTCCTTTTGAGGACTGACAGGAGATGGTTATATGGGTAAGTCCGGTCTTCTTTGAGGCGCTTACATCCATGGTTTTGTTGTATTTTGTTAAGGCTTTCCTTTTGGGATGTGAGGAATATCATACTTGTCACAGCTAGCATATAGAAGTGTTTGTAGAAGGGCATATGTTTTGATTTGCAGTTTCTCTCTAATCTGGTCTTGTTCTTCTTGAGTGTTCTTTTGACTTTAGATTTGAGATTCTTTTGTGGAGCCAAGTTGGTCACACTTTTTGGTCATGTGTTGTCACTTGGGTGATGACATGTAGGTTCCTGTGCCTCTTTCTTCAGTCTGATATGAAGGATTTTGGAAGATTTGTGGAAGGCAGTTGAGAGAAAAGTTTCTTGCAACAAGTGGTTCTAGGTGTTGCAGATCAGTGTGGATGTTCCTTGGAACTACATGGTTACATTTCTTTGTGTAGGGTTTGGTGGACTTGGTATGCCTGGATCATGTGTGATGGTGTTATGTTTGCATTCATCTGGATAGTACCCTTACAGTGGGAGTACCTAGACGTGTTTGGTCTTTTGACTGGTTGACATAGGGTGCTCGTTTGTTGCTAAGATGGGTGGTTTTATGGTGGCATGAGTTTGCTGCTGGTTTTCATACCTTTGAGTTATGGGTGATTGGATGGTTTAGCATGAGTTGTGGGTGTTGGTTCCCAATCATGTGGGTTTGATCAGTTGGTTGAGGGCAGTCAGTTTTTATGGTTGTTGTTCTAGCTAGTTGTTTTCTTGTTCTGGAGAATGGTTTTGGTGTTCGCATTGTGTTATGTTGTTGTTGTTTTGGTGCCTTTGCCACTTGGAGGATCAGATGTTTGTGTTTCTGAGACTAGTGCATATACACCTTGGCTTGCTCCTTTTCCTGTGTTGGATGTTTGGAGTTGTAGCCTGAGATAGTGGACAGTTTTTTGATGTTGTTGCAGGGTTCTTGGTTGGAGCATGGAAGCATGGTTTTGGTCCTTGTTTAGACATTTGGAGGAAGCCTAAAAGTCTTCGGCAAGCGAGAGATTGTTGGGAATTTATGCCTCAATGTTATGGCTTGTTTACTCTTCGGACTTGGTGTTTCCCTTCATGATTCTTGCCTTTACCGCAGTGGTTTTGACTGGTTTTGGCGGTTACCTCCATACCGCAAGCGGTGGGTTAGCTCACTGTGGTAGCATGGTGAGACCGCTAGCGGTGGTTTTGGTGGTTACCGTAATACCACAGGCTGTGGGTATGCTCACCGCGATGGTCATGGTAAGTCCACTAGCGGCCTGGCTGGCGGTTACCGCCATACTATGGACAGTCAAATGACTAACCACGGTGGTCGTGGTAAGACCGCCAGTGGCCTGGCTGGCGGTTACCGCCATACCACAGATAGTCAAATGACTGACCGCGATGGTCGCGGTAAGACCACCAACAGTCATCCAAGATGGCTTACTGCCATACCACGAGGCGTGTTGGTCTGGGTTGCGGTAGTGCAGTAGGAGCTTGGATGGGCTCGAGGAAGAGTTTGACAGAGTTGGACTCAATGGCAGTGTGACAAGTAAATGACAGGTTGGCATGTGGCAGTTTAACTGCATCCTGTTGGCTGAAGAAAAAGAAGGGATAGAGCTCACACTAACTCATTTGACCCCAATTTCCAACGAAACCTTCTGACGAAAGCTATATAATCAGATGTATCATCGAGCACTTGTGCGAATTTTCTTTTTTTTTTAAATTTTTACCCTAACGTTCGTCGAAATTTCGACGAACCATTTTTTAGTCAACGTTTCCACGAAGATATTTTGCCGAAATTGCGATGGACCTGCAAATTTTAATTGTGGCGGGCATAAATTGAAATGAGCTCAACTATTTATTGCGACAGTGTTTTGCTCGATGGTTTTCTTAGGGAAAATCAGAAAAAACTCAAGAAGATATCACCAAGTTGAGGGTAGTCATTGTCTTTTTCCAGAATTCATTTGTGAAGTCAGATTTGTACTTCTAGGTTTGAAAATCATATTTTAAAGCAACATCTCATCAGATTTCATTTTTAGTCTTATGCATTTTTTGAATTTCATTTCCAGATTTTAGACCTGGCTTCACAAATTCTTTATAAGGGAATTGTTTATAACTAAGGGAAAACTCTTGATGGATTTGGACAAAGATTATATTTGCAAGGTTTCAATTTTAACCCTAATGATCAATTTGCAATAGATTTGGGAGCCATAGCTAGATAATATCAAAGGTGTTGGTTGTTTTTTACTCTAACCAAGTTAATCTTCTAGATGCATAGCACATAAAATCTCAGATAATACTACCTTACAATACCATCAATCTATATTCTAACCCAATACTACTTATCAAATCCTTATATGAACATAGTCACCTATAACCTCACTCAAGCATTTTAATTAATTCTTTGAATTAAAGCCAAAATGAGAATTACACACACCATAACAGTGAGATGAACAGAATAACCCTTGATAATTTTATTCAAGATAATAATATATTCATACAATAGAGATACATGACCTTGAAATGAGTAATTTTCATTCAGATGCTAGTACTGTCTTGAAAATTAAGTACCTTTGAAACTAAAACCTACAATAGAATGACAACAAACCTAAGAATAGTATTTTCACTATAATATCAGTCTCTTTACAAATTTGCTCTGCAACTTTAGTTAGACTCGACCTAAAGATATCTAACTTGCTAACCCGTATTTCTGGTCCTAAAATCCTTCTTATAGGGAAAATGAAGGAGAAACAAGCATCGGACCAGAAATACACCTATCACTGGTCACTTGGACTGCCTTATGACATTTCAAAAATTGGTTACAATAGCTGAGTCTCTAGAGAATCTTTTTGTTCATCCCATCCACTGGAGAATAACTGGTGCATTTTCCAAACTTTGAAATCTTGCACCAAAACTGCCACCAAGACAACCAAAATTTGTTATAACCATAACCGTTGAGCTGTTAACTGCCGGTTGTAGACTCTGTCCTATTCTTGTTTAGTTAAGTACTTTTCTACCCATCCTTGATATTCCTCATCCGTTGGCCAATTAAAATTTACCACCTCATTTACCTTGACACTGTAAGGTGTATACTTTACTGCTACTTGATTCGCCTCCCTTTCAAAAGATTCAAAAAATGTGCTAGTGTTAATGATTTTATCCATACTACTCATCAGCATGTCATAATTTGAGTCATCACAAATCAATTTGATTTGTGCATTGATGATTTCATCTACCCTGTCCTACCATTGTTGTAGTGATCTAACATTTCCTTGGGCATCTACAATATCTGGTAAAGATGTGTCACTCCAGTCATCAAAACTCTTTACCAACTCTTTAATCCTCCTGCTGAAATCATCAGGTAAGGCCTAGAAACCTTCCAGTGACTTCACAAAGTCTTGAGTAGGCCTTAATTGTTGAGGCCTATTAGCTGCATTTTGAGAATTTCATTTCCAAATTTTGTTTTGCAAGTTTAATATTATGATTTTAGGAGTCTAACAGTTGGAAATCATAGTAAAATCATAATTTAATAATTTATGGAATTAGCATTTGAAAGTGTTTTTTGGGGTCATTAACTTCAGACTATCTTCTCTTTTGCAGTGGTGATTACATGCTGAATTTTTTTGGTGTAAAATATATTAGTTATTATATTTTGTTACCTGAGTATGATTAATAATTATTGGAGTGTGAGTTTGATATTTTTTGAAGATCTAAATATTCAAGCTTGGTAAAAAAAAATCATGTCAGATAATATTAGTCCAGAACAAAATGAAGAGACAGTTGCTAGATTGTGGGCTATATTGAAAAGAAAGGGTGATGGAAAATGTTATTATCCTTGCAATAATTGCAAGGGCTTAAAGACGAGAAGACTTTTAATCACAACAGCTGAGAAACATTGTAGGCAGAATGGTCACGTTGAAGGGGGGCATGATTATCGTCCATTGGTAAGTTTTTCATTATATGTGTTTATATTGATTGAATTTGCAAATGTTTATATTGTTTTAACATTTGATATATATATATAAAATCACTCGATCATGATCATGGTTTATTTGTGTATGTCATTATTATAAAGGTGGGGCGCCCTAGGGCACACGATATGAATTATCACGGCCCGGAGAATGTGGTTTTGCAAGCGGAGGAACATGGAGCTGTGAATATCGAAAATGAAGTTAATGATCCTATGGAAGAAGATGATCATGCGCCAGAAAACACAATTGAAGATGATGGTACAAATACATTGATCCATGACACATGTAGTGGCACATCTGATCATGTTGATCGAGATGACTTTGATGATGTTCATGATTTACCTGTACTTGAGAAGGCATATGAGCCCCTTTATGAAGGCTCTCAAACAACTCTTCTCTCTGTTGTATTGTTGCTGGTGAACTTGAAGGTTATGACTAGTTTATCCAACATAGCAATCTCATGGATGTTAAGGTATGTCATATATGTCATATTTTTTCATCTATTTTAATTGTTGTTAGTTCATCGCTAGTAAATAAAGGATGAAGTATGTACCATTAATATTTTTTGTATTAAGAAATTATTTTTTGTTATAGATTGATTGGTGAATTTTTGTTACCACCATCAAATATTTTACCTCGCTCATACTGAGATTTATTTGGCATTATGAAAGATATTGGAATGGAGTATCAAGCAATAGATGCATGTCCCAATGATCATATTATATATCATAAACAACATGAATTTGCAACAAAATGCCCGGAATGTCATATCAGTAGATATCGAACAGATCAACTAACAAAAAAGGTGCCTCGCAAGGTTCTTCGTTATATTCCCATTATTCCACGTATGCAACAATTATTTAGGTGCGAAAGCTCAATGCAATTTATGGATTACCATGCACGTAATAGAAGTGGAGATGAGATTATTCGAATGCCTACGGATGGTTTTGCATTTAGGGACATGGAGGAAAAATGGCCACACTTTAAAGAAGAACCTCGTAATCTCAGGCTTTCATTGGCAGCGGACGGTGTCAATCCATTTGGAGAGTTGAGATCTATTTACTCGGTGTGGCCTGTTTTTGTTATCAACAATAACATTCCTCCATGGATGTCAATAAAGAGGGAGCATATAATGTTGGAAATGATTGTTCCAAGTATTTTTTTACATCAATTTTCTTTAATGTAGTAGCATCTTATTTGTCTTATTTGTTAAATAATGACTTATATGTTTTTTCATTCAATAGTCATGTACGTGAATTTATATATATTTCAGTAAAATGGTTATAATAATTATGTAATGTTTATGTTCATTCAACTAGGCAAGTACCAAGTTAAAGATATGAATGTATATATTGGGCCTCTTATCGACGAGTTATTAAAGTTATGGAATGGCGTCACTATGTATGACATATCTAGACTAATAGGACAAAGACAATTTCAATTCCATGCAATGCTTGTATGGACAATTCATGATGCCCCAGGGCTAACACATTTTTCTGGTATGTTATAATGTTCAACTACATGACTTTAACGATATTTAATTTTATGAAGTAGATATCATGCATTTTTTTTAAGTAATCTATTCATTATATATAATTATAAAAATTGACATATTTAATCCAATTATATATGATTTGCAGGTCTTCAAAGAAAGGGAAAATTTGCATGTCCAATTTATGGTCCAAAGATGAAATCTCGTCGTTCAACAAGTTTAGGAAAGCAGGTGTTTGATGAGTATAGGCACTTCCTCCACAAAAATCATAAGTATTGAACTACTGAAAAATATCTTTTCAATGGGAAAGAAGAGACTACATCAAAACCACGAAGAATGACACCTCGCCTATGGAAGTTGGAATATAATAGAATTAATCGTCAAGATTATACATCGGATCAAATTGTTTATCTATCATTTATGATATGTTTTGAATTTAGAATTTTTATATTGTGTTGTGTTTACTCATGTTGTAATTGACAATGATTGTCATTGTTAATTTGTTTAACTTATATGCTTCATGAAGGTCGTCAAGGCATTAATGGTCGGTTTCCACAGGGACTGAAAAGTTATCCCAGACAATTTAGTAGGTTGGCCTACTATGAGCACCTATAAATTGTGCATTTGTTTGATATAATGCATATCGAAAAGAATATGATAGAAACATTATGGAAAATTTTGGATGGAAGGCATGACAAAGAAAAAATTGTCAAAATTTGTAGTGACATTCAGGAAGCCAGTCATGCAATGAAAAATGTCATTCAATTAAATAGCGATGGAGACCAAATTAATATAAGTTCCCTTCCTTGGTTATTAACGGAGCAGCAAAGCAATGCTATAAAACAAGTCATACGAAAAATTCAATTTCTCACAACATTTGTTGCGAACATAAACAATATCATAACAAAGAAAGGTGAATTTGGGTCAGGGATGAAAACGCATGATTGACATACCTTCATTAAGGTAATTATTCTAGTATATTATATATATATATATGTATACTGCATGTACTTTTCAGTGTATTATGTTTACTACTTTTGGAAAAATATTAATGAAAAGATCATTTTATAATTGTTGCAGTACGTTCTACCTCTATCTCTCCCAAACAACTTCGACAACAATGTCAAGCAAGTTATATGATCTTGGAAAATACATGAGGTAAGTAGCGATATTTGTTCAATTCATTGTATATTTTTGTTAAATCTCATTAATATACTTGTGCCTTGAATCACTTGTAGATGGTTGTCATCTAAAGCAATCCATAAAGAAGATATAAATTATTGGAAGAGAAAAATTCCTCGTCTAATGTGTGAAATGCAAAAGTGTCTACTTTCGACATTTTTCAATGCACAAGAACACTACCTCATACACTAAGTTGAGGAGATTGAATTGTGTGGACCTATACACACAAGGTTAATGTGGATGGTTAAGAGGCACTTAAAATTTTTGAAGGCTTTGGTTAGACAAAGAGCACATCCCGAGGGTTCTACGGTGGAGGGATACATGGTATACCAGACTATGGTGTACATTACTGAATATCTTCCTAAGTTTGCAGCAAAGATCCATTTAGATCGCATTTGGGATCCCAACTCCATTAAAAAATTTGAAGGGGAGTACCTGATGGGGAAAGGTAGATTGAGGAAAGTGACAGGTAATTATAAGATGGTCATGGAGATTAATTAGAATACATTTTACATTTGATTTTTATGTATATTGTACTTATTTCATTATTAATCTTTCAATATTCATCAATTATAAATTAAGGTCGTATACCATGGTAATTAACTAAGTATACGTCGTTTGTGAATTTCAATTTTTTTGATACAGTTGGTCGAGAGTGGGATGCACTACATTTTTACATCGCAAACAATCTTGATTGGATGATGGTATGGATTGAACTATGTCAACAATCTAGTCGCGCATTAACATGGGAAGGTGTGGCTTCATTAGTTAAAGAAGCTCATCGTAATGGAGACTCCAATGTTACACCAAGGGAAATTGATTTAGCATATGGTTTAAGAGATAAACAGGTATGTATAAATATATTAATCACCCATATTATTTAATTATTCTCAATTATATTGATGTATATATATATTGAGATTTTTTTTTCTTTGCATACATTCGGCCAAGAATAAATATGTTTACCAACTGACGATATTGCAATAAGTTTTACATTTTTGACATATTGCAGGTGAAATACCACAAGGCTATGTGGTGCAATGGTCATAAATTTCGAATCAAAAAATTGGATGACACTAAGAAAACTTGTGATTCTAGGATAACTGTAGTCTTCTAGTTGACTAATGTTTCATCTAGAAGCGACATACATCTAGAAGTCTCAGAAAATCAATACTATGGGATTTTGGATGATATACTTGAGTGTGACTTTAAGTCCTTCGAATTAGTTATGTTTTTTGTCCTATGGTATAGGCTACGATTGAATGAAAATGATCTTGAGAGAACTGTTACTGAACATGATAATGGATTTACCATGGTTAATACAAGGTATTTTGAGCGAGCTAGAAATGAGCCCTATGTTCCTCCAAGCTAATGTGAGTAGGTATTTTACTCAGAGGTTCCAGGTAAAGCGGGTTGGTCATATGTTGTTAGACATGATCCAAGAGGAAGGCCGGTAAAGTATAATTTGGTGGAAGAAGAAGATACTAAAGAAATAGAAGATGATGTAGATGATGATCAGGATCAACAGTTAATTGATGATGTGCTTAACGAAGATGTCGAAGAGGAGGAACTAGATCATGATGATGTAGGAGTTAATGTTCATGAAGATGATATCCATGTGGATGATGACATTATCGAAACTGATATCAATGGCGATGATGATGATATGACCAATCCTTACAATGTTGAATCTGGATCAGATGATACAGACAAAGAGTTGGATGAAGAAGAAGATCAATGGCATTGAAATGTATGAGTTATGTGATTGTATTATCTATTTGATATTAATTTCTTGATAGAATTATATTTGACTTATGTGGTTACATAATTAATTTATGATGTTTTTAATTTTAATTATATTTGAATTATATTATAATATGTTCAGTTAACAGATGTAAAAAATAAAATGGATAAACCAAAAGATGAAAGCGTGAGACCACTGCCCTTGTTGGGTGTATGGAGTCTAATGAAGATCTATAAAAGTGTAATCTATGATGGCAATAATTCAAAGTGTTTGGCACACAGATGTAGTTTATAACTTGTATAAATGTGCAAGTAAATGACTGACAAACTCTACCTGAGATAGAATGACAATCCTAGTTATGTGATTCTTATTATTGATCCAATTAATACTCTTCAGTTACTGTGATTGAGTACTAGAATGGTTTAATCTTTACTTGAAAGAACCAAATAATCACATCAAACAAATACAACAAATGTGTATCGGTAAACTGAATATATTTATATGCTTCATATATCAATTTAGACAACAGAAAAGCATCAAAATGGAGACAACCAGATAACTGTATAATTCCACAAATAACTTATACCAAGATTAAGCCACAAGTTCAAACATCTTCATTAACTTCATCAAAATTCATACAAGCATCTGAGTCTTTTAAAGGAAAGTTTCATTGCAAACTATCTACTACATCTTTCTCCTATCCGCCTATATTTTTTTTACATTATGAAACAGATATAAATATATCAGAATTGTGAAAGGGCGTGTCCTTTGAGAAATGTCTTTTGCTTAACAACAATAACAAATTAGAAATTATGCTCTATTAAGCCATAAATAGATGTTTTGACATATAATCTCGGTAAGCTGGCCGCTTGTGTGTATCAACATCCTCCAGTGCATTCCTTATGGCTAGCTCTATTTTGAACATCTTCTTATTCTGTTCACATGCCCTATCCATTGTTAAATCATTTCTTGTGGTTGTCTCCATAATTGTTTGCATCATCGTCTGGCATTCCTTCATCCATCCTGTGGTAATAGACACTATTTTACTCCTCTTCGGTTAAGTACTTGTCCACCCATCTCTGATACTCTTCATTCGTTGTTCAGCGAAATTTCACGACCTCATTCATCTTACTATTGTAAGGTGTGTACTTCATTGCAACCTGATTGGCTTCCCTTTCAAAAAACTCTAAGAATGTGTTGGTGTTAATTATCTTATCCATACTATTTACCATCAAATCATAGTTTGAATCATCACAAATCAATTTGATTTGTGCATTGATAACTTCTTATGCCCCATCCTGCCACTGTTGGAATGTCTTAACATTTCCTTGTGCATCAATAATGTCTGGCAAAAATGTATCATTCCAGTCATCAAAGCTCTCTTTATCAGCTCCCCATTTCTTCTACTGAAATCATCAGGTAGGGCCTGGAATCCGCTCAATGATTTTACAAAGTTTTGAGTAGGCTTCAACGACCAGGGCCTATTGTCTGCATCAAACCTAGAAGCTTTGTACATAATATCCAGATTGTTGGCCCTAGGGATCCATTTCTTAGCCAAAGGCAAAACTATTTCCCGATCCCTATTGATATTTTTTATTCCATCCAAGAATAAAAAATACAAAGAATGTACAGATGGTAATTTACCATCAACCTTTTCATTAAGATGCCTCATAACTGTGTCAACCACCTCACTTTGTTTGGCAATTGCATCATCCTCACTTGCCTTTAAGGCAGCCTGCAATTATGTGATCTATTCAACATTTGCTTCTTGGTGGGATCCATAGAATATTCAACTTCTTCTTCAACTGGCCCTGGTGTAGGACTAAGAGCAGGTGCCTGGATGGGGGACCCCAGAGTTGAAACAATTAGAGTAGTATGGGGGACTGATCCTGCAATAGAAGATAATGCTTTGATACTAGGAGCACTGGAGGATTCTCCCACTTGCCCATATTTCAACCTATCTACTTCAGATTGCAGCTCAACATTCTTTTGCTGCATCCTACTATATTCTACAATTATCATATTGTATTTCTCCATCAGACTCTTCTTTTCAACCTCTTCTCTCTTAGCTATCTTTTGGGCCAATTTGGCCACATTCACTATCAGGCTTGTAGCTTTTGTTGTTGAAGTTTCATAAGCTCTCTTGATGATTAGCCCTCCCCTTAGGTGTGGGCTAATATTAGTTACATTTGGCTTTCTTCTCTAGGGTGCCAATGCCCATATGGCCAGAGTTTCATACTCCTCACTGAAGGCAGAGTCTTGCAGAGCTACCTTAACCTCTTCTTCACTGTTTTGTATAGGGTGCTTGGACTGTAAGATAGCATTGAATGCAACCGCATCAGCTATGTCCCATTCAGGAAAAAATAAGACACCAACCTGAGTCACAAGTCTTCTTCCCTCCTCAGGAGTGATGCCTTTGAATTCTTCCATTAATTCAGCCTTGACCTCATCATCATTCTCCTGCTCAGACCTATCAGTTCTCGATTCTCTCCTACTCTTGCATTTGTTCTGGTACTCTTCTAGTTTCATCCTCCAAACTAGTTGCAAGAATACAAGAGTCTTTACAAATGCATCATCATCCAAGAATGCCTTGCAAGCCTCCATCCTAGCATCTTTTACACATTGCCCCTTTACATCCATGTCAGAAAGCACCAATTGTGTTGATCTAGGAGGGGAAGGGATACCAACCTGCATGTCTTGATCAGTCACAATTATCTCATCCATCAAATTTTCTTGCGTTTCCTCAACTCTCTGCCTCTTAGGGCTTGGCTCTGATGGTAACACTATAGGATCACCTCTTGGTGGTGAATCTAGATCCACAATCCTTATCCCTCTGGGTGCTCTGATCCTTGGACCCAGCTATGATGATGCTTGCATGACTTGTTTTCCCTTCTTATCCCCTTCATCCTCATCACTGCCTGCATTCCTCTTTCTTTTGTATAGAGGCCTGTCAACTGGTGGTTGATAAGTTGGCCTTGTTTCTTCAGGCCTCACATTCGGTCTTTCTATACGAAAATCTAATTCCAAACTGACCCTCTTGGTCATCAAGGTGTCCATGATACTTTTGAAATTATCCATTAAAAAGTCTATTCTCTTGTGAAATGGAGTGAACTCCATTAATGGATCATATTTTGGATCCATTTTATGTATTATAGCTAGAAACTTTTCATATGCAATCCATTTTTCTTTATTCAACTACTGCCTATTCAAATCAAACTCATTTTTTATCAGGTCCTCAGGAAAGTTGAATTCATGTGCAAATTTTCCACCTTTAATTCGTTGTCTGAACAATGCAAAGAATCCATCAGGGTCATGTTGTCTCCTAGGACCATTTCTCAAATTGAATTCATCAAAAAACCTTCCGAAGTGGACCCATCCTCCCTTGGAACAGACAAAATCAGGAACAACAGTGTAGTCAGGGAACAAAGTCCCTTTTCCTTTCTTTGTTAGGTTGTCCTCATGAATACAACCTAGTTGCCACATTACTTCGGCAAACCCCATCCTTGATGGTACATTAAAGGGGAGGATATGAGGGGTTCCCTGGAAACCATACACCCTCAAGACAGTGCTTACAGGGTACAAGCTGATATCACCTCAATTGTGACACACTTTTAAATTAGGCTTCCTCACCTTCGGTCAGAGGAAGTCATGCAAATCTTCAAGGAATCTTGGCACATTTACCACCAACTGAGCCCTGAGTCTGGAGGCAAATCAATTATCAAACTGCACAAAGCTAGCACCTCCCCTGTTGTAAGAAAAATCTGCACTCCACACCTGTACTGATAACCTTTCTCCATTCACCTCCTGCCTCAACTCCATGTTTTCTGAGAAGAAAACAACATTCTTGTACAGGAACATATGCATCAACATGGAGTACCAGAAAAAAGTAGTGCCAGTATTCCCCACATGCAGCTTCATCAAACCCTCATGCATCTTCTCTGATAGGAATGATGCAAAGTCATATACCATAGAGAAGTTGGGATGTTGAATCTGGGCTCCCATAAACATGTACGCAACTGGCATCACAGTATTAGGGCTAAACCCTAAAATCTGGCACAATGAATAAAATGTTGCCAGGAAGTGACTGGAAAAATAGCTCAGCCTGAAAGGCTCTTGGTCATTTGGGCTGATATGAATAGTTGAACTGCCTGCCCTGGCCAGGTGAAGAGGAAGCAACTTCAATCTGAAAAGATGCTTTAACCTTTTGTACTCCTCCTTCATCTTCTCAAAATCTATTTGGACTAGAAAAGGGCTATACTCGGTCAAATCAAAAATCTGCCGAATCTCATCTGTATTTAGGCTTAGCAAAATTCCACAATCATTATCCCTTATGACCCTTGTCACGAGATCATACCGTGCTACCACTGCTCTAAGCAAGTCAACATCAGGGAACACATTTGGAACTGTTAGTTTCCCCATGTCATATCTCCAAGCATTAGAGAAG
This sequence comes from Sequoiadendron giganteum, assembly GCA_007115665.2. Classification (NCBI taxonomy): domain Eukaryota; kingdom Viridiplantae; phylum Streptophyta; class Pinopsida; order Cupressales; family Cupressaceae; genus Sequoiadendron; species Sequoiadendron giganteum. The sequence continues at coordinate 108,582,200 of CM021110.1, forward strand.
GGGTGAGGTAAGTTTCGTTGTCCATACCATAGCCTAAACATTTCAAGACCAGTCATAGGAATCCTGGCATCCGCAATGTTAGAATTTTTGCACAGTAGACCTTCGCCTAGGGTCTTTCCATTCATTAAAACCAAACCACTCTTCCTATCATTTGTTGACAACAGGAGTTGATCCAGGAAGTCATCATACAAATTCCTCTTCAAATAATCAACATGGCCAGAGTGCTGCTTCGGTGGTGCCATCTTAAACAACTAGGGCTTCTTTTAAAAAATAAAATCCTCGAAGAAACTAGGGGTACCCAGAACACAAAAATACAACACAACTGTGCAATTCCAATAATTCAAATGAACCAGTAACCCTATGACAATAATTAACAAAACCCCTTGACCAGCACAATAGAACCCTTCGCAAAGACACAGTCAAATTAACCCAGTAGTTTAGAAAATAACTCATGGGATTTCACGCCTTGCAGAGAACCAAACTTCACGGTGATCACTCGAAAAACTTTACCTCTGGCTCTAAACTACTTGGAAAATAGTTGAATGCTTTTGTGATGAAGATAGAAAAAGAGTAGATACTTTATGTCGATTGAATTGAGGCAGTACACGTCTCATCCGCCATTAAATCTCATTTGCATGCTGCCCCAACGGCTTCGATCACATTTGATGCGAATTTAAACTTCAGTCGTCGATCTTTTATTTTTGTTAGATCATCGAACAACCATCTTCAAAAGGGCTGATGAAATCTCCATGTCAGCATCGAGGGCCCACCACAAAAACAACGCCAATGGAATACACGTAGCACCTTCCCGTGATATCACAATCACTAAACATCCTGCATCTTTGGATCACGCGATGGCGGGCAACCATTGATTCCTACCATCGGCGATCGTGTTCACTCACAGTAGTCAGGAGCACCAAACATAACCATCGAGCAACTTTTTACCAAGATTATAACATCACTGTCAATCTCGAGCACGTGCATCTCGCAGCTGTTTTACTAACCCACTTTATAATGTATTTAAGTCTGACACAAATATTAAACGCTTTATTAATCCCTTTTCGGCAGCGACATCTTGGGACACGTGGCGATCGCCCGTGATATCACAATCACCAAACAATCAGCAGTGATCTCATCGCGAGATCGTGGGGAGCGGTCAGGATCAATTGTAGGAAGATCGACGGTCATTAAAAACACAGCAGTCAGCAGCACCAAACATAACCGTCGAGCAATTTTTTACCAAGATTATAACATCACCATCCATCTCGAGCACTTGCATCTCATAGCTATTTTAGTAACCCACTTTATAACATATTTAAGTCCGATACAAATATTAAATGCTTTATTAATCCCTTTTCGGCATCAACAGATTGGGACACATGGCACTCTCCTGTGATATCGCAATCGCCAAACAAGCAGTGGTGATGTCATCGCAAGATCATGGGGAGCGATCAAGATCAATTGTAGGAAGATCGACAGTCATTAAAAACACAGCAGTCAACAGCACCAAACATAACTGTCGAGCAACTTTTTACCAAGATTATAACATCACCGTCGATCTCGAGTATGTGCATCTCGCAGCTATTTTAGTAACCCACTTTATAATGTATTTAATTCTGACACAAATATTATACGCTTTATTAATCCCTTTTCGGCATCGGCAGCTCGGGACACGTAGCGCTCGCCCATGATATCGCAATTGCCAAACAACCAGCGGTGATGTCATCGCGAGATTGCGGGGAGCAGTCAGGATCAATCATAGGAAGATCAACAGTCATTAAAAACACTCCCTGCAAAATAAAAAAAACTATTAAAAAGTTAGGTGAAATAACCTTTTTGCGTGTGCAGATTACGCGGCCGTCGAATGAAGTGCTTTCAATCTTGACCATTGCTCGCAGACCTCTCAAGGTTTCTACTAATGTCACAAATATGGTGCGAGATGTGCAAGATTCTGCCATCTGTCACATTTGATGGTGGGGACTAGTTTTGCTCGCTAATCGATTATGAAGGCTGATGCCAACAGCTGTCTCCGTATCGATGCATCGTGGTCGTTCCTCGCTAACCTCGCGCAATTAAAATTGCAGTTTCAATAATGTTGCGAGGTGTGCGATTTGGTGACGCGTGGACTCCGATGTTGTGTGTTGATAACAAAGGTGGGGCCCATTTCCATGCTGATGTGGTGCTCGATAGGTGAATATCCTATCCGTTTGGTGATTGGAGGGAGAACGTGGCATTTTCAAACTATTTTGACTAAATCTAAGCCGTTCTCCTGACCAACGTTGTGATTGATCAATGACTCATATTTAAAAATAAACTGGTATTGTACAATAGCCGTTTTATCTCGTGCTAGTGAATAGTAATGGCCAAGTTCGACTCTACCTGTATAATTAAATGCTAAAATTTGCGAATTACTATTTCAGTTCTGTATCTCTACATTGAGGAAGAATTGTTTGGTATCTAGTGAAGCAAGTTGTGGTTACAATTTCTCAATTTCGCTGCCCTAGATGTTCTGCGATTGAAACCGTAAGTAGCACGTACGCCATTTCTTGTAAATTCAGAATATTTTATGGTTGCTTGCTGGGCAATTCGTGATTGTTTCCTGTCTCTGTTCTTGAAGAATTGATTTAATAGATTCGCTTTTAGAGCTTGTCTACATAATTGCTAGGGTTTTTTGAATATTGAAGAATTTTCTTTTAAGGCTAAAGGAGAAAATTGTAATTATTTACTATCTGAAAATAAGCAAACCCTAGTTCAAATTATCATTAGTCTAGTATAAATGGCACCCAAGGCCCGAAATTCTGGTTCTAAAACCACTACCAGGTCTTTATCCCAAGATATTATTGATTTGTTACAACCATCTACTAGCAAGAAGTAGGAGGGAAAGGTTTTGTTCTATGGGCCTCGAATCTTGGAAGGATTGACAGACAAGCAATGTGCAATTCAAGATGCCCAGTTACCATACACCGGGTGGCAATTGTTCTCCAATTGGCTTGGGAACATGAATTTTTTGATTCCTTTGTGTAACCCTTGGAGGTTAGTTCTGGGTAAATTAGCGGTTCTTAATGTTTATATGGATGTAGATCTTTTAAAGGACATTGCTGCTAGATATGACCCTATGACCCAAATTGTCAAAACACATGCTGGTGTGCAGATGATTAAGATAACCAAAGAAGAAATTGTAGAGATTTTCAAATTGCACGAATGGAGTCAAGATATGGTTCCTATTGACTTGGAGGTTTTCAGACAAGAATATAGAAATACTAGGGGTTTGTTCAGAACATCCTTAATACCTCATTTGGCAGTCTTAGGAAGAGGAAAAAATCAAAAGAAGGTAGTAATTGGCAGGAATGAGCCCGAACCTTTTCCTGTGGGCTATTTCGCCAGTTATTTCAAGAAGACTGTTTGTGCTTTATGTCAATTTCTAGGAGTCAGCTTAAAGAAAACCTTGCCTACCGATATTATGTATATGGCAGTAAATCTCCAGCACCCGAGTTTTAATGTAATATATGATTTTGCCACTTATTTAGCAGAGAAGATGCACACGGGTCTGGTAGCCCTAAAGGAGGGGAAGAATTGGGTTGGATTCAGATGGTATTCCTTGTTAATCCACATGTTTCTATATAGGGGTCAGGCTATGTTCGAAAAAGATATGAAATTAAAGAAGAAGGAAGGAAATATTGAAATGCTTGTCCAATATTGGACTAGGATTCTTGACATGCATGATCATGAGTTTGATTATGTAACTTTCCATAATATCTTTGGATCTAAATTAAGGGAGACTCTGGTTCGTGACTCGCCAAGTATCCCAAAATAAATTCATGACTTCTTGAGGCCGATGGAGAGAAGGCCTGAATTGAACATAATGCACAATTGGGGAGACATTTTCCCCTATCGTAATACCACAGTTTTCAGGGTTTTTGGCACTAATGTCAATCCAAAGGTTCTACCAAGGGAGGTGCCCCTTAGACTTGGATTTTTGGAAATCATGAGGCAATTGGGCGGCGCTCAGGAACTACACTTGCCAGCTGAACAGAAGAAAGGTTCTTTCTTCCCTAAATATACGGCATTTGTCAATTTTGTTATGACAAAGGGAGGATGGAAGTAGTTGCATCAATTACTTGGGCCTTATAAGCTAAAGACTGTGCACCCCAGGAATCATGATCCTAAGGGTTTTATCTCTCAAATGAAGGCAAAACATTAGACATAAGCTTTTGTCCACAACTTCTACTTTCTTGAGGACATCATCAGGAATATTTTTGATTTGGAATTACAAGATGATAGAAAGGCACTGTACATTGCCTACTCTAAAATGGTAAAAAGTAGGCAGGAGAAAATACCTAGTTTCAATCCCATACCTAATGCTAAAGATGAGTTTAGCAGGGCAATGTATGCTATTGATAATTTTGAGAGCTTGGTTGGGGTTTTGAAAGATGAAAGGGTTGTGGAAGAAAGGGGAAAATCACAAACCATCGAGGAGTACCCTGAGGTAAAGGAAAAGGAGAGGCCTACTTATTAGCCCCAAAAGAAGATAAGGGTTTTTTATAGAAGAAAGGGAAGTAGGGTTGAAGATGTTGCTAAAAATATTGCACCATCTTCTTCAAGGCAGTCAGTACCAAATGTTGTTGATTTGGATTCTCCTCTAAGTTTTTCAGAACAAGCTTTCCCACCATCACCAAAGAGGCAGAGGGTTGAAAGGGTAAAGATTGTTGATTGTGATGGTAATGAGGATGATGACATTATTGTCACTCTGGATGAAATGCATCCTAAGATGCCATTGGACCTAGTTGACATTGCAACAGGTTCAGGTGTACAGTTTCTTTGAGGTTAGGAAAAGATGAAATCAAAGGAATAACAAGCAATGATGACTTGAGAATAGAAGCCTACAGAGAGTTCATGATGGATGACTCTTTTATTCAAACCAGTGCTTTTAAAGATTTTGTGTGGAGAGCACATACTGCATTATATGCTGAGAAGGTGGCACTTGAGAGAATTCTGCATCCAGAGCTCCCAGAGAAGGTAATTCAAGCTAAGGTCAGGGAACAAATGAGAGAAAGATTCAAAGCAATAACACCAGAGCAGGGTCAAGAATTGGTACAAAAAAGTGGACTATTGCTACTCCCAGAATGGGATATCGCTGATGTTGTGGTATTTGACACAATAAGAAGGGCTAATAAGCTACTTCTTGCTACTGAAGAGAAGGCTACATTAACACTCAAGGGATCAGCCTTTAGTGAGGAATGGGATGCATTGGCAATCCGGTCCCTATCTACTGGCTCTAAAAAGCCAATTGTTGCAGAACCTTCTGACTTTAGTGGTCACTTGGTTGTGAGGATAGTTGCTGACACCCCAACACTAGAAGCTGTTGATATGGTCGTGAATGTTGCCAAATTCACCAGAGCAACTGTTGAAGATTTGACCAAGGAGCGGGATACTTTGAGAGGCCAATATAATGACATTATTATTGAATATAATAAGAGTCAACAAAAGGTAGTAGAGTTAGAAACTGAATTGGCTTTATTGAGGCAACAAATGGATACCATGAGATCTCAAAAGCAAGCCAGTTCTAGCCACAATGTTCCCGACCCACCAATAGAGCAGTCTCAAACACCTACACAAGCACATTCTTTGGCTATTGTTCCATATAATATGGGACAAGTGTCTATCGCTATTGAGAGGGCTACTAGCCCTGGAGGGGGACTTTCTAGGGAGAAACTGATTCATTAGGTTGAAGAATATAAGGAGATGGTAAAGAAAATCTGAGATGCAGTAGAGAGAAACAATGCAATGATAGTGGACACTGTTTTGAAACATTTAAACAGAACGGTCTAGAGTAAGCTAAATAGTGTTCATGCAAATTATGTCCTAATGTTGCAAGCACTAAAAATATTTCGAAGGGATAAAGAATTGGCCATCTCATTGCTAAACAAATGGAGCCCTAGAATGGAGAAGTTGAGATTCATGGTAGTAGGGGCAAAACAACATGGTGATAAATATCCTACTGTTATTGAAACATATCAATTGGTCAAGGGAATTTTTGAGTAGAAGTTTAAGGGATTTGTTGCTCCAAAAGAATCCATGATTAAATTGTTGAAAGATGTGTATGATGGAAAGGACCTGACCCCATTGCCTCATATTTTACATAGTCAGGATGAAGTCAAACCCTTGCAGGTTTGGAAGGAGCAAATGAACAATATAATGATGTCTCAAACACATGAGATATGCAAAAATGCTGACATCCGCATGCTAGAGAATACATTGGAAAAGTTGTCTTTTGTTATAAGTTTCTTAGAGAACTTTGATAAAAAGGCCACATCGATAATGGTAAAGTATGCTCCCTATCGAAACAAGGTTGATCAGGTTGTTGCTTTCTAGTGGCCTTCTAAGGAGGAGTTTGAATTATGGAAAAAGGTGTTCACAGATGAACTCGAATTATGAGTGTTATAGTCGAGAATTGCAACTTGGTCATGTATAATATAGGTCTGGCCTTAGATATTATATTGTAAAATTGCATTCTCCTTTTGACTCCAAGTACAGGGTGCTGAGGTGGAGTTAATACTATAATGGCTAAGCATGTCTTCGATGTATGGGGAGTGGCCTTTGGAGCGATGTTTTCTTTCCTCCTTATCAACTAATGATGATATTTGTCTTATGCTCTCCTCTTGCATAATAGAATTGTAACTGAATCAGGAGTTAGCAGTCCAATTACAAATGGATATGTGTACTCTCCAACCTAAAGCTTGTTGGCTCCCTTGTTTTATAAAAGGGAATTTTGGGCCGAAAGAGTGGTCGGTTGAAATATCCAAGATATGAGAAATAAGAGTCTAGTAATATAGAGAGTATGAATTGTAAGTCTAGGTTTTAAAAAGTTTTGAGTCAGATTGGAGAACTTTGTTAATCATGGGGTTTTTGAGCATGTTTGTATCAAACTCGTGAATATTTGGAGTTTATTTGGTCTCCTATTGTGTTATGTTACATGGATTATTAATGAAATATCGATCAAAGATGATTTTCATTGATTTTCATTTGTTCTTTACTGTGAATTATGTTTAACTACAGCTCTAGTTCAAAGGATCAGTTAAATGCTTCAATTAACCAGTAAATTCATGCAATATAACAAATAGGATTCATAAAGGAGTAATAAACTCAGGTATGGATATATGGGTTGTAATGCAATTCATAATAGATCATGTGTTCAAAATGAAATTTACCCTATAGTTCAGTTTTCTCTTTTGACTCCTTGCGCTGGGATATGGCACTGGAATTCTGATTACGTTTTATTCTCGTATGTTTTGTGTTATGGCATCAGGATATTTTACTCAAACATTTCCTATCAATTTACTTTATGTGAAGTTTGTGATTCTCTGTTAAATGGACATGAGTCTTTTTTAAGGAATAGCCAATTTCTTGAAGGATTTGATCCTTTAACATTAATTGGGGAATGCCTAGTTTCCAAAGATCTTCTCATACATTGGCCCCCCCATTCTCGTAAAATGGTATAAGATAAGACAGAAAAAATAAAATAGCTTAGTCTTTCACATTTTTATAGTGATTACTAGAGGCACATAGACCAATTCTTCATAATAGAAGAATTTGATCACACTTTTCCAATGATGGCATTATGAGAAAACCTTAGGTTAAATGAATAATTCCTAGCTAAGTTATTGAAATCATGTCCAACCATATAAGAGAAGACCGTTGTTATGTGTACTTGGATAACATGGGGAAAGGCTCTTTGGGCTCTTTCATCAATTTACGTATTGTTAAATTTTAACACCTAAAAGTGAGAATGAATAATCTTTGCTAGGATGGTGGCCAATTATGCTTCTCAACACCTAGATTACAAAATCCTTGTCAATATCATTGCCATCACAATTAAACCTATTGCTTGAGTTATAGTCATAGAGGTAAACAAATTGGCTTTCTTGATAGTAGATACATTCTAGACAATTCAATCCTTGCATCGAAGATTGTTGAATGGGCCCAACAAACTACTCATGATGCCTTTACTATTAAGTTAAAAGTTTGACAAGGCATATGATTGCATCAAATGTCCTTTCATTTATAAAAGGCTCAAAAGGATTTATTTTCAACCCTAAATTATTATCACACATTCAAAATTACAAAATACCAGTTAATGAAGAACCTTCATTTGAAGGTGATGTCGTCATGACCTTTGAATGAAGAACCTTCATTCAAAAATGATGCCATGTCAAGACTTTCAAATGAAGGTATTTTTTATTTTAAATATTTCATGTCCAAAATGCTTTATAAAAAGAACCTTGGCATGAAGGAACTTCAAATGAAGACCTTAATTCAAAGGTCCTTCATTAGAAGATCCTTCATATGAAGGTTCCTTTAATGCCATCCCATTATAGCTCTTAGAGTTGTTAGAGATATTTTTGTTTCGAAGTAGAGATTGGGCCATCAAACAATGTCACCATGACTCTACCATGATATCCATCGAATTCATAAACCCTGACTTAACAACCACAAATTCAAAAGAAAATTGCCCCTGTCAGCCCTAGGGCATCAATTCAATGCCAAGATTCTTGCTTTAAAAGACCCCTAAATGCAATGAACCTCTATCATACCATGATGCACACCAATCCACCAAGTTATAGTTCCAAGACAGTGGGTGGATTGGTGGATGTCATTTCTATTTACCCCTCAAACCCTTACATAGGAAAAATAGGGCAGTCCCTGTAAATCTAGTAAAGACGTGCCACTCCAGTCATCGAAATTCTTTACCAGTTCCTTAATCTTCCTACTCAGATCATCAGGTAAGGCTTGAAAACCTTGCAGTGATTTTATAAAAACTTGAGTAGGCCTTAATGATTGGGGCATGTTGTCTGCATCAAATCTAGAGGCCTTATACATAGCATCTAGGTCATTGGCCCTAGGGATCCACTTCTCAACTAAAGGAAAAACTAATTCTTGATCCCTAGTAATGTTTCTTATTGAATCTAAGAATAAAGAATATAAAGAATAAACTTATGGTAATCTACCATCAACTCCCTAATTCAAATGCCTAAAAACTGTGTCTACAACTTCATTTTGCTTGGCAACTGCTCCCTTCTCACTTGATTTTAGAGCTGCCTGTAGCTCTCTAATCTTATTAAGCATATTCTATTTGGTGGGATCTATAGAGTACTCAACCTCCTCTTCAACTGGCTCTAATGAAGGACTAGGAGTAGGAGTCTGGATGGGGGACCCAGGAGTAGAAACAATTGGAGAAGTTGGAGGTATTGATCTTGATGTAGAACGTATGGTCAGGGTACTAGGAGCACTAGAAGACTCCCCCACATGTTTGTACTTCAACCTGTCTACCTCAATTTGTAGCTCAACATTCCTTTGTTGCATTCTACTATACTCTCCAATAATGGTGTTATACTTCTCCATCAAACTTTTCTTCTCAGCTTCTTCTATTTCAGCTGTCTTTTGGGCCAATTTGGTCACATTTACAGTCAAGTTTGTAGCTTCTGTAGTTGAAGTTTCAGAAGCTCTTTCGATTATTAACCCTCCCCTTAAGTTTGGGCTAATATCAGTAACATAGGGCACGGGCCAACCTAAACTCAGGAAGTAATAAAGTTAGGCAAAATATTTAACTCAATTTATAAAAAGGGGCCCGGCGTAGATGAAATAATGAGACATAAGTCATTTTAATACCCACTCCAAAAAGGTAACGGCCGAATATATCTCACCCAAGCTTTTACATGGAACATTATGATTTTTATGAAAGCCAAGGTAAAACGTACCCAACCTTAGGTTCCTCCCAAACAATGTAACAAGCCACGACAAGGGCAAAACATAAATGGAATTCAAAGAACAAGATTTGAAACTCCATCAAATCCACCATGATGCACACCAATCCACCGAGTTACAATTCCAAGACAATGGGTGGATTGGTGGATGTCATTTCTAATTAGCCCTCAAACCCTTACACAGGCACAACAGGACAGTCCCTATATTTGATTGTTTAATCCCACAAAACAATGATTGAGAACTTCAAAACAAATGCAAATGAAAGGGAACACATATATTTATCTACACCAATGATCTCAAAGCATTTCAAGCTTGTATGGATCCATACAACACAAAAGAACTTCAAAAAATTTGTAAAAACACAGAAAATTGCTTCAAGAATGTGGTATCTGATATGAAATTTTGGTATCAACTCCTCTAACAATTGCAATGGGATGGGAATACAATATGATAGAAGTGGGATAAAATATGCATCATTTGAAACATCAAACCAATATGCAAAGATGAAAGAAAGTGCTAACCCCTTAAACTGAAACAGTTTCTTTTAACTTTAAGTTTGTTGGGTAGCCAATTCTTTTAAGTTATCAAATCCTACCATCATACATAATCAAAATGTTGTTGTTTCAAATGACTATGAGCACTAACTTTCACTATTTGAAGATGTTGAAACCTTGTCATAGAGAATTAGAACATTGATAAACTTATGATGACTTTACCAAGCCTAGTACACACTCCCTCCCCATTCACCACTTAGCCATATGGAAATTAAATGTAAATTTGCTGCTATTTTTAGTCATGTAGGTGTCCAATAAACCACTTGGTGGTGTTTCCCTTCAACTTTATTTACTTGAATGAAGAGCAAAATTCCTTGGATTACAACTAGAGAATACATTTGACGTCTTGGTTGTGTAACTGGTGGACCATAGTCACATTTAACACTTGTTACAAAGTTTGGGAGTTAAAACGTTAAGTAGATTTGATTTGTGATGGACACATTTGGACGGTAGTAACAATAACTTGCAATCTATCAAAACTTGACTACCTTATAACCTGTCAAATTCTAGCGATGAAATGATAGATTAATCATCATGTCACCTTTGGATCACATCACCATGAAAGAACTTCATCCAACATCCTTATGAGTGCAGGTACCACCAAATAGGTATTTGTCAGATTTGTCTTCCTCGAACGAGGGAAATTCAGGAAGAGAAGACGAAAGTGAGACATGTAGTAGGTCTAAAAGAGGGAGACCAACTAGAGGTCAAAAGATTAGAAGAAAATTTCATAAATGTATGGAATTTTTTTTTGCTGAAGGGGGGTCATGTTCTTATGATGATGAGAGCATAGGTGACATCGAGGTGCCCTTGAGGTACAAACATCTACGAAAACAATGGGTACCTAAGGAACTTCCTCCAATAAACACTGATCTTTGTGTCAATGAGAGGATATATCGCATAGCACCATTGTCATTACATGGTTTGGGCCTATTTTGCATGGATGACATAAAGGTCTGTTACGACAAAGTTACTGAGTTGATGGAGTATGTTGGACCTTGTTACAGTTACAAAGACTGGATGTAGCTGGTTTCATTTCAGTAATGTTTTTTATATTTAATTTTTGTCACAGTGGGACATTGATCATACAAGGAGGCTCCGGCCTAGAGCGCAGATCACGATCCATCTTCAGGCGCTTCTATCCGACAAGTTTACCTCATTATAATTGTACAAATTAGATATAAGAAAAATGTTTTATTATGTTTTTTTCATGAGTTTATTGGGTTAATTTCAATAATGTTTTTAATATTCTTGTTGCAGTCGGCTGATCGGGGAAAGGCACCAGCAGTACAGGAGAACATCCATATGGAGGTGAAGTCACTATTATGCGATGATGACATTGCATTTTCTACAAACCCTGCGGATATGATGAGGAAGGCCCAAAAAAAATGCAATCAAGAAATCCTTAAGTTGGTATTCGTAGTGCCTCAAACAGATGAATAAGAGAAAGGGTTAAACTATTGTCTGAGAGAGCACAGAACTTGCAAGTAAGCTATCATGAGATCTTTAATTATAACATAAGTTCATTCATGGTTTTATATTTTGTACTCTTTTATGTCATGAACTAAAATATGTGTTGTTTTTACAGGATTATTTGCGTCCTCATCATGTTGTTGGCCATGATCAAGGTACTGCAAGTGTTTTCCGGGAAGTAGGGGACGATACAAGTGTCAATCCTAATCTTCTTGCGCACACAACACTTTATCCAACCCCATCATTCGTGCCTATATTGTCGACTGAAATGTCGGCAACACATACCATGCAGGCATTCGGTAGTCCATCGTCTGGTAGTGAACACATCCCACCACATGTGTCGGTACCTATGGATATAGAGCCCGCTAGTATTGGTGATGTTTTAGCAACATTTCCTGGATCTTCCCATATTACTAGTACGGGAACATTGTTGGTCACATTTGTGGTGACCGAGGATTTCCTTCCCATAAAGATAGAGAAGGTCCCAAGTACTTTAAAATGTTTTAATTATTATTATATATAATCCAATTGAAATTTACTTATTGATCACTCTTTATAGACTAATGATCCCATGATCATTTTGCAGGAAATGGTGTTTTTTATAAACATATAAGTGATATTACATTGGAGCTCTTTGGGCCCACCATACGTACATGGTGGAATGTCCAAAATCAAGATTTAAAGGATGAGCTCATTAACCGTTTAGTTGTGTTGTTCGGTGATAAAACATTCAACCGAACCAAGGTCCTTAAGAAAACTGGTACCTATCTAAAGTATGTGAGGGACCAATATAGGTCACATTTAGAGAAGAACAGAAAGTACGAGCATCCCCCATGATTCCGGAAAGGGAGTGGAAGGACTTGGTGTCAGATGGAAAGGAGAAGGCTGAAAAGAAGAAAGGAAAGACACCACCGGGCCAAGCAAGGTATGTGATACTATCAACAATTTAATTATATACTGATTACTCTTTCTTTTTACATAATCTAACGTATTTCAATTTTTTCATAGGCTGCCCGACACATCGAAGGAAACAAAGGCAAGACTAGAAAAACACGGGCAACACAAACTTGGCTCTGGTGGTTATATGAAAACAACCGCACGATTTGTAAGTATCAATAAATGAAATATTGCATCCAAATAATAAATTGCAAACAATTTTGGTTTTATCATACCATGGAAGCAAAATTCATGATCGCATGCAAAAATGCAGGGCTTTGATTTCAACAGAGTGCCCATAGAAGAGGACCTAAAGATTGTCTTTCACCAAGGCTATGGAGCCCTGACTGAACAGCTAAGAGTCTCAACTAGGCAAACACAATCTTCCACTGCATCCAACACGCAGGTAAATAAACTAATTAAAGTTTATTTCAAATTGAATACTTGTGCAATCTATTCAATATTAATCCCTACCATAATAATGTGCCTATTTGTTTTACACAGATTAAGCAATGATAATACTGCCCATAACACTGGAATGCAGCCTAGTGAGGGTGGAGCGCAACCTGCCGATGAAGGCCATGGTGTGCATCTTGGTACTGGATGTATTCATGTGCTATACAAAACGTAGTATGGATTAATACAATTAAACATCTTTAATTGCATTTGGTGTATTAATCAATGTAACCTTTCGTGTTTCAACTTTAGAGCATGTAGAGCGTGATCAACATGTTGAGCATGATCAGGCTAGACAAGATCAGGAACATGATGCGGCTCCATCAGGTAAAGAGGACCACTCTAATGTTCTTTTAAACATATTTAATTGCAATTGGTGTATTAATTAATGTAATCTTTCATGTTTCAACTCTAGATCAGGATTTAGAGGGTGTTCAGCATGAGGCTATAAGACAATATCGGGAACATGATGTGGCCAATTCAGGTAAAGAGCACCACTCTGATGTTCTTTTAATTAATGAAATATGCGTAACAATAATAATAAAACATATCAATTTAACATTTCTTTGCTATTGCAGCAGACCCCCCCTTGCAGTCGCATCCACGTTGTGAGTACATGACTAGGCATACATTAAGATCACGAGCAGAGCTCAGAAAAACTAAAGGGGGGATAGATGATTTTGAAAATGATACTCCACTTCAGCTTTATTTAGTTGCAAAAAAGAAACAAAAAAAAAAGTGATTGTAATCATATTATGACAAGTTGACAACCATATTTTTGATAATATGTAAAAACTAAAAAAATGAAAGTTATATGTTAATGAATGAATGTTATATTTTATTAATGGATGAGTGAATGAATGTTATATGTTATTAATGGATGAATGAATGATTAATGTTATATGATCGGGTATGGAGAATTGAGAGTGATGTGAGGGGGGGGAGGGAGGCGCCAAATGAGCTTCCACCTTCATGTGGTTGGCCCTGTTAAGTAGAGAATATTAAACTATTCACAAAACAAATAGAAGCTCAATAAGGTAAGAAATGCACTTTTCAATATAAGAAATGCATCATTTGAAGCATCAAATCAATATGCAAAGATGAAAGAAAGTGCTAACTTTTCACTATGAACATTGTGTTGTGTGTGGATTTGGATCATAATGTAATGTTTTTTATTTTTATTTTAGTGGTCTCTAAAATTTGACTTTTGTGCATAACAGGTTAGTGGAAAATTTGACAGCTCTGAAGGGTTTAGAGGCTCAATTGAGATAGATACACGAATATTTGGATCTTTTTGTTGATGGGAGGCTTCCACTTAACCATGAAATTTTGTACCATCTGCAGGTATGCTAAAATATCTCTACTTACATTCATTCAACTTACTGTAATATAATATCTGGTCACAAAAATCTCTTGTTCATTATACTTACATGGATTTTCATGCCCTGTTCCAAAGCACATGTTTTAAAACAGGAAAGAAGGATGTTGGCAAGGGTTAAGGAATTTGGCTTTACACCTGCCAATTGCATAGTTTACTTCATTCATCCAGCATATTGCCTATGCATTTCACAATTGTTGGAATCATATACTATAATTACAGAACTAATAAAATTAAAATATGTAAGTTTCAAATATGGCATTACATATCTTTCTATGAATTTTTGAAAGAAAATATCAAAATAGAGAAGTATTAACAAATTAATCTGCATAATTTCTAAGAGATCAGGGAATTCTTTTGCAAAGTTATCTTGAATATATTTAAGACACAAGTAACTTATAGAGATTGAAGCAGAATATCGGTAGTCTAAAATCACCAGTCAGCACATCTTAGTAGTATCTCAATTCAAGAGAACTAGGTCCACTATCCATTAGCCAGTAAAACAAATAAAATCAATTCATAAGATTATTCTGTTCTAATAGGGTTGACTGGTTGCTTCTTTCTTTTTGATTGTCAGGAAGTCATCCATATACACTTGGTTTTCCCGCCTTCTCTTGCCTCGTGGCCAGAGAGTTTCTGCAGAAGGCATCAAAGTAACCTTCAAGATTGATAATGGCAATGAGTACATGGTCAGTATAACTTAATGCTAATTGGGTATGATTTTATTTGTTCAAGACCAATTTAGATTCATTTTCTACTCACACTACTTTTATTTACATTTATGTTTTTCTAATATCCATTTTCCTTTACATTCATATTCTTCTATACATATTGTGTTTACAATAATGTTTTCCTTAATTTAATCTAGGGGAGAGGACCGGCCAGTACCTGAGCAACTTTCAATGTCATGCTGTTAGGATTTACTGTGAAGCTAATCCAAAGTTTTTCATTGCTGCTCGAAGCCATATTCTAGTGCTTTCTCTATGAAGCCCACATGATCCCCATCAGGTATCTTCTTTTTGTAGTCTCTAAATTTCTTAGAATAAATCAACAACCAATTTGTCTAAATGTGGCTCCTTGTTTACACATTAATATCTCTTTTGGCAGCAATGGATCAAATTGGATTCATGGGGTCTTAAAGAGAAGGATCTCAAACACGAAGAGATCAAGAGTGGGACCAGGTAAAACCATTCATAATCATGCTCATATTATTTTATTGACTGTCTAAGAGCTAAGTATCGAGGATAACATTCTGTATTTTTCTATTGAATTTCCAAAGAGAATAATTTTGGGTTTGCAATCCTATTTTTTAATACACTAGCTAAGTATCCAAGAAGCACTGTAGGTACTCTTTCTCACCAAATTGCTCATTTTCCAAAAATTTAGATTCTAGTGTGTAGTTTAATACTCACTATTTTTATTTTTTATTTTTTAGCAAAATTAGAATCCAGTTTGTAGGTTGTGCTTGTTGTCCATGATAGTCCCCTTGATCTCATGACTCATCATAGGTATTATATTTTCCTCCTATTTTTGATCAACATCAAATGTGGCCATCATAATATCATCCATAGCCTCCATATTCTACAATTATTCATTGCTCATTTCTCATACATAGTAACCAAATAATGCAGGCCTAGAGCTTGGACTGTAGATGTATTCAAAAAATGATAAATCCCTGCCTCTGTAAGCCTAATTAAACACAACAACTGACATGTTGTTTGATATTTTAAACAGTCATATGACTGTCCTTTTTCTATCTTGTAAACACTTACTCAATGCATACAATAATTTATTGAAATGCAAAGTTGAATGGCCTCTTAACTCTTGACACTAATGTCAATGCATTTGTCCAAATAGGGTTAATCATATTGTGATCTAAATTTTTGTAATGAAGTCTTCCAATCTGAGCATTGATGACAATCCATCTTGTCTTTTACTACCCCTATTAAATGCTCATCGTCTTGGCACATCAACTTTCTCTCTTTGATTGGCCTATCCTTATGTCTTGTCATTATCCCTATGGATGCACTTTGGAGCCTCCTACTACTTTTATATATCGCCCATAGTCACCCCGATATGCCTACATTTCAACGAATAGTTTTTTTTTTATAAAAAACTGCATTCTTCCATCGCAATTGCGATGAATCGCAAAAACGCCCGACGACCTTGCTATGCATCCGACGAACTTTCATCGTAATGACTTTCCTATTTCGTCGTGAGTGCGATGAAATTGCGCCGTAATGAATTGCCTATTGCGTCATGTGTTTGACGCTCTTATGTCGAACGTGCTATGGACACTGTTCGTCACTAGATCGATGAATGTATGTCGATGCTCCGACGCTTCAGCGACGGTATGTCGCACGTGCTCCGGGCACTGTTCATTGGTAGACCAATGATACAGTCATCTCCATCCCGACAAATGTATGTCGTTGCTCCGACGATTCAGCGACGGTATGCCGCACGTGCTCCGAGTATTGTTCGTCACTAAATCGATGAATGTATGTCGGTGCTCTAACGCTTCAGTGATGGTATGCTGCACGTGCTTTGGGCACTCTTCATCAGTAGACCGACGATATAGTCATCTCCATCCCAACGAATGTATGTCGATGCTCTGACGATTCAGCGACAGTATGCCGCATGTGCTCCGGGTATTGTTCGTCGCTCAACCGACAACTATATGTCGCTACTCCGACGGTTTAGCGAAGGTATGCCACTCGTGCTCCAGACATGTTTCGTCGCTAGGCCGATGAAACATCCGTCCTGGTTCTGACAAATGTATGACGTTCTTTCGACGCTTCGGCAATAGTGTTCCGCCCGCGGTCCAGCCACTACTCGTCATGCGATCGACGAAATGGGCATCGTTATTCTGACGAGCTGGCGTCGAGAGGGCGACATTTTATTTTCCATCGAGATATAGATGAAAATTGAGCGACGGCGCTGATTTGTGCAATTCGTCGATCGGCCAACAATAGATCATCGAAATTCTGACGAACTGCCGTCAGAAATTGGGGTCAAATCCTGTAGTGTCAGTGATGTCTTGGGTGAGCTCGGGTGAGCTCACTGCCATACCGCGGCTAGGTCGAATGGACTTAGCAGTAGCGTGGTGGAGGCAGAATGTGCTCATAACTCAATTGACCAAGTTGGACCGGTTTGAGCGACTATCAGAAGCGATAGATGAATGAGATGGTGACATGAGGAAAGTTCTTTGAGATCCCATTGGCCAGAGAGTTATTTCCTAATTGTGTTAGAGCTGAATTATTGATGGAAGGTTGACGAACACATCTAGGTCGAGTTAATGATTGTGTGGCTCGATGCAGCTATATAAGCGATGCACGTTATCAGTGAAGTATGGGTGCTTGCAGGTAGGAGAGTTATTATCTTATTGACCATTGCAGGAAGGGATGGGCTGAACAGGTATGCACACGGTGTAAGATTATAAATAATCTTGTGTGCAGTTCGAGACGGATGATGAGCAATATCATAGAGAGGCTGAGAGTGTTTGAGTTGTTCAACAATGAACACTTCGACTCTCGGATCTGATAAGATATGAACCTGTGAGGCCAAGTGGCTGGGCTAGCCATGAGACTGGTTGTGATAGTCATTTGAGAGGAGCTGAAGGGAATCTACACAGTATGTCATGAAGACATTGTAACTGTGTGAGATTTTGGTTTGTGTTGCCAGTATTCTTTCTCCAGATGAACAAGATGCAATATCCTGAAGAGCATAGCTCTAGTTTTGTATTGTAACTGTTTTAGTTACTGAATAATACAAGTGAGCTGAATGTTTTGGAGGTGGGGTTTTTTACCTGAAAATTTTTTCCCCATGTATATTTGTGTGTTCATAGTTTTGTCTTTCATGGTTATCTGTTTGTGTTGAATCTGTTATTTATTTGCATCCACTTCTCTCGAAGGATCAATGGGGGATCAACTGTGCCTGTTTTCGCTTTATGGCATGGTTGGTTGTGTCTTTGTTGTGATTTTGGATTGAAATCACTAAGGCAATGTTGTCTTAGATGCATATCTTGATGACAGATCGAATCCGTATCCCCAACAAAATGGGATCACCTTGTCTGATACCTCTCCCAAGAGAGAAGAGCCCAAAAGGATCCCCATTAACCAGAACAAAGTACTTGACCATTGTAACACATTCCATTATGATTTTGACCATAAATTGATCAAAACCAAACTTGATTAAAAATTTAGGGATGAAGTCCCAAATAACCTTATCATAGGCTTTTGATATATCTAATTTAAGGGCTATACCAGCATAGTTGCATTTGTCCATGGAATGGAGTAGTTCATGGGTGGTTATGGTTGCATCAAAGTTATGACGACCAAACACAAAACCTTTTTGAGTGGGACTGATGAGTTTGTCAAGGAGAGGTTTGATGCGGTTCACCAAAATTTTAAAAAGGATTTTATAAAAGGTATTGTAGAGGCTAATGGGTCAAAAATCAGTCATTGACTAGGGATCAACAATCTTAGGGATTAAGGCTAGGAAAGTGTGGTTCAGTTGTTTGAGAATATTACCAGATTTAAAAAAATCACGAGCAGCTAAGATGAGGTTCTCACCAACAATCTCCTAAAATATTTGAAAAAAGGTTGGTGGAAAACCATCAGGGTCAGGTGCTTTGAAAGCTCCCATACTGAAAGTAGCCAATCAGACCTCTTCAGGAGTGACAACACTGAGGATCCCAAGGTTATCATTTTGGGTAATGATGGTCGAGAGAGGGTTTAATAGCAGAGTATCCAGAGGTGGATTAGGTGCCTCAACAAGAGTCGAATAAGCCTTCTAAAAATAATCAGCATCCAAGAGGTTGATCTAGGTGGGCGTTGAGATCACCTCCCCCTGCTCATTTATCAATTTAGAAATTTGATTCCTTTTCTTATGTTTAATAGATGAAACGTGAAAAAAAGAGGTATTCCTATCACCCTCTTTCAGCCATTGGACTCTGGATTTCCGTTTCCAGAAAATTTCCGCTTTCCTTAGAATTTTCTCCCACTCCCTCTTGATGGGACTTTTAAAATTTTTCAGAATTTTGCCTAATTTGGGCATATGACTGGTTACTTTTAAATGACTGGATGTCTGATATTTTGGGTTTAGGGTTTAGATTACCCATGGAAAATTGATTGGTACCTTTTAAAATCCTCGCATTATATTTTAACGTTGACTTGTTTTTGAGGGTTACCAGTCACTTAAGTCATCTAATCGAGCCTTTCCTTCATGCTCTTACTGGCCCCTTTTCACCTGACCTATCGGTCTTCTCTTTGCCACTTAGGCCTAAATTTTATGTGAGCGAGGGTTTTTTCGACCGGCCCCACCGTTATATTATATTTGTTTTTATGCAGCTTGGCGGACAGTCCGATCACGGGTTTTGATCTGGACCGTTCCTCGTGAACCTTGCAAGTTTTTCTACTGATGTCACTAAGGTGGTGTGAGGTGTACGAGATGTCGCCATCTATCAAGTATGGAGGTGGGGCCCTCTCCTGATGCGCCAACAGTGACAGGTGGATGTCTTTTCACCGATGGGAATTAAATGACAAGGATTAATGATGACTATCCCTCGTAGGCCTCACAGGATAGGATTAATGTTCTCAAAGGTACCGCGAGGTTTGTGAAATGGTGGCGCATGGCTTGTCTCTTGGAACAACAGGGGTTAGGTGGGGTCTACCGCTCATTCACGGATTCCTATTCTCAAGGGGTATGATTGGTTGTTGTTTTTCCCAGGTAGTGATGTGGATTTTCAATGATCATTGACTCAATTTGAGTCGTCCAACTTACCAAGTCCTTTTCACATCAATGGTTTGATTTCAAAGGGTTATTGTTCACCCGTGTGAGGAGTTTTTGTGCTTTGCAAGTTTTTTTTCATTTAATGGTGCGATTTTTTCAGTGGATCTCCACTTGATCTCCTTGTGTCCGAGCGATATCCTCCTGATAAATGCAATGATGGGTTGTACGTCATTGTTCCATAAGCCTAGAATAATTTTGTGGTGGCAACATTAGCCACTAATCACTCACATGCTTGTACAACATTTGGGCAATTAATATTCCCTGCACCAGTTTTCTCTATAAATGCCTGCTAAATTTCTCAGTGTTATCTTCGCATTTTGAGTTGGTTTGTTTACAGGTGGTTGATTTTCTTATGGTTTTGAGCTACACATTTTCAATGGATATTTCTATAGTGCGACAAAGTGCTAGAATGGGCGTGAGGAATTCACAACGCAAAGAGGAACAACCTGTTCCCGATGCTCTGATTGTTTTAACAATAGCATCTAGAGGGTCATCCAAGCATGCAAAATTTCATAGGGATTGAAGCTTGACTAAAATGAAATTAGTAGAAACATGGGGGTGGTATATGTGATCTACATTAGATTTTAGATCATATTTTGTGAAATAGAGAGATCCACTATGATTTTTAAAGGACATTTTTATTAAAATTTAGAAGGGTATGTGGAAGAAGAATATGAGGTTTGAGAGGAGGAGCTAGCATACACATATACATCAAGAGTCAAGTAGAGGAGAGGCTTATCATTTTGGAACACATGAGTTGTTTAAGACTAACATTGAAAGGATCAACAAAGCAAGTAAATTTTTTAAGGGACTAAGGATTGACCAAATGAAATTACTAGAAACATGGGATCAATCTATGTGATTAAGATTAGGATTGGAAATAGATTTTGAGAAAGAAGGGGATCCATAATTCTTTTTTAAAGGAGATATTATTTAGAATTTATAAAGGTATTTGGAAGATCAATAAGATGGTTAAGAAGAGGATATATAGCTAATAAATTTGGCATATAATGGTTTAAGTTTATAATCACAAATATTGACACACACATAAGAGAAAATAGCATAAAAAATTTAAAATGACTTTATTTTTAATTATGGTAGTAAATTATTGATGAAGAGATATAAAATTTCATCATCAAGGTGTTGGTAATTAGTTTTAGCAAGTAATAATTGGAAGTGAATGATAATTGTTATCATGTTCTACACTACCTTGATTAAATTGAACCAATTTATAGAAAATAACCTTCAAGACAATATTAACCTAAAAGTGTTGGAATAAATGATTATCCAATTTAGTATATGAATATATGGAACTATGAGGAGTTAAATAGAACCATTCTAGGGCATAATACTTTAAGGTGCAAGGAAAAAAATTATCTTAGGAAATCATCATAAAAATAGTCTACGAAACTTATGTTAAGAGATCAAATATGTGTCATGGCATCCCCTTTAACATTGTACACTTCAAAATGTGGAGCCAAAAAACCCACTTGAAAATAATACGAAATCATTTTGAAAGAGAGAGGCTTGTGGTTGAGGTAGATGGTATTACCCTCTTCAGAGGGGGTAAGAATGAATTTATGTTTATTTTATATTGAAACTAATTATTATAAATTGGGGTCAATGAAAGTGTTGAAAAAAGTAGGAGTGTGATGGGTTATAAGATGATTGTAGGTAGGAGGGATAGGGGTAGAAATATTGGGTGAAATAAAAGGTGATTGGTAAGGGCCTAAAGAAGCATGATGAAATAGTGTTGGTGTATTGAAACGATGATGAAATGTGAGATGAATATTTTACATAATGGGTGGAATGAGGGAGAAATTTAAGGGATAGCTTGTGAGAAAGGGTTTGTGTGTGTGTTGGGAGACAAAGAAAGAGAAAGGAGAAGAGTGTGATGAAGGAAGATTAGAGGAAGGGGTTGAGAAGTCAAAAGAGTGAACAATTGAGAAACGGTGGTAAGAAGAGTAAATAATTTGAAAGATGGTTAAAGAGAGGAGGAGGAGTAGAGGGGAATGAATGAGGGTTGAAGAGGATTCTTGGATTTAACAGGGGAATGTATTTGTACATGAATTGAAAAATCCTCTTAAGGATTTACATACCATATGAGTAGTTAGTAGAAGGGTATGGAGGTCACCTACAAGTGAAGAAGGATTAGTTCCATCATAGAGTTTTCCATTATAATCCCTAATGAGTTAGAATTTATTGGCAATGTTTTTATGGATGTAATTTTGGGGATGTATTATGGGGCCTCAATTTAAGAACTGGAACTAAAAAATATTAAAATACAAAAAACACAATAGCTCCCAAAAGAGTGCAATAGACAAAGAAGCAAAAAAACACAATATAAAAATGGCTAACAAAATTAGGCCATTCATTTTCTTCCTATGAGAATACAGTACTATGTGACCTAAAGACTATTTTTTGGGAGTAGATTTTTTGTTATTGATAAAATTCCAACTCATCATATCATTCTCGTCATAATATGATGAAATAGGGAAAAAAAACAAAGATCAATTGATTGTGTCTAACAAGGAGTCTAGAATGTTCATTCTTATACCCCATTCCTTAGTCTAATTTAATGTCAAGGGGAATGTGAGGATCAAGTACCAACACCAAATCTAAAAGGGAAATAAATGAGGGGTTGAGTAACGGTAGACTTATCACCCATTACTAATACATCCACCTTGGAAAGAAACTTACATAGATAAACCATAGGTTGAGCCATCATCATAAGGGAAGATCAAACAAAATTTCAAAAGTGAGGAGGATGAATCATTTTGTCAACCCAATCTTGTAATGAATAATCCTTCAATAACCCTTCAAGAATTTGATTAAGGGGTGTAGAAGCACGGTGAATTTTTAGCTTTATCTAAAACTTTTTGAAAAGCTCTTTTGATTGTGAAATGTAATAAACAAGTGTCCTTCCATAGAATTACCTTTTTAGAAAAAAATTGGCTTGCTCAAAGGGTGGCCTACCACTGCATGTCCTCCTTGGAAACGCCATCTACATCTAAAAGCTAAAAATTCATAAATAATAGTTTTTTTTCCAAATATAATATTCTAACCGGAGCCACATTTCATTTGATAGGCCTTTGAATGTCTAGTTCCACTGAAATCCTCATAAAAATGAAATGGACCAATCCATTTATTTTTAGGACTAAATACAAAAACCTACCCAAAGTAATTATAATGCCCTATAAGAAGGAATCTACCCAAAGTTGAAGTGGAAGATAGGGTAAATGCACCAAGACAAAGAGAATAAAATATATTTAGTTACAAGATTGAAGGTAAGAAACCATGGTTTAACCAACAACACATTTTCACCAAAAAATGGCCCTTTTCCCAAGATAAGGATTTGGTATTCATTCAATTTTTAATGGAGAATTAAAAAACCTCGGGCACTAGGGAAGAGTTCTCATGAATTTTGATGGTTGGAGTTTCAAGTTTAAGAGATCCATGCATAAAACTTTGAGAGGCTTGGTCAAAATATATTAAAAAATTATAAATCAAACATAATTGAGAGTACTTTACCTCTTTTTGTATAACATCATTATCCAATATTGAATGGGATGATTACCTAAATAAGGAACATGACTGACTATGCATCTAATGGTCGGATGTCATGAAGCGATTCTCAAGGGAAGACTTAGGTTTTTCATTATTTTTGAGTAAAACCCTAGAGCTCAAAGGGTTACCCTCAAATAGATGAGAGGATACCAATGCATCACATGCATCATTAACAAGCATCAAGTCTAGCTTGCAAAGAGTGATTGGAGCAATGGGAGTAGATCAATAGTAAGTAGGGGAGCTGGGTGGCTAACATCCAACTTGGAAATTTTTTTAGGGTTTACCTTAAAATAGAAAATTTTGCAACAAGTCCATTGTCTCACATGTTACTTCAACACCTAAATTTGAGTTTATTAGAAATGTTGTTATATGTTGGTCGTTCAATTTATTCATAGTGGGTATCATGAACAAAGCTATATTTATTAGCATTTATCATATAAGTAATAAATCTATCTAGTACCTATTTCCTATGAGCTAATCGTAAAATTGAGAAAATGAATAAAGGTATTCTATTCAATATTATGAAGTATAATTATAAAGACAAATATATAAATATATAGACCTCTTGGATCTATGCATCAATGAGATGGCATGGCCAAGAGTTAAGAGTTTTGTCTCCTAATCATTCCCAATTAGAAGGTAAGTTGAATTAGTCTAGCTAAGATAGAGTTGACCTTGACTAAATAGAGGTGACACCTAAGTACCATAAATCTAGAATTGATGGGGTAATAGTGACACTTGGGTACTTGAATTCAAGGTGTACACATGTCATTATTTTATACCTAGGTGAGGGAAACTAAATATTCCTAATATCTTATGTAAACTTAATAATTAGGTACAATATTATATCTAGGGTGAATACTATCCTAGGTGAAGTGAATTACACCAACAATCTTCACTATTGAGATTCAAGGATTGGTTCATGTTTCCAAAATGAGGGTCTTTGTTATTTTCCATACTAAAGGAAGAATTAAGACAAGTATTGCATTTAAGAGAAATGGTAAAATATGATAGGTGCTTCAACCCAAGGAAAATGATAACTTTTAAATAAAAATTAAAAGTAAAGAAGTTGAAATGTGTGGAAACATTAGGTACACCAAAATATAAACTAAAAATAAATAACTAATTAACTTTTTCTCTCTAAGCTCTATTCTCAATTAATTGTTTAGTTAAATTTAGAATGTAAATCAAACCATAATGAAATATATTACAAATTCTAAACTAAAGAGCTTAGATCATGAAGTTGCTCATAGAGTGTGAGAATAAGAGGAAATAGATATAATAGTGTAGTCTTTTTGGCATATGGTGTATCCCTATTGTTTGCTTTAGATGAAGATGAGAATTCTAGAATCCATTTTTTTCTTTCTTCTTCTCTACTTTTAGTCTTTTTTTTAAGAGGAAAAATCCATGTGTAGATCTATTTAGATTTATGCAAGCATTTGTACAACCATGGTAAAGCCCTATTGTGTTTGTGTCTCGTACAACATATAGGATTTTTTTATGATCTTACACATGCAATAAAACTTGGGTATTTGGATGTGATGGTGTCATAGGCACCTTTGGGGGTTTGTCCTAGGGAGGTTGAACAACGAAAATCATCAATGATGATCAACCTTGCAATATTTAATCAAATCCTTGGGTATTTGGATGTGATGGTGTCACAAACACCTTTGGGGGTTCATCCTAGGGAGGTTGAACAACAAAAATCATCGATGATGATCAACCTTGCAAGACTATATAGGATTGGAGAAGGATGCCTTAGGAAATATGAAAAAATATAAAATGTTGGGTGAAAGTATAGTGTAGTTATAAAAGTATGTAGTAGTGGCATCTACTATGCCTCCTAGTGCCTTTTAATACTTATATTCACTATATATTGTGGGAAAAAGCACAAAGTTGTGTCACACTTTATAAAGGAAATGGTCAATGCTGATCCAACTTTTAAACTTGAATCATTAAAAAGTAGCATATATGTTTTGAATTTTTAAATGATGTAAACTAGTAAAATGTGTATTTTTTAATATATTTTATATTTGTATTTTCTATAAGAAATTAAAAAATTATTTTAAACTAGCTTTTCATAAATTAACACTATAATTTAGTTGCTGATAAAATGCTGAAAAATGAAGTTGCACGGGACATCAAACTTTTTATAGTAAATTTTATTTTTTTTCTTTCAATTTTTTTGTGTGTATTTATAACTTGAAACTTTAGTGCATGGATATATTTTTTTCCAATTTTGATAAATATATAGTTTTATATACATATTAAAATGTGTGTGAAGAAAAAACAACTGTTTCCATCGGACGTCAACATTCATATTAAATATTTATGTAAAAATGGAAAAAAAATTATACCATCTTGAAATAGATTCTTTTATCTAGTGCATCATATTTTTTTCAATTTATTTTAATAAGTTTTAGTATTTTTCCTTGGCATGGTAATCAACCTAATATTTTTTGTTGATAACCTACTTTTAGTATAAATAAAAATAATAATTAAACTATTAAAATAAATATATTTTTGAAAACTACACTTATGGATCTACAAAAGGGTATTTTTACATTTAAAAAAAAATGGTATTTACATGAGGAGGAGTTATTAAAACTTCAAGTTTTTCAAATAATTTTTTTTTTGGTAAATTGGACTCAAAGTGGTGCTCCATATATTTTTAGCCAACAATTTTAGTTGAATAAATTGTGGAAGTATCTAACTTAGCTAGAATGAATCTTACTAGGTCATATGTTTGACCAAAATTGATTTTTAGTTAGAAATACTTAAATTCAGTTGTGCTGATATGTTGGTTGAAAGTGTGACACAACTTTGTGTTTTTACCCTTGTCATGTGTTGATTTTTGTTCTTGTATTATGTGACGTGTTATTGTTATGGTGCATTCATCCAATTAATTATATTTAATAAGTTTAATATAATCACTTATGACGATTTGGATTTGAGAGAAGATAAAAATGTGAAGTGAAATGAAAAGATAAACAATACAAAAAAAAGAAACAACTTTTAAACATTACGAATGCATCCACACACAATCAATCTATTTAGAGGACAATATCACAAATATAATAATATTTTTTTAATGAGTAAGTGTTAATATTACTATTTATAAAATAATATTACATGCATTCACAAAACGAAGGGTGGGTGGAAGAAGTCACACTCTGAATTCTGATAGGGATAAAACCTAGGACAAAATACAATAACAAATCATTATGCAGCAAGATCTAAAACACTAGTAGGAGGATGAGGAGGGTTAGGATCTTTCGATTCATCCCAAACATCAATGAGGTTTGGAGTATCCATGGGAGATTCCCAACCAAAATTTCCATCATCATCTTCTTCTTTTTTCATTTGAAGGTTGAGTGTCATGAACATGCAATATAACAAGATCAAGAAAAGGGAATGTTCCACAATTTGATTAACCACCAAACCCTTGACCATGAACCTAAAAAGAAGCAAAATGATGGCTAACAAACATAGACCATCATATACATTTGAAAAAAAAAAACTAAGCAAAACAAAAACTAAATATTCAAATCTAAAAGAAGTTAAATATAAAATCAAATACGGATTTAAAGAGGCTACACATAACACCAAGTATAAGTTTAAAGACCATTAATATACTAGCAGTTGCACCAAAGGAGGTGCAATGGTTACGCCGATTATATTTTTTATAGTTTATGTTTGAAATGAGGTCTATAATTTTTAAGTATATTAGATGTTACAATTAGGGTGTAACATAGATTTGTGTTTCAAATGACTTCAAATAATTTTATGGTAAATGTTGTTTATTATCCTTTGTGGAATATAGTTGGTTTCCTATCTATTATAATTTGAATTGATGAATCATGATAATAATTGATATGAAAATTTATTTTAGAGATAAATTAACTATCTATTTCATCTCCACGCATCTCTTAGAAACTATTGTGCATATGACATTTGTGCATCCTTAGCACATTAAATTCAAAACCCAAAAGACATAAATTTAATAATATTTTTAATTTAATAGGGAATAAATTAGACTTCATTTGTTCCATGTGCACGTGACTTGAGGCAAGTAAATCAAAATATAAATTGGATTTTCATGGAGGCATTAAATCATACTTATTTTCCATCCTCTCTCTTGCTAGATCATTGCAATCATAGCAATATTCATGAAGAATTTATCAAAATTAGTCTTTGATTGATGCACATAAAATAAAATTTACTTCATCATCATCATCTATGCCATCTACATGGTTGCTTGTAGTGTAATAATATTTTGGATGATTGTAAAGTCAATCTTTTCTAGGTGTTTACCTAAGAAGAATCTAAAGAACAAAATCAAATGTTATATAATCAAATCCACAACACATATATGGAAAGGTAAACCTTATTGCTTTATGAGCAATAATTTAAGCTACAATTCTCTCCATTCATTCCATTTTTTAACATGGATTGTGCACAACACCACCACAAAGTCCTAGATTTCCTTTAAAATTGTAGCCCATAAAATAACATGCAACAAAAAAAAGTCAAATCCAAGTTAGGTGGATACAAATGGATCACTTTTTTCATACTTTATGAGAAGTAAACAAATGAAAAGAATAAAAAAAAATACCTATCATATCTGAATCTTGAGAAAAATCATCTTGTTGGAACAAGGCCACTAAGCTAATTGTTAAAAAGATGTTTGAAAAATTCAAGCCATAAAAAACAAGAAACATAAGAGTAAGCTACAAATAGAGCATAATATATACCATATATCTACAAAAAGTGAAGCACCAAAATAAATTAAATTGTGTACCAATGGAAGAAAACTATGAAGACTTTGAAGACTCCTCTGGGAGAGGAGGAAAAAGTCTTGCAAGAAAAGGGAATTTTGAAGCATTCAAGAAGTATTAATGCTCTGCTACTATGTAATCTGTGTTCTTATCAAGGAATTGATCCGCCTAATATGTAACCTGTACCAACACTAAAATTAGATACTTTAATAACTAGAAATTACTGAAAGCACAAAATGATTAAATAAAATTGTAAGGGTTCAAGCCA
This sequence comes from Sequoiadendron giganteum, assembly GCA_007115665.2. Classification (NCBI taxonomy): domain Eukaryota; kingdom Viridiplantae; phylum Streptophyta; class Pinopsida; order Cupressales; family Cupressaceae; genus Sequoiadendron; species Sequoiadendron giganteum. The sequence continues at coordinate 108,611,162 of CM021110.1, forward strand.
ACATTAAACTTACATCACCAGCATAATGAACAATAGTGAAGGCAGTTTGAGAAATTCTTGGCTTGCTAGAACACTTGTTTTTCACAAACGTTGGGTAAAGCTTTTGTGGAAAAGTTTTATGTGTTGATTTTGGAAAATACTACAAAAGCATAAAAAAAATTGTAGTCAACATCCCATAAAAATGATTGCAAGGTTAATAAATGCAAAAGGAACATCAAAAAGTCACATACTGTCACCTCTAAAACCAATTCAAAAGAGACCAAAAGTCCAATTCATCAGAATAAATCTGCAATACAGCTCATCAAGAAATGAACTAAGAAATGAAATGATAAATCTATCTCTATGAAAAGAACTAAGACTACAATTTCAAATGTACATACATAATAAGCAGTCATAGTGCTAGCAGAGTCTCCATGATGTTGGTTGATGTGATTTTGATGGCAATGATACACATCTAAAACTGAGATAGTTTAGGCTAGAAAAAATAATGAGTATAGTATGAGTTTTTAACTCACATACAACTGTGACCAGATTAGCTTAAAAGATAGTTTTGAATTATGAGGTAAATTAGCTGAAGTGGCCTTTTTGATAGCATGCAATTTTCTTGTTTTGAATCTCTATGAATTGGTCTAAGACTGTAATTTAAAATACATACATAATAAGCAGTCACATTGCCAGCAGAGTGTGGAGGAACCAACTTGATTTGCATGTTAGTGTTTCCAAAAAGATACTTATTCTTGAAGCAAAGCCCGACCCTGTTAAGCAAACACATCCAACATGAGCAGAGGTTTGGTTTGTATATTGATTCATCTTTTTTATGAAGATATTCTACAAACAAATTAATTAAGTTTATAATTGATGTTGTGTTTTTTTTGTGGGAATATAATTGGTTGAGAAATAATAAGTAATATAGAATTTGAGTAGAGAGGGAAGTGTTATACATACATGTATTTGATGTTGAGGAGGAACCAATCCTGCACCTTCCATGTATTGCCTTATCTTTATCTATTGCAACTTGTATTGGACTTAGATGTTGGAAATGTTGTTTAGAGAATATGTTTTTTTTGCTTAGTGGTCACTTGCATACCAAAATAAGGTTTGAATAAGCTAGTGAAAGGGGAAATATTTTGTAAATACATATAGTGTCAACTGCGTAGTGTAAAGTAATTCGAAAGTTAATTTGAAAGAGATTGGATTGGCAAGTGTATACCTCATTTTGTCATAGTGAGAGTAATTGTAAACGGTCCTCCTCTTTTTTTTTCCGATAATTGTGTATGGATTGTTTTGCACCCTGGAGTACCACTCAAAAGAGAACATATGTTGAATACGAAGTCCATTTAATGATTTTACTCTTGATATAGTTGTAAATGTTAGTCCTTGTCTTTCTATTTTACCAATATCAATTGTTGCTCTTTGTAGGGTCAGACCTTGGGATTTATGTATAGTAATTGATCATGCCATTGTTAATAGAATTTGCCTATGATTACCTAGTGATATAGGTATTATAGGTATAGCCTTTGGATCATTTTGGTTCCATGGTGGCCCAGTGTAGTTATTGATTCTTACTACAACGTACATTGGAACATCTAGTGGTTTTGAGCCTAGATTGTAAACAATATCAACAACCTCCCCAAGGGATCCATTTACAAGTCCTGCTTCACTCCATAAGTTTGTTGTTAGCATGATTTGTTGGCCTTTGCATAATAGGAGTTCTTTTTCAAGCTGGTTATCTTGAGCATCAATGTTTGATTTGTGTTTTGTGTTTTTTGCAATACTTATTACAACTAGAATGTTTAGTTGTTTTAGCATTTTTGTTGTGCAGTCTCACTAAGTCATTTGTTGCAAAAAGGTGAATGGAGTTGTCAAACTCTTGTTTTTCAATAGTTGTAAGTAGTTTGTTTGTGCGGTTCATTAACATCTCCCAATCTTGGTGGGTTGGTTCTTCATTGCATAATTTTTTAATGTTTCATGAAAGTGTATTTGAGTTGGATTGTCACCTTGTTGACGAAACATTGTTTGTAATGTAACAACTATAGTAAATTATTCCCATAGTAGTTTGGCATTGGAGTGTGATGCTAGATGGGTTTTTCCATGATAGGTGGTAGTTGTGCTAGGTCACCTATTAGAATTATAGATACACCACCGAAGCTGAGGTTTTGTGTTCATGGAAATGCTTCACATAGTCTACTATCTATCTTTAATAGTAGCTTTGGACCTATGAAACTCATTTCATCTATGAGGATATGCCTTATCTGTTTCATTTCTTCTTGAAATGTTGTTAGTGTTTGTCCTTGCAATGGTTTCATTTATTTTATTGGAATCCTAAGCATTGAATGTATGATTGATGCATGTATATTAAATGCAAAAATTCCTATGGGAGCTAAAGCAAGTAGTTGGCTCTTTTGTTATGGTAGTTTACTTTGAAGTGCATTTATTATGCAAGAAATAAGGTATGATTTTCCAGTTCCTGCAGTTCCTTGAATGATCATATGCAAGGGTTTGTTTAAATATTGATCTTTGTAGTGGTTGTTGGATGTTGTGGTTGTGTTTCTGATATGTGGTTTTCATTGATGTCAACACTATTAGCATTTGATATCTTGAAGGTTGTATATGTTGAGGATATTGAGAAAATTATATTAAATATGTTGAAGACTGACTATGAAGTTGTGAAGTTCAGTGTGATAAAAATTTTAGTATGTTGGTATTCAGAAGTTGCGGATTAAAGGGTTTGTTGCTATGCCTATCTAGTTTATCCTTCAGAAGTTTTAGAGGTGCGCATCAAGATTGGAGCAAGTTGTGAGTTTTTGTGTTCCTACAGTTATTCTGTTACTGAAGCTAGTGTTTCTGGAAGAAAGAGAATGTAATTCTGGTAATTTGAGTTGTTGTGTATGCTCATGTGATGTTTGTTGATCGGTGTGATCGTGATCAAAGATTTTTCCTTTGTGTGTTCGGGTTTTCATGTTCTTGGCCGACATGGTGGTTGTAGCATGTTGTAGATCCTCGTGGATTAATTTTTGAATGCTTGGCACATTCGAGGATGTTTTTTTAAGTCTTCATTATGTTGTGACTGACTCCGATTGATGCACATTGAGATTTATTCATGAATTGGGCCGACAGTTTGTATTCATTTATTCTTTTATTTTTGGCCGACAAAGTTGTTGATGTAATTCCATGAAGCGGATATATAAGAGCGATTGTTTCTTCATTTTGAAATTTGTGTGAAGTGTGATGCAAATTGTGCTAGTACTATGTGGGAATAGAGATCAGATCATTCAATTGCAGAGCAAAGTGTGAATAAGTTTGAGCGAAGTATGAAGAAGTTTTTTTGTGCCTAACTGGAACTGTCATTAGGCTTTTGAAAAAGCTATTTTCTCAGTTCAATCTCTTTAGATGGATTTAATTTGAAAGTTTTATGTGAGACAGTGTGTCTTCTTTGAGCAATGAGCTCTAGGCAGTGTGTCTGAATGCATGCACATTCTTTATTAATTTTCCTTATACTTTTAATAGGGTATAACTTGTGGATTAACCTCCACCATGGTTTTTCCCCTAATAGGGTTTACACGCAAAAAATCTTGGTGTCATGTGTGTTTCTGATGTGTTGTTGATTTATGATTTCACTGTTATTTACTAGATCTGAGATTAAAGGTTAATAAGATTAAAAGGTTTTAATTTTTGTGACAACTGATTCACACCCCCCCTCTCACTTGTCTATCCTTGTTCTACAAACAATTGGTATCAGAGAAGGTTCCTCTGGAGAATTTTAATAGCTTGAGGTGATTCGAGATGGCATCATACAAGAAGGATAGTCCTAGATTCAATGGAACAAACTACTCTCTATGGAAGGCTAGAATGGAGTTTCATTTGAAGTGCATTGGTGACCCCTTCTGGAAGATTACAAAGAACATATATGTTATTCCTTAGAATGGTCCCTCTACTCCTGATGAAATCAAAGAAGCGGAAACTAATATCAAGGCTATAGAAGCATTATTGAGTGCTCTTATAGATTTAGAGATGACAAATGTGATGGGTCTGAAAATAGCATATGAGATCTAGAAGAAGCCGAAAACATTGTATGAAGGAGATGCACAAGTGAAAGTTGCTAACGTACAAATTTTGAAAGGAAAGTGGGAAAACTTGAAAATGAGTGAAGATGAAAACATTATTTCTTTCATGCAAAAAGTAAATGAACTAGTGATGGGTATTAGACGTGTCGGTGGAATCTTCGATGAAGAAGAGATTGTAGCTAAAGTACTTAGATCATTTCCTACTTCTTACAAAATGAAAGCTCATTCTATTGAAGAACTTAGAATAGTAACAAATGTGACAAGATATATGTTGATTGGTAAGCTTGCTACCTTTGAATTGAGTGAATTTGGTGAATCTACCCCTAAGACATAATCTGCATTTAAAGCTATTGTATCCAGAAGAAATAAACATAGATATGATCCATGAGAAAGTTCCAGAAAGACATTCAAGTATGAAGATGAGATGAAACAGATTGAAGAACAAAAAAGAGGGTTAGAAGAGCTAGAAGCATTGATTGTGAAAAGAGAAGCTAGAGGTCAAGGTAAGTATAAAGGAAAGTTTCCTATTAAATGTTTCTCTTGCAATAAGATAGGTCATTTTGCATCAAGGTGTCATGAAAGAGTTCCTAGTTTCAAACCTAACAAGCCTAGATTTCAAAAGAAATGTTATTATGTTGAAGAAGGTGTTACTGATGATGAATCTGGCAAAGAAAATGGAAATGAAGATGGATGGGTATTCATTGCTATCAAGGAAAATGGTTCGGTGTCCACTGAATTTGCTAATGATAAGAATGTTGAGAAAGATCTTCCATCCAGAATTAAAGAAAAGGATGAGTGGGTGATTGATAGTGGATGGTAACATCATATGACTAGTGATAAAAGCAAGTTTATAAGCTTGGAGAAATATGACGACGGTGTTGTAATATTTGGAGACAACAATGTTGGTGTGATTTGTGGCAGAGGCACTATTTCTCTTGGTGGTAAATATGATACTGATGATGTCCTTTATGTAGAAGGATTGAAGCATAATCTATTGAGTGTTCAATAGATGGTCGACAAGGGATACAATCTTCAGTTCAAAGATGGAAAATGCAAGATACTAGGAGTTTCTAGAAATGTAATTGCTTCAGGTACAAAGACAAGAGGTAACATTTTTCACCTGAGTGATGCTAGTGAAAGTTGTTTAATTGCTCAACTTGATGTAAGCTAGTTATGGCATAAGAGGTTGTGTCATGTGAATTTTGATAATAGTGTCAAAGTAAGCTCCACTCAAGCAGATAGAGATCTTCCTAAGCTAGTGAAGCCTACTAACACCATATGCAAGGAATGTCAAATGGGAAAGCAGACTAGAATTTCTTTTCAGAGCAAACAACATCATTCTAATGGAGTGTTGGAGTTGGTGCATACTGATCTATGTGGTCCCTCCATAATCAGAAGTCTACAAGGAGAAAGGTACTTTATGTTGCTTATTGATGATTACTCTAGGATGATATGGGTTGTTTTCTTGAGAGAAAAACATGAAGCATTAGAAAAGTTCAAAAGTTTCAAAGCTATGGCCGAAAATGAGATAGGTTTAAATATTAAATGCTTAAGGTCATACAGAGGTGGTGAGTTCACTTCTCAAGAGTTCAATTCTTTCTATGAAGAGCATGGAATCAAAAGACAGTTATCTACTCCCTAGACTCCTCAATAGAACAGAGTTGTTGAGAGAAAGAACGAAACAATTCTATATGTTGTTGAAACTATGATGTTGGAAGGTAATGTTCCTCATATCTATTGGAGAGAATTTGTAAGCACTGTTTTGTATACTATCAACTGAGTAAATGTCAATGGTAATTCTGGTAAGACTCCTTTTGAGTTGTGGTTTGGTTATAAGCCTACTGTTAAATATTTCAAAATATTTGGAAGTAGATGTTATATCAAAAGAGATGAAGATATAGGCAAGTTTGATGCTAGGAGTGATGAAGGAATCTTTTTGGGTTACTCTACTAAGACCAAGCCCTACCAGTGTTATAATAGATTGAGGAAAATGGTTGAAAGTGCAAATGTCAGAGTTGATGAGGACACTGCTAGATCATCCAGATACTGTGGATATGATTCAGATTTCCAACATGATAGTACTGATAATAGAAAGAATGCTCAGACACAAAATCAAGTTCAAATTGTTATGGTGAATCAAGAGAATCGAGAAGGAGAAGCTAGTGGAAGTGCAGAAGAAAGAATAAAAGAACCAGAAGTTTGATAGAATCCCAAAGTTTCGAGGTATGTAAAGCTAAATCATTCTAAAAATCAGATTATAGGAGATAAGAACAAAGGTGTGCAGACTAGAAGAAGAATAACAGAAGAGTATTGTCTGATATCCAAGACTGAGCCCAACAATATCAATGAAGCATGTAAAGATGAATATTGGATGGAAGCAATGAAGGAAGAACTGATGCACATAGAGAAAAATGATACATGGATTCTTGTTCCTAGACCTCAGGATAAAAATGTGATTAGAACCAAATGGGTCTTTCAGAATAATCTGAATGAACAAGGTGAAGTGGTCATAAATAAAGCAAGACTGGTATGTAAAGGGTACTCATAGATGGAAGGTATTGATTTTGAAGAAACTATTGCCCATGTTGCTAGAATTGAAGCTGTAATATTCTTTTTTGCTTATGTTGCTTTTAAGAACTACAAAGTCTATCAAATGGATGTAAAGTCAACATTTCTAAATGGTGAGCTAGAAGAAGTATATGTTGAGCAATTGGATGGATTTCAACTGACTGATAAGGGAGATATGGTTTTCCAATTGAAGAAAGAATTGTATGGACTCAAGCAAGCCCCTAGAGCCTGGTATGCTAGACTGGATAAATACTTGTTGAAACTTGGATTCAACAAAGATATTGTTGACAATAATTTGTATTTTAAGATGGATCAGGATAAATAGTTGATCATTGAAGTCTTTGTTGATGAAATCAATTTTGAAGGTGATGATGACTTATGTATGAATTTTGTTGATGAAATGAAAAGTGTTTGAGATGTCAATGATTGGAGAGCTGAAATTCTTTTTGGGATTGCAAATTACGAGTTAGATAATGGAATATTTATATGTCAGTCCAAATATGTAAGAGAGTTAGTGAAAATTTTTGGCATGGAAGACTCAAAGCCAGTTGGTACACCCATGGTAACTGGATGCAAGTTAACACAAAATGATGATTCTCCTATGGCAAATCAAACAAGATACAGGTCAATAATTGGTGGATTACTTTATTTGACTCAGACTAGACCAGAAATCATGAATGTTGTATGTATGGTTGCTAGATATCAAGTTGATCCAAAGGAATCCCATGTGACTGTTGTGAAGAGAATTTTCATATACTTGAAAGGGACAGTTGATTTTGGTCTTTGGTATCCTAAAGATGATGATCTTACTTTGAGTGCCTTTATTGATGTAGATTGGGCAAGAGATGTGGATGACAAGAAAAGCACTAGTGGTGGTGCCTTCTTCTTGGGGAAGAAGTTGGTGTCTTGGTTAGGTAAAAAGTGGAATTTCATGTCCTTATCTATTGTTGAGGCATAATATATTGTTGAGAAATAATATATTTTTGTTGCAAACAATTATAGAAGTTGAGAAAATACAACTCCACAAACCCCGAAGATCACCTACATGCAAATAACATGTCACAAAAGAAGAGATGGAGACAAACAAGCAAGGGTTCTCTGAAAACTGAAAATGTATATATCAGAGAGAATGAGAGAATGAATTGATATGATAATACAATGAGATCAATCCTTATAAAAGGAGATTGAGAAACCCTAAAGAAACCCTAATAGGAAAAACCCTAAAAGAAGCCCTAAAAGGAGAACATTTAATAATTAATATAATTATTAAATGTCACTTCATGCAAACTAAAGTGAAATCTTAAGAAGGGAATAAAGGTAACTTAATTAACACAACTAAGTTAAAACCTTTACTCTAACAACAATTGTACTCAAGTAATATGGATAAAGCAAATGCTGAGAGATATTAGAATTGAGTATGATGAGACTATTGCTATGTTTTGTGATAACTCAAGTGCCATAAACATTTCTAAGAATCTGGTGCTGCATTCCAAGACAAAACATATATCTATCGAATATCACTTTTGAGAGACAAAGTGAGTGATAAAGAAGTCAGACTAGAGTATGTGCCTACTAAGGAACAGATTGGAGGCATCTTCACTAAGTTGTTTCCTAAGGATACTTTTGAGCATCTCAGAAATAAGTTAGGGGTGATTTCCCCTCCTAATCAGAACTAAGATGCAATTCTTTGCATCAGTCTATGCATTCATAGTCATATCTTGATCCAGATTGATGTTGTGGTGGATGCTACTCAAGGGGAGTAGTCAGATGATTCAAATATATGGTTCAGAGATCGTGTACCTTTGCCATTGATGTCAAAGGGAGAGATGAGTAATGTGAAAAACTTTGTAAGAACAAAGGGGGAGAAGAGTGATGTGTAAAAGGGGGAGATTGTTGGAAGAAGAGTTAGTTGTGTTGATGGTGTATTTTTTACATTATGTGTTGCCATCAATGCCAAAGGGGAAATTGTTGGATGTTGTGGTTGTGTTGCTGATATGAGGTTGTCATTGATGTCAACACTATTAGCATTTGATATCTTGAAGGTTGTATATGTCGAGGATATTGAGAAAATTATATTAAATATGTTGAAGACTACCTATGAAGTTGTAAAGTTCAGTGTGATGAAAATTTCAGTATGTTGGTATTCAAAAGTTGCAGATTAAAGGGTTTTTTTCTAAGCCTATCTATTTTATCCTCTGGAAGTTTCAGAGGTGTGCATCAAGATTGGAGCAAGTTGTGAGTTTTTGTGTTCCTATAGTTATTCTATTACTGTAGTCGGTGTTTCTAGAAGAAGAGAATGTAATTCTAGTAATTTTTGTTGTGTATGCTCCTACAATGTTCGTTGATGTCTCTATATCATTCTCTATCTTTGTTGCACATTTGCATTGATCGGTGTGATCATGATCAAATATTTTTCCTTTGTGTATTCGGGTTTTCATGTTCTTGGCCAACATGGTGGTTGTAGCGTGTTGCAGATCCTCGTGGATTAATTTTTGAATGCTTGGCGCATTCGAGGATGTTGTTTTAGGTCTTCATTATGTTGTGACCGACTTCAGTTGGTGCAGATTGATATTTGTTCATGAATGGGGCCAACAGTTTGTATTCATTTATTCTTTTATTTTTGGTCGACAAAGTTGTTGATGTAATTCCATGAAGTGGATATATAAGAGCAATTTTTTCTTCATTTTGAAATGTTTGTGAAGTGTGATGTGAATTGTGTGAGTTCTATGTGCAAATAGAGATCAAATCATTCGATTGTAGAGCAGAGTGTGAAGAAGTTTGAGCGAAGTATGAAGAAGTGTTTATGTGCCTAACTAGAACTATCATCAGGCTTTTGAAGAAGATATTTTCTCAGTTCAATCTCTTCAGATGGATTTAATCTGAATTTTTTATGTAAGACAATGTGTCTTCTTTGAGCAGTCAGCTTTAGGTAGTGTGCTTGAATGCATGTGTATTCCTTATTCATTTTCCTTATACTTTTAACAAGGTATAACTTGTAGATTAACCTCCACCATGGTTTTTCCCCTAACAAGGTTTCCACGCAAAAATCTTAGTGTCATGTGTGTTTCTAATGTGTTGTTGATTTATGATTTCACTGTTATTTATTAGATCTGAGATTAAAGGTTAATAAGGTTAAAAGGTTTTAATTTTTGTGACAACTGATTCACCTCTCAGTTGATCGCATTCATTGTTATTATCATAATCATTCCTATCGAGTATTTGGAGCTCATCTAGATTGACATTATTAATAAGTCCCATTTGTGACAACAATTTCCATTCATTCAACTGTAATGAATTTGTTGTGTTTGCCTCATTACCACTATCTTCTTCATCTTCACTATTTGCTTCCATGTCAATTGTGTGATTAACATGCCATACATAATATGTGTTTGTATTCATTTGGTTCCAATTTTTTATTATTGTATCTTTAGTAAGGCCTGTGTCATTTTGTATGTCACAAAAACTCTTGTATAAGAGTAATTCACTCCAACAAAATGTTTCATAATGTTCTAAATCCTACTTTGGAATAGTATAGAACTTTGGGAAAATATTGAAGATTTCCTTTTGTTTCCTCTCTTTCCATTTGCATCCTTTGCGACATGAAGAATAGGAGAAGGATCTTGCAGATTCAAGTAATGTTATTGCTTCTAGTTGTGGAGGGCGTTTCATATAAGAATGTAAATAGCTTGATTGGATTTTGTTGTCATTTATTGTTCTTGTGAAGTGGTGTGGAATACTTTTCAACTATTGGACTAATCGCCAGCATCTCCCTTCAGGTTCGCGACATGGTTTAACCGCCTCCCATGGATCTTAATTGAAGCTTGTATCGGGCATTAACAGGTCGATCTTTTGGTGCAACGACAAGGCCAACAATTGGTATCAGAGCAGGTCACAGGTTCGAACCCCTTAGGTGATGCTGAGGGGGGGATTGTTGGACTAACCGACAACATCTCCCTTCGAGTTCATGACGTGGTTTAATCGCCTCTCATGGATCTTAAGTGAAGCTTGTATCGGGCATTAACAGGTCGATATTTTGGTGCAACAACAAGGCCAACATCAACCAACATTCAATGACATAAATGATCGGTTACAAATGACAAGGGGCAATTTTTGGAGCATATGACATGTTTATTGTGCTCCAATATCACATTCAACCACAAGTTATGTTATGAATTTTTGGTATGCTATTAAAGCTTCATCTTCAAGTTTTTGATTTGTAGCTATTCTTGTAAGAATATTAACACAACTCTTTGATTTTTTCTCTAATTTTGATGTATACTTGGCAATGTATTTGAGAACAAATGTTAATGAGATGACAGGTTGGCAATCTATATTTTCTCTCCATATTGAAATTATTTCTCGATTATGTATGTTTAATCTATCATCATTTCTTGTTGGTTCATATTTTTTTTACCATCATTGTCACATGATAATGTAGAGATAATTTGTTCTTTCCATGGAGCTTTGTATCAACATTCTATTTTTCCCCCTTCTTACATAGGCATGTTCCCTTGATGCATTTTGTGTGCCTTTGGACATGATTAATTAACTCCTTGTATTTGTTTGAGGGATTTGTACTAAAGATCTCAGTTGTGTTTATCAAACATGGATCATCAAGTGGGGATCAATGTGCTGTGTTTTTTCCATGAGATATAGTACAAGGGTTCCAAGCAGTGACATATGTGTCAAAGAATTTTCTTGCTCTTTCCACTTCTAAGTTATCTTTCTAAAGATCTCAGTTGTGTTTATCAAACATGGATCATCAAGTGGGGATCGATGTGTTGTGTTTTTTCCATGAGATATAGTACAAGGGTTCCAAGCAGTGACATATGTGTCAAAGAATTTTCTTTCTCTTTCCACTTCTAAGTTATCTTTCTAATCAAGTTTGTCCATATTTGGAGCATTTTTCAAGCCAAAGGAATCCATGAACATGTGTGGTCCCTCAATGTTGCCATTCGTACCTATACCAATATTCTTTTGTATGGAGGATCTTCTCAATGACCTCCTCATGAAATATTGTGAATTGTTGATGTAGATATAGGGACGTGGTATGGGGGTTATTGATTATGTTATCTATGCAAATTTTATTTGATTGCATTGTAAATCTTATGTCATTTGAGAGTATTCATTGTAAATCTGGCCATTTTGTATTTGTTGCACTTAATGTGAAGAATAGAGTGGGTGACCCTATCTGGTTGATCATATTTGTTAGCTCAGCACGACACTTGTTCCAATACGGTCTTGTCCCTCTCATGGTAGATCTGAAATGCATGAGTTGCTCAACTAACTATTCATCAAGAATATTTTTCAAGTGTGTATGAAGGTTTTCAATAGCGACTTTTATGTTTTCTTTTGCATTTTTTTAAGGAAAACTGTTGCAAGTCCTTGGCTACGATGACATGTCATAAGGTCGAAGATAAAATATCAAAACCTTGGATGCCTTCCAAATCTTTGGTCATGGAATCTCATTAGATGTAATGCATATTCATGCATTTGTACTTCCCTAATTCGTGCTTGCATTTGTAGTGCTTTTCCATTTGGAAAGAGTGTGGTAAATGCCATATCAAAGAGGCCTTTAGTATTGTATTCATTTATTTGAAAAGAGCTTATTTCAGGCCAATCAATAGTGTTATTTGTTGGGTGTTCAATTTGTAGTGTTTGTTTAATGATTTCCAACTCACGATGTCTCCCTGGCAGGCTTACCATAAATGATGATGTGTATGTTGTTGCATCTTGATCACGTTGATCGTTAGCGTCATATTCTTTGTTTGGTACCACTATTTCTTCAGAAAATTCTATGGTGTGAAGCATGTTTGAAATGTATGTACTTATTTTAGGGATTTGTTCTAAGTAGGATGCATTTATTTCAACATCGCTATCTAGTATGGGTCATATTTAATCTTGTATTGCAATACATCTCTAATACGACTCCTACTTACATAACAGTCGTAATGGTTTCCTTGTGTATGCAATCTATGCACTATCAAGACATCTAGGTCTATAATTCTATGTGGAAGTATTTTGGAAATACTTTTTATGTCCTATGGGAAGCTTATCGTGTGGCTGTTGTATTTATATTTCCCTCCACGAGTGTGGGTTACTTGTAATATTGGTTTTACCCTTGCTATGAGCATCTCTTCTACTTGAGTGAGCATTTGCAACATAGGAGGTTGTTCTCCTGGGTCCATATTATTAAGTGATGAAAATAGATGAATTCCTTTCTCATTGAAACATCGTTTACAAATACAATTATCGTTTTATGAATGAACAAGCATGCCAGGGTAGCGTTCCTTACATATAGTGCATGTTTGTAAGTTTGATAGTGCATCTATTCTGTGTCAAAAAAAAATTGGTGCGGTCATGCAGTTACTGTTGTTATTCGTTGATGGTGTAGTATTTGTTTCATTTGGTCTTTGTTTTTGTATGTTTTGTAGGTGACGATGAGCACTAATTTCCTCTTTATGACAAGAATGGTACTCTCGACTTATTTTATGAGTTTGTATTTTTTATGATTGGGTTCAATTTGACTTTTTTTGTTGCTAGTGTCCATCATCTATAATTCAAAATAGTAGGTATGATTACTAATAGTCACGAGAAAAAGACATGGACTAATACACAACTATTTGTCTGTACATCTACAAATGAAATTATAGGGGTTGGAAAATAATTGTTAAATATAATCCAGATTAGATTGATTACATAATATGTACAAAAAGAAAAACTAAAATAACGAAAGATAAAAAACACTTACAATTTTATGTATTGAACTCCATTGTAGGATACAACATGGTGATATATATCTCTCAAGATTATTCCTTTACTGGCTTACCTCTTTAAAATTATCAAAGATATTTGTTCAAGGTACTTGTGACTGGCTTGAATGGCCTAAGCTCTAAGTAGATTTAAAATTATTTTTCATACTAAGGCATTCCTGTCATTAGCTTGGCAACAATCAAGATTTGTGCTACAGGGTGACATACAAATCCTGTGTTTGGAGTTGGTCATTTTTCCTAGGTATAAGTAGGAGGAGGAAAATAAATGAGGTTAGAAGGCACCTAATATCAAGGATCGACTGTCTAGGTGATAGTAGCATTTCATTTCACAATTATGGGATTGATTGTGTAATAGGCATTGATATTGACTTGGTTGGGTATACAAAAAATTATTGGGCAGGTGATTCTTAGTATTGCAAGTTATTGGGCAGGTGATTCAGAAAGAAGCAAAATGCTATTGCTCTTCTTCCATAAAGGCCAAGTTTCATGGGTTTTAGGAATTTTCATGCTTGTTTGAAGAATATAACATATGGGGAGCAAATCAATGGTTCTTTTTTCCTTGGAGATGTTCCATTTCATTGTTAGTCAAAACCCTAAATTTGGTCCTTCATGTGGATTGTTTAAACTATTCTTCCACGAAGCAAGAAATTATTTCATTGTTGTGCAGATTTTTGGGGGAAAAACCAAAGTTTAAGGATATTCACAATTGGATGGAGATAGTTTGCAGCAAGGTTGTGGGTCCATCACAAGCTTTTCCTTCTAAGGGTTTCTTCTAGGAGCAATTTCAGGAAAAATATGATTGTGATTTTGCATGCTTATTCAACCTAGATTAAGCAATTATTGCTATGGTTCCCCTTTGGATTCATTTCTATAGACTTACTTTGGGCCTCAAAATGAAGATGAAAAATGGTATTGATTTGTGTGTGTGCGTGTGCTGAATTTGGTAGTTTGACCTGAGGAATTTTAAAGAAGAAAAAAATTGAGGTCTTGTAGCTCTTCCTTATTGAGAATAAAATAATAAGGGTGGTGTTTTCACTGTTTAAAATTGTACAAAGATTAAAAAAAAACTCTAAAAAATGCAATTCTAGGACATTGGCCAATTATAAACAGTAGTAGCTTTAAAAATTGAAAAGGATTTAGCAAATGAAAATAATACTTTCAAAACGTACTTAGTGCTTGTTGTATTCAAATTTGCATCCAGATCACAAGGAACAAGAGCTTCACACTTCTCACAAAGTCCTTGCTCATGAACCCTATTACCTAAAACACCATAAAATCACTTCAAGAATAAAGAAAAGTAAAAATTAAAACCACCAAGTAAATGTTAAATTCATTTCACAGTTCAAAAAATCTCTACATAAACAAATATGAATCAATAGATAAAACCATAGAACCAATATTTATAGTTATGTAGTTACAAAAAGCTTAGAAAACAATATATTGAAGTCAAAATAAATTGCTAGTAAGTATAGGATATATTAGCTTTCCATAGACAGAAATAGATTGAAGTGGTGCATCTTCTGAGTATGACCTTGAGGACATTGATATTTAGTAAAAGATTTCTAGAAACTGAAAATAAAGCTTTGTCCCAAGTTCATTATTAGTGCAGGTCTAACAGGTGCTTTGAAATCCTAATTTTTAGATTGCTTCATTTATCATCATCAATAGTCTCTGTAGAACCATTGTACAGGAGTAGAGAGCTCACTTTGTAGAGGTTGATGCTTTTGTCCTTCAAGAAGAGGACTTTTCAAATGTTGATGAATCTAAAATATGACTTGTTGCATAGTATCAATTTAAATGGTTGCAACTTATCCATCAGGATCCTTGTTTTTGTAGCTTAAATGTTTTACAAATTTTATTTAATAATTTATATTTATGATTCATGTGGATGCATCTACAAACTTATTATTTGGTGTTGTAGCTGAAAATGAGTTGTGATTCAACCTTTCCAAGTTTGATACTTTCTATGCATGTTTTAGGCATTTTGTTGTGTATATTATTTCTTGTATTTTGCTTGTATTGGTAAAGGCAGTTGGGTCAAACGAATATGTAAACTCACTCCAATATGCATTGTAATTATTTGTATTAGTAGGTTTGACATGTTGCACTATATGTGTAACATGTGTAATATGGCAACTTTATGCAAGAGGTGTTATATGTTGCATGAAGCATGTTCCAAACTTTTTGTTAGTTCTTAATTTTGTGTTTAAGTTTTTTACTACACTGTTCTAAATAAAATTATTTATGTTAGATTAAAGTATATTTAGTAAACTAATTTTAGGAATATTTCCCTATAGAGAGGCTCCTCTAATATTTTGCCCATTCTTATATTTGAAAAGTCAATATGAAAAAGGATAACATGCAAGAAGAGGATTTGGATTTGAGGTTAAAAATTAAATACTCTTGAAAATAGAATATATTCTATAGCTCTGCCAATAATGTCATGGATGAAGAGATAGATTTTAAAGACACACAAGAAGTGCTTATGGGTGTGAAGGTTGACACTTTAGGAGGATCAGGAAAAATCAATTTCGTTTGTCTGTTATTCATTATGTCAGAAAACGGCTATCTATATAGCATGAAATAAACAATCCAATCAAACTCACTCTTCTTAGTAAGAAAATGAGATGATGGGTAGGTGCATGGTTCCAACTTCCAACTAGTATTTTAAAAAAAAAATCTTTTCAAATAGAAGTATATAGGTATTTTGTAAAAGACAGTTACTATTTAAGATTGGACCCAGATATTTTTCTTTAATTGAGTACTTTTTCCCATCCCCCTCATCAATGCATGAGAACGGTGCTAGAAGCTTTGTACAAAGTAGATGTCAATGATGGGAGGTATATCACTCTAGATGTGCATTACCAAGGATGACTAACCGTAATCTAGATTTGTGATTAGACAACTTCGTCAAAATTATGCTCTTTTACACTATGTTTGCAACATTTATTCCAGAGCTTTACAGCACTTGTCACTTACATCACAAGTTGAAATAAAATTTAAAAAAACTATGTTATTTCTTCAATGAGCAATGATTTAGAGTAAAATTATGGAAAGTGACAAGGAAAACTTACAAAAAAATGTGATTCTTCCTAACAGTTACTAATGAATCAATGATGCTAGCCAAGGATTAAGTCTGTAATATTTTAAGGCATGATGCCACACTTTTAAAATGGAAATGATTTATTTGATTTGGCACAACTTTGGTGTTTTTGATAAGATTAAAGGAGAAACGTTCTAAATATTCCACATCAAATAAATGTTGGAGATATTCAGAATTTGTTATGGACTACTTTTCCATACATATGCATATGCATGTGCAAACAAGAAATTGCTATATATAAGCTTAGTGTTCAGTGCAATTTTAATCAAACACTATTGGAGCACTGTAAAAGGGAACAAAGTACCCCTCAAAAAAGTTTATGGCTAGTTGTATGATAAACAGTGAATAGAATAATCAATCAAAGAATTAGTCATTATATTTTTGAAAAGATAAGAAAAATTTACAAGGTGTTGTACCCTTTACACAGAGAGCCTCTAGGGCCAGTTCAAACAAAACTTGAACTAGAAGAACCAACAAAAACAACTGACTAATAGTTGTAGAAACAACTGACAGACAACTATCAAATAACACTAGAAACCCCAAAAACAAAGGGGGAAACAATGGAACTCAAGGCCCTAGACCTCGAAACAGAACAAGGGAGTCCCTTTTTCCTTCTTAGCATAATAGACCAGTCGTCTGTCAAGCTAGGAGAGAGAAGTGGAACCACAGTCTCCACCAAGGGCAAGGAGCCATCGCGTAGGGGAGACGACTATGTAGGAGAGTAGACAAGATCAGATGAAGGATCAACAGAGGCAACCAACATGGTTTGAGCAGGCTCAAATAGGACAGCGTCAACATCAGTAGAACAAGTCAACAAGGGATCCTCAAATGAGACAATGTCAGCATGAGCAAAATGGTCCAACAAGGGCTCCTCAGAAGGGATAGTCGAAATAAGAGCTGAGCAATAATCGAGCTCATGAGAAGACAAAGGAGAGGTGTCTTTCGCAGCAACAAGAGTAGAACCCACCGTAAGATGATCTAATAGAGCATCTTTCCACCAAGTTGCAGCACCCTTTTTACGGGCAAGTGGGCAACCAGAGGCCAAATGACCCACAAAGAAACATTTCCTACACTGAAAGGGGAGGCCCTCATAGTCCAAGAGCTACTTCCAAGGTTTTTCCTCCACCAACAAGACCACATCACCATCGAGAGGTTTGGAGATGTCCAAATCCACTAACATATAGGCTATCGTAGTATGCCCAAGCTCCCGAGTCATAGACTCCACCATTAGAAAGTGTCCAATGGTGTTGCCAATAGCTTCATAACATGAATTATCCCAGAACTAGAGAGGAAGGTTTGACAGTCAGACCTAAACTGGTCGAGTATTCAGCGGCTCTATAAGGGGATTGAAAGAACGAGACCAAAGTCTGGTGGATAGGTAATGAATCCCCCAAATCCATCCCTCGTCTAGAACACGATCTCACTCCGCAGAGGAGACAAAGGCTGCTACAAAGAAGCCCCTAGCGCTAGGATAAAGCTCTATCTCACCAACAACCAATGGCTTCTGAGAGGTGGAAACCCAGTTATGGAGATCAAGGAGGGAGGGCCACAAGACATTAAACCTACAGACCACTCCCTGCTTCAAATAATACTCTTCATTCTCAACAACCTTAGGTCCACATACCACTGCAGGGGAATCTCGAGCATAGGGCAAAGGACGAACTTGAGAATGAGCAGAAGGTCGAGCACCTCCATGCACAGCCTCAGAGAAAGACAACACTCGATTCACAGAACCCCCCGCAACCGCAAAAAAAGTGACAACTCCCTGTTTAGCAACATTGGCACCGGCTGGAAGAGAGGAAGGCACCCCTCCTGTACTCCTAGACAGACCCCCACAAACCGCATCTGTCATGACCACATGAGGAACATACGTTGAAAACCCACACACGGGATCCACAGCCCTGCCCAAAACCTGCAGAATGTCTGGAGGAACAGGGGGAGTCCCTGCTCCCAACAAAGCCATTGGCACCTGGTGACTAGCACCCACGCCTAGCAACACCAAGCCATTTAGGCCATTTGAAATTTGCAGGCTCCTGCCCAACGCTCCAACGACAGGAAATTTCATTCTCCTATTGTTTATTACTTTCCTTATGATTGTTATGTTAAAAAAAAAGAAGGATTATGATCAACAAATTAGTCATTATGTTATGTGAAGTAATCTATTTACTTACCTATAAAATTTAAATATTTAACTTGAATCAGATAATTGGGTTTTTAATAAATAAACAAATTTGTTTCCTAAATAACCAGACTCTTAGCTGAGAAAACTTTCTAATTCATTAAAATTTTATTTCTTTATCTTAGTTTGAAAATTTAACTTAGAGATGGTAGCGTTCATTGCACCGTTGTCTAATTTACCAAATATTTGGATCAAATACTTCACTTATTCAAAAAAATTGGGTTCAAAGAGGCATTGTCGCACACACTTCATTATTGTTATCCATGAAACACCCAATTTCTCAAAACCTTAAAAGAGAGATAATGTATAAACCAGGACCCTCAAGTGACTGTAGCAAAGGCCTTCTAAAGACTACTGCAAATAAAGTTTTGTTCAGGCTTCTAAACATCTGGGATCTTTAAGGCAATATGACATTCTAAACTCCTGAATGCTCAGGTCTATAACTTCACCTTAAAATTTTCAAAAAATGTTGAGATTTTTAATGAGAATTGTTCTTGTAATTATTTTCTCTTTTGCAGCTACCTACATCACTGCGATTATCTAAATGTATACTTGACCCAGTTAAATGGAACCTTACGAACCGCATGTAAGTTAGAGTAAATTAAGTGGATTTTGCACAACTAGTTCATGTGTACTTTGCATGTGCTTGGCCTTTTCAATTCAGTCCACATCAATCAATTATGCCTTATTTTCCTTACACGCTTATCTGAAAGACATAGGTTATTCACCATACATTTCCCTTGACAAAGAAAACATGTGCTTTCATTTATTTTTACTGTATATCTCAGAAGTGAAATTGTTGTTATGTAATGATGCACTGAGAAAACAATATATACATAAAAATGCAAATATTTTTTTTGAAATTTAACATGCAACCTACTGTGTTGTGCTGAAAGGAATCAAGATTATCTAGGACAAGATTTTTTATTTTTTATGATTGTACTTAAAAGTGAACAGGATATGAAAAGTGTGGACAATGATGGTGCTGAAATTGAAAACCCTGATTCTGATGGCATTACTGTTTTATGTCATTAGAGATAAAGAGAACATACAATTTTATATACATAGAAAATGAAGATTTGAAACCAATAAACTGAAAACGTAAACACTGTAAGATTTTTCCTTAAACAATAATTCAAATACTCACTTACAAAAAAGGGGGAATCATTTTTTATTCAAACGTTATTTTATTTGATAGACATAACCGTAAAAGAATATTTACAAGTACAAGAATATATACACCGTTTCATAGAAAATAAGGAATGTATTCCTAGTTGTTTGTATCATTGCACATCTCATTGATTTTAAAAAGTAAGAATTTGCTCTTTGCAATAAAATATATCTTATCATCTTTAATGATTGTTGCTTTTAAGAGCTCTTCATTATTGTATGTCTCATTTTTGCATGACAATGTGAATAAGAATTATGTAAGGAGAACACTTCTTATTACATCTTTAGTACTTGTTTTTGCCTCATGATTGAATTACAATGTATATAGTTCCTGTGCAGACATACCCATGACT
The DNA here is from genome assembly GCA_007115665.2 of Sequoiadendron giganteum. Taxonomy (NCBI): domain Eukaryota; kingdom Viridiplantae; phylum Streptophyta; class Pinopsida; order Cupressales; family Cupressaceae; genus Sequoiadendron; species Sequoiadendron giganteum. The sequence continues at coordinate 108,631,372 of CM021110.1, forward strand.
TATGTTGCTATCTCATCAAATGCAACTGCCCATATTATATCTATGTGATCCTCTAGTTTGACTTGAAGTATGTACCTATAATTGCAATCTGCAGATGTTGTTGCACAATTTGAGCAATACCATTTATCTTCTTCATTTTGAATAACCCTTATTTTACATTGTTTTCCATCTAGTTGAAGAGGACAAGATGGATAACAAAAGGAGTTAGATTTGATGAATAGTATTGTTTCCTTTGGAATGAATTGGATGGGTTGTATTATATTTGTTGATTGCTCTCGAATATTGCTAATTGTCATTCTTGTGATAATAGGAGGCATATCATCATGCTTTGTGGAGGAAGGTACAATATTAGCCCCATTCTGTGCATACCAAGTTTTAAGTTATTTTGCTTCTTCTATATCAGGGTCTATGGATAGGTGTGTGTTTACTAATGTGCTTATTACCTTTCCATTATAGTCATAAACACATCCATTTTTAATAGCTAGAACAATGGTTTGTTATGAGTGGTACATGTGTTGAAGTTTTGTGCCTTCTTTCTGAGTTGTTGGTCCCCATAAAATTATATATGTAGTTGATACAGACATATCTAAAATCTTGATGCTCCGTCTCAAAACCTATATACCATCTCTCCTCCTTATTGTAGAGCTTGGATCTATGCAAACAACAATTCCAATAACATCAACAAATGAATTATTACTCTTACTCACAATTTCCTTGATAGGTGTGAAAGAGAATTGATGTTTTGGAATAGAGAGGTCATCTTCATAGAGTGTCACCTTTGATTCAACCATTAAGGTGATTTCTATTCCACTATTTAGTTTGTTGTAAAGCTTATTAGAAAATTTAATGGTCCCACCAGATAATGAATATATAGATCTAATATTAATGTTTGCATAATGAATATCTACAGCTTCATTGAAGCAAGTGACACATGTTTCTATGTGTTCACTATCTATAATATCAAAGATGAAAACGTGTCCACTTCCCTTTCGATTGGTGTACCGGTGGATTTCTTTTTTCATAGTTACACGACCTTTGATAGTCCACCTTGTTTGAAAAGGGTTCAAACTTTTGATAGGACTAATTATGCTAATAGATACATCCTTCCTAGATTGAGATGGGTCTATTCCAAACAACATTCTTTTAGAGTCTGGGGTTGTTGGTGATATACGATAATTGAATGTATCTGTAGCATCATTTTGTAGATGCTCCTCTTTCTTTGGAAATAGGAAGACAAGTTCACCAATGATGGCATGATTCGTACATGCAAGCTTTAGTTGTGAAATGACAATCCACCTACGCAATTTTAAGTAAAAATATAATTAGTAATATATTGTAGAAGTTGGAAAGGTAATTATAAGGTATAGAAATAGTATTGAACCTGCATACTAACCTTGAACTACAAATGATGGGACAATTATATTTTGTTAGTTGTATTATAGATCCCCCATGAATTTGCTTAGAAGTTATATAGTGGTTGTACTTTTTTGGCAATGATGCTCTTTGTTTATGCTCTTCGTCAAAAAGATCAATTCTATATCGATTGTTTCTCTCAGGACCATGACCAAAGTTTGAGGTAGCTAATACTTGGAGATGAGGATCCATGCTTAGACTCCCATCATTCATATTCTTGATTGCATTTGTAGTCAATAATGAAGACATAGCTACAGTACTCTTATAAAACTATATTGGATTAGAAGTATATAGTCGTTAACAATTGGAACTATATTTCATTAATTTTATAAAACAACAAGGCATGTATGGAAAAACATAATTCAAACTACATTATTCAGTTAATCAGATATTTGTATGCTTTAGAAAAATACCTGAACGTTTTCTTCTAGAGAGTTGTGTGACAACTATGAAGTTTGTTTGGAATAGAAGCAAACAAAAGGTTTCTTGAAAGGTACCTGAAAAGAATCGCAAATTATTTTTTTTGTAAATGATTATCCTTTTCTTGTTAAAATTCCATTGAAATGTACTTAATTGTACTTAATTGCAAAATGGAGAGGCACAACAGAATTCCTTAACAGAATGGGTGAGCACACATACTCATAGTGACAAAAAAATGAAATTGAATAATATAAGAGGGAAGAATTTACTGAGGCTTTGTCATGATAATCCAGGCCAAGGATTAAGACAAATATATGATAGATTCAAGGTAATATTATGAGTGTTACAAGTGCAGATCCATAGCCATAGAAGACAAAGACAATGATTCTTGTCACCGATGATTGATAGAACATGGTGAATACCTATAAAGACCATTAATATATAAAACTATCATAAAGAATAACAATTATCATAGGTACTTATTTAACAAAGGTGCTAATAACGAATGCTAAACGCACTCTTCATCTCTACTCCTAACACATATCCAATACAAAAAAATTCTCAACTTGCTTCACTTTCCACTTAGGTGCGAATTTACAAGTTGGAATTACAATTATAGGGAATTAGGAACACCATACCTTATCTTATGGATAGTGTGACACTAGTAGTTTGCACAGGATAGCAGGAAATGGCAAATGCAGGGAAGCATGCAACTAGTCCCTCCAAATTTCTTCTACCAATTGCTGTTCCATTCATCTCAAGGAACCCAACATCGACACCGACACCGACACCGACACCAACACCAGCACTTTCAATGCAAAAAGCTGCGCAAGGATGTCAAAATCTTCTAAATTTGTTAGAATTTGCATTGATTGAATGCAGGCGAAACATTAACAGAACAGTGAACAGCTTAACATCAAACAATCCACTTGTCCAAAGGCTTATGTGTCTCTCCAATCAATGCGAAAATATCTTCCAGGCACACCCATTTGGAGTTACGTTAGTTTCTTTGAGCTACCGATATTCTTGGCACTTCACTTCCTAGAACATTGTGATAGATGCTGATTTTTTCCTCCTTTTCTTTGTGTTACAGGTCCATTTCCAAAGAATGAGGCAAAGGGATCCTCTTTCCTCATATAACTTTGCAGCTATATTGCCTGGTGACTCAGTGGCGGAAATGGTGGTGACAAATGGGCTTTCTAATTTTCTCAACATCTATAACACCCTACTGATAACAAGGCTGGTCTTAACGTGGTTTCCTAATTCTCCACCGGTGATTGTGAACCCTTTAAGGTAAGCAAATTTTATATATTACTTTTTATCTCCTGACTCAGAAGTAATGGCGATAACATGTTTTTATAAGCAATTAATTTTCGCCTGCTTAGCCCACCACATGACTCAAGGGTTATTCCTGTCTCAAAGTGCAACAATCTATGGGTTGGACCTAATATATTAGCTGAAAGTTGAGAAGAAATATTAAAGTTAATGGTCTGTATCTTTTACCCAACTAAGATCAACATATCCAGGGTTTAACACTCAAAGGGTTTAATGCAGCACACTCTGTGACCCGTATCTGAATATCTTCAGAGGTGTTATTCCTCCTCTTGGTGGACTGGACTTGTCTCCCATTCTTGCATTCTTTTTGCTAAATGCTTTGACCAATGCGGCTGCAGCTCTTCCAGCTGAGTTGCCCAAGGGCATGGAAAGCACGCAGGAGTCAGCCTCAATACCTATTCAATCTTCCAGTGTCACTACAAAACAGAAGCTGTGGTTGAAAAGGCAATGCAGTTCCTCTGATGGTCAAAGGAAAGATGGTCACAGTAAGTAAATTTTGGGCATTGGAAAACTGTTAGAGCAGTTGAGCACTAGAGAAAGAACTAAATTGTTCTATTACATTCGTTATGTGAATTTTCGGAATTAGTGCCGTTATGGCTTTTGTTCATATGCAGAATCAATGGTTTGTCACATCAAGCTACCATTTTATCTCTGCCTGTTCCCCATGATATTGAAAGTGAAATTGAAACCATGTAATCATTTAGTTGGTTCAAAAAAAATTCTATTCTAATAGTTCAATTTTTTCATGTCCGTCCCATTTAGTCTGTTAGTTTTGACAGCATACATTCTTCCCATGCATGATATTCAAAAAAATTTGATATTGCTGGCTCTACTAATCCATGTATAATAGGGCCTCTTTAATTCTGAACTGGAATCAAGCCCTAATGTGTTTCTATTGGAAGGGAACAAGTTCCTTTTGTGGACTATAGGTTGTGTTCTGTTGTTACTGTCACATGATGTTTGGAAGTTAGGAATCCCCACTTTTATTTACAATCATATATTCTTCTTCACACATTAGTAAGTATGAGCTCTTCACGAAATCTAGATTATTTCTTTATAATTCTATGTAAACACTACTTACAGATAAAAAGCAGGGAGCACAAATGATGCAATTAGTTATGTTTTTACGTAAGTGAAATTTTATATTGTACTAGATAGTTCCCTTGAAGTTTGATTTCATAGCATGATTTTTGTTGATTTTCAGACCATTTTCTGATCTGGTTTTGTCATACTATTCACAGATCAGGTTAACTTACAAATGTTTTTGAAAACATAGGGATCCAATATCTGACTCATTCCATAGTTATATGATATGTACAAGGGTCTATCTCTGCCTTTACAAAAAGTCGAGGGTGAAGACATCTTCTTACAAGGATCTTCTTTGTCATCACTGGCCCATCAGACATCTTTCTTTTGAAATATGTTAAACTCTAGCTTGGAATTTCTTTCTTGACCCATATGGGGTCCTCTTAATCCACCATTCCTTCAACATTTCTGTAGCCCTTTGTACTTGGACAGATATATAATCAAAAATAACATTGGAGCTGCTACCTGAACGGTAGAGTGATATTTCAATTTTGCAACATAAAAATAAAAAGTGATTAACCGTCCAATAATACATTTGTAAATTGTATGTATGCATCAATATTGGCAATGCATTCCTTCAAAAGCTTGCTGTATTTACCTGTGAGGACAAAATTGCACATGTGAAAAGTAAAACATTACCTATGCGTACCATATTGTTGTCTATTGTTTGTTATTGTGGATGAAAAAATCCCATTAGTCAGTAATAGTTATCAAAGAAAAATTCTTGTTTGACAGTGGGGCATCTATTGCAATTTAGGTTTAAGAGTAGGTGGGCTGTATCTGAGCCAAGCACTTTCACTGGTGAACCATAACCACTCTAACAAAGTCTTCATCTCTGGCCATCAAAAAAAAAAAAACCTCACTTGAGTGAACAACCCTCTACCATAATCTAATAGTTGTCAAAGCTCACTAATTTGATATTGGCATTCAACCTCTATGTGTACACTTGTTTGTCACTCCTTCCACCTTTTTCATCCTTTATTGAAAAACCTACATAGAGATATATCCTTGTATGGAAGCATTGCCAAAGTTATCTAGAATTGTATTGTCATGTATAGATGTTTTGATTTAAAGACCGAAAGTATACTGTCATTAAGTTTCATGACAATATATGTTATTCACACTATGGCTCATCCAAAATAAATGTATTTATTTACTTCTGCTTGTTCAAACTTCAAACTCTTTCCCGAACACAGATATTGATTTTAATTTTTAAATTTTATTTTTTAAATAGGTAGAAAAAATATTAAAAATGTGTTTTAATATCTTTAAACCCTGGCTTAGCGGCTTGTGACAGAATTGGAATTAGTTTTGGAAACAAACCTGAAGATGAAATAACTCATAGAGGCGATGCTCCAGTGACCCAGTCTATTTTAACACCTGATAATGAGTTTTTATCTAGGACACATATATAGAATATCTCTATCTTTAGGCAAACAAAATATACAATAATTTATCATAATGTGCTACCCAACATGCAATACTCTCTTCATGTATACTTGCCCATCACACCTTCGCCCTTTCCTTTGTTGATACTCCAATAGATATATCCTTGTATGTGAGACTTGATTCTCGACATGGCTCCTGCATAATAAGTTGTCTTTCAGCCAGATTTACATAGAGTTGTATTATCTTGTAAGGATGATTTACTCTAAAGATCAAGGCTTACTGTTTAAGTTCCAAGATGTGATTATAATAGTCCTACATATGAATTACTTACATTTTGTCTCATCCAAAATTAACATACCTGTTTTATTTTGGGCTCAGATGTTTTCAGTGTTGTAATTTATATCTTACTAGTAAATAGAAAAATGTCAAGAATGTGCCTTATCTCAGTCTTGTGAAATCTATAACAAAGATATAATAAAGAATATCAATTTCCAATCAACAATAGAATGAAATAATATACATGCAAAGTAAGATGAAATTGAGTAATTTATATCCTCACAATATAGTTTGAATGATAAAAATTGCTATTTACAATTCTTAATTGTATTTTCATGTAGAGATGATTAACTTTGAAGATCAAGCATATTCATTTAAACATTGTTATTATCTTGATGCTAAGAAGAGAAGTGGAAACAAGCCAACGTAAACTGATAATAGCACTGATACTTTTAATTTTGCTTTGGGTGTTTCTAGACTATTTTTTGAGCTTCTATTTAGAGGAGAAGCAGAAGCAAACCAACAAGTTTGTCATATATGAATTTGAGTTCAGAAAGATTTCTTATTAACTCAGGACATTATAAAAGGTAAAGGTAGTTTTTTATATCACTGCCAACTGAGACTCCAATCTGGTGTATGAGACTGCCCTTGTGCAAAAGGATTGCGTTTTCCATTTACCTTGTTCGAGAAGGCATACAACACTATTCCCCCTGGATTCTAACCTGTAACATCCACTATATATATGCCTTAAGCATCTGACCCACCTAGGCTGTACTCAGTTCCACTCAAGCTTTACACCATAGAGTTGTTAGAAATGAAACTATATGGCCTTCAAAATGAGCTCAACATAGGTAATAAATTAGAAGAAATAGAAAGTTGGACAATGATACCTTTACATGGGCGAAAATTCTATATATTATGTGTTGAATTTTGACTCAATATTTTTTAAGCCTTCTGGAGGAATGTTGCAGAATAATAATATATATTTGCCTGAAACTTCATGATAATCTTTAGTAAAACGAGATGATGCCTTCAGGAATTAATTATCTAGGTGCTTGGAAATTTACGTATTCTGTAGGGCTTGCCATGAAAAACATGGCACACAAAAGAGTTTAAATGTGGCCTTTCTAGTCAAAGTTGATTGAGAGGAAGACTAAGAAAGATGGAAAAGATAATCTATTAAGTAAAATAAATCTGGATGCACATATTATGCAGGTATAATATGTTTTCTATTGGGATTTTGTGATTAAGTTGAATGGCTGCTAAATGAAAAAAGAAAACTGATTATATCTTTGGAATTGAAGCATAAAATGGCTAATATGTAGAATGGTTGCCTTAAGTAGGAGTCGGGATAACTGAAGAGCAACCCTGTATTCTGGTTGAAGATGTGAGCATCTGAGGTGTTTGATGCTGCCCATGTTATCAGAACCTGATTAATAACTTCTTCAGTATCCCTCATATATTCTCCCAATGTAGTTTCACCTTGAAAGTTGAAGCAACTCTCTAGATATCACTTAGAAAGCAAATAACATTTGACAGCAAAAACTGTAAAGCAAATCTCCATTTGTATATAGAATTTTAAATATCATTTGGATATGAAAGGTCAATTGTATCTGTTAATCTGTGCTATGGTGTATCTGGTTTTTGAGTTTCACTTGGGAAGATAGTAAAATTTTTGCTCTAGTCAGAGTAAAAATTAAGAAATTTATCAGTTAGTTGAAGAATTAGTATTGGGCAGATGGTTCATTTTCTTGGGAAGATAGTAAATTTTTTGCTCTATAAAATGCAGAAATTTATCAGTTAGATGAACACTGTTGAAGAATTAGTACTGGGCGTATGGTTGATTTTCCATATGAGTTTGCCTTAAAAGTCTGTGGAACCAATGATTAGAATGCTTTTAGCTCCAAGAAAATCCTTAATGTCTATTGCCATAGTATACACAGATTTCTAAATGTTGATGTTACAGCGTCGGGTCTCTTACTTCCAGCAGCTATAAAAAATAAAAGAGGAATAAATTAAATAATAGCCTTGGCTATTTAATTTATTATTGATCGAATTTAAGTGAAGGGGTGCTTCACTTCATCAAAGAAATAATATTTATTATTTCTTCTTGGCTGACTCATTTAATTATTGCCATTCCTTATTGAGGCCGACCTCATGAAGAGTCATTTTGTTTTGTATAAATACAAGGTGATGATCACCTCATTTGATCATCAAGTTCATTCATTTCATTCGCACTCCTAGAAGAAGTTCGCACTTGAGCAGCAGATCATCATATTGATTCAGCAGCTCGATCTCAAGGAGAAATATGTTCATTTCTGTATCTACGCATCTAGGAGAAGTGCTATTATTCATTGTATCAAATTTGGCCTTGTGTTGGACCTGAGTTGTAAGCAGATTTCTGCTCTTATTCCTGAATATATAAGTGATATATTTGTTGGGTTTTTCTCCCTCGAGTAGAAGGGTTTTCCCAGGGTATCTTGTGGTGTTCATTGTCTTATGTGTTACAGTTTCTGATTGCTTTCATTTCTGATCCTAAAACTAACATGGTATCAGAGTGGGTCTAGAAAAGATCTATTCAGATTTGTTAAGCATTTTGAAGTTGAGTGTGAGAGATAAGGCAGTGTGTAGAAGGTAATCACTCCTTTTCTCAATCATATACGCTGAGCAAAGTATGGGAAATGAGAGATGGTCTGAATCTTCTATAGGAGAAGCGAATCAAATGGTTGGTTCGAAAGAAGAAGCGATGGAGATTTTTAGTCCTTGCTGAAGACAGTGTTGCTTATGGTGTATGCAAAAAAAAAAGGACGCGATATGTTATAATCATTCCGTGTGAGGAGATTATGAGCTTTCTAGAGAACGTTATCATTTACATCTGGGTGTGTTTTGTTTTGGGACTCTGAGTGAAGTCTGGAGATGTGTGGAGAGCCGTTTATTGCATAAGCTTCAGTCCGGTGTCATGACCTCATGATATTTTAGTTCCTTCTTGACACACTTATGGTATTCATCTTTAGAATACTCAACAACAGAGGCTGCAGTTCCTGTTCTTTACCAGTGCTATGCAATTAAGAGATAAGTATTCTTTTTTTTTATACCTTTTAAAATTGGGGTAAAATTCAGTCTGCTGAGTTGTGCAGATCTGACATCGGTTATTTGAATCATATGTGTTTAGTAAAGATCATTGGGATAAGATCAGTTATTTGAATCATATTTTGTGTTGTCTAGTCATCGAGTCTATGCAGATTAGGTGATGGTCCTACACAATGTTCCAGTCCCGTGGAGATTTCAACTCCAATTTTGTGTGATCAGGCGAGTTGAGCAGGCATAGTGCCCATTTCGACGGATTGCATTATAGTTGAACATCTTGACAGAGAAGTCGCCATCAATACTTAGAGCAAAAGTATAGATACATATGTATGGTGAGGACTTAGTGAAGGATGCTTAAGATGATGAAGATCTTTTTGGTATTCAGTTGCAATCGAAGTCAAGAGTTTGCATTGAGCGCCAGTCCAGTATGTTTGGAGATCGCTATGAAGAAGTAAAGAATGATGCACGAACTCTCGAAGAAGTCAGAGAGTAAGGCCTGTACCCCTTCGGAGGTAACAAGAGGTTCTGCACTGATGAACACTGACACGGGAGTCATCGATTATCAGCTCAAGCAAAGGGTTGACTTGCAGCGATCGACGCCATTGAAAGGGCAGAGAGAGCAAATATTATGATCATTGTTTGAGGATATCGACGATCCCTCATTTTTTTGCGTACAGGATTCTGATTTCAATGAGATAAGTATTGCATGGTTGAATTATGTTCATGAATTTGTTATATAGTTATTAATTCATGCTATAACATTGAGATAGTAAATCATGTATGCTTCTAGCATTGGTATTTCTCTTTGGGATAGTTGAGTTCTATGAACTATTAGTGATCTCTCCTTAATGCTTTTAGGACGGACCAAGAAGCGTAAGAGATTGCTTTCAAGAGAAGAAGAGCTTGATGCATCCTGTAGGCTGAAGACACAACTTGCAGCCATGGGACTGAGTTGGTGGCTGAAGATATCTCTCGAAGAGGAAGAACCTATTCAGGTTGTCATTGTGATCAGTTTCTTTGAAGAGGAGAAATTAACCTTCAGAGGGAGTCTGTCAAACCAACAGAGGCAACCTTGGACAAGAAGGTCAGGAGGTTGAAGCAAGAACTTGGAGATTCAGAGGGAGTCTACTGAACCAGAAAAGGATGATGATCTAGTCGAAAGAGACCTCTATGAGCTAGGCAAACAATGCAGGAGGCATAAAGGTTTGCAGCTCCTAGAAAGCAAAAGACGATAGCAGGTTACAAGTTATGTTACATTGATGAGTCAAATCATTGAGTCTGAACCTTCCAGTGTTGAGGAAGCTACAAGTCAACAAGTATGGAGAGATGCTATTGTTGAAGAATATCAATCTATCATCAAGAACGATGTTTGGGACATTGTACCTAGACTAGAAGGCAAATCTGTTGTATCTTCTAAGTGGCTTTTTCAAGATCAAGCATGCGGCTGATAGAAGCATTGAGAAGTACAAGGCTAGATTTGTGGCTAGAGGATTCTCTCAGAAAGAGGGAATAGACTATGAGGAAACCTTTGCTCCAGTTGCTCGTTATACCTCCATCAGGACCATCATTGCCATTGTAGCAGCTAAAGGATGGAAGTTACACCAGATGGACATGAAGACAACATTCCTTAATAGTGTAATTGAAGAAGAGGTATACATTGAGCAACCTAATGGCTTTGAGGTTCATGGGAAGGAGTCTCATGTTTGCAGATTGAAAAAGGCTTTGTATGGCCTTAAGCAGGCTCCTCGTGCTTGGTATGAGAGGATTTATCGATACTTGTTGAGCTTGGGCTTCTCCAAGAATGATGTTGATTCAAACCTATATTTCAAGGTAATTAATGGTGAGGCCTTGATCTTGGTTCTCTATGTTGATGATCTATTTCTTACTGGAGAAGAACATCTCATTATCAAATGCAAGGAGTTGGCTTCTGAATTTGAAATGAAGTATCTTAAGTACATGCATTACTTCCTTGGTTTAGAAGTATGGCAGAGGCCTAATGAGATCATTCTAAGTCAAGGGAAGTATACTATAGACATCTTGAAGTGATTTGGTATGATGGATTGCAAATCCATGTCTACACCAATGGAAACCAATTTGAAGAAGTTGAGTGAGTCTACAGCTAGTTCAGATTTGGTGGATCCTACTATGTATATGCAGTTGATTGGATCATTGATGTATCTAGTCAATACTAGACCAGATATTTGCTATGCAGTGAGTGCACTTAGTCAGTTCATGTGTGAACCAAGGCAAATACATCTAGTTGCAACAAAGCATATCCTGAGATGCTTGCGTGGCACAGTTGGATATGGCTTGAGATATTCTTTTGGTGTGGACTTGAAGCTGCATGGTTATACTGATTTTGATTGGGCAGGGTGTGTTGCTGATCGGAAGAGCACCTCTGGATGTTGCTTCAGTTTGGGAATTGTGATGATCTCCTGGTGTAGCAGGAAGCAGTCTTTAGTGGCACTGAGCACCGCAGAGGCCGAGTACATTGCAACATGTATGGCAGCTCGGGAAGCAATGTGGCTTTGGAAGCTCCTTGCAAGATTGTTTAGACAATCATTGGAGCCAACTGTCATTCATTGTGATAATCAAAGTTGTGTGAAGCTTTCTGTCAATCCAGTGTTTCATGACAAAACCAAACATGTTGAGATCAAATACCACTATATCAGAGATATGGTATTGAGGAAAGCAATCCAGTTGAGATACATTAGCACTGATGAGCAGACGGCAGACATTCTCACCAAGCCTCTCTCCAGAGTAGAGTTTGTGTACTTCCGAGACAAGCTTGGTATTGTGGAGAATGAAGCCCTAGCTGAGAGGGAGACTCAACATCAATGATCTTTTGTGATTTGCTTTAATGCATCTTTCTCTATGAGAGAGAAATTTGAGGTGAAAGCCCTTGTTTCCACCCTCTGGGAGTAGCCATGGTGGATGTCATGTTGAGTGACTCCATGACAACATCATGTGAGAGAGTCCGTGATGATTTTCTTGTACTTGTGTTTATTCACCCTCTAGGAGTAGCCATGGTGAACGTCATGATGAGATGACGACATCACGTTGAGCGATTCCGTGATGGGCACTTGTGCACATATGCTTTAACATGCATGGGAGTAGCCATGATGGTTGATATCACGATTGAGTGAATCCGTGATGAGCTCTTCTCACATATGGGTGTAGCCATTGTGAGTGTCATATCCATGACTTTGTGTATCTGGAAGTTGCCTAGCTGAGAGGGAGTGTTGATGTTACAATGTCGGGTCTCTTACTTCTAGCAGCTATAATAAATAAATTAAATAATAGCCTTGGCTATTTAATTTATTATTGATCGAATTTAAGTGAAGGGGCGCTTCACTTCATCAAAGAAATAATATTTATTATTTCTTCTTGGCCGACTCATTTAATTATTGCCATTCCTTATTGATGCCGACCTCATGAAGAGTCATTTTGTTTTGTATAAATACAAGGTGATGATCACCTCATTTGATCATCAAGTTCATTCATTTCATTCGCACTCCTAGAAGAAGTTCGCACTTGAGCAGCAGATCATCATCTTGAGCAGCAGATCGATCTCAAGGAGAAATATGTTCATTTATGTATCTACGCATCTAGGAGAAGTGCTATTATTCATTGTATCAAATTCGGCCTTGTATTGGGCCTGAGTTGTAAGCAGATTTCTGCTCTTATTCCTGAATATATAAATGATATATATGCTGGGTTTTTCTCCCTTGAATAGGAGGGTTTTCCCAGGGTATATTGTGATGTTCATTGTCTTATGTGTTACATTTTCTGATTGCTTTCATTTCTGATCCTAAAACTAACACTAAAGGTCTCAGTAATTCCATTCTGCAATAATTAAAGAGACCTCTGAGTGTTGATTTGCATAATACAAGAGGCATGCAAGCATTGATTTTCAATATGGATACATATTCATATCAAAGGAATCTATGGACAAACTCCTTTTGCTATATCAATTTGAAGGCCACTAAAAGAAGATCCGTCCATGGGACACAAATTGAACTCTGCCATATTAGAGCTTGAGTCTCAAAATTGAACATAGCAGAAAATTTGCACCTGCACTCGGACAATACTGGAAGAAAACCCATAATTTATACTTACAATCATAAGAAATTGGATCTGTTATATGAGGCTTGAGCCTTGGACCCTTGTTGATGTGTGAATGTTGAGGTGAATTATTTTTGAAGAAATGTTTTTTAGAACCAGTTGCATGGAAAAGAATGCTCAAATACCTATTGGAGCAGAATAATATATAGCTGGACAGGTGATGGACAAGAAACATTAATGCCTTAGATGAATGATGCAATAATAAAAATGTATACAACATATCCACATGCTAAGGGGAATTTATGGAGGTGTATCAGCTCAATCAAGAAAAATAAAATCATAAATGCAATAAGAGATTTGAAAATATTAAATTAAAAATTTCAGATGACTATTGCAGTTGATCATTACAAGAAAGAGCATTGTGCGCATCACCTATTGGCAAAAATATGTAAATGTATCCATGTATGAAAGTTTTATAATGATTGTATATAAACAAGTCTAGCTAATCTTCTACTCTATCTGAGATTCAAACATCAAAATTTTAAAAACACAAAGAAGAAGCTTTATCAATCCAACACAATTGGTTCCGGTGCTTCCCATTGGCCCAGATATAAGTTATTCAAAATGTGTACTGACATTAAGGGAAAAGTTATCTGTGAGTTGGATATCTCCCATAAAAGAAGAAGAATATTATCTTATCCATATACTTGAAGTAGGTGGTTCACAAATTTTTCTTCAGCTCTATAATCACAAACACTCTTGCAAGACTGGCTATAAATGACAAGCCTGCTGAGATGTCCCACAACAGAATCTCAGAATCATTCATTGCGTCTCCATCAGGTGCCAAATTCAAAGGATTTCTCAGAACTGCAACTTTTTATCAATGGGTAAGCCACACAAGTCTAAATTGTATGAGAAACTAGAGACAGGAAATGTTGAAAATTGGCCTGCTTGCACAGTGCTTCCTGAGAGGATGTTGTGTGACAGATCCAATGCTGCCAAGTATGTTAAAGACTTCATTTCTGGTGGAGTTCTTCACATGAGTTGAATCCATGAAAGATCAAGAGATTCCACATTATTCAATGCTGCTAGCCCATTTGGAATAGCCCCTTCCACAAGGTTGTTGGAGATTTTAAGAGTTGTCAAGCCTCCCAGTGCTCCAATTTCCTAAGGAATTTCACCCCCAAAATTGTTCCGAGGCAGATCAATGCATATTGTGCTGATATAATAATATTCCAGTTCTTCTCCTTTGTTACTCACAGATATGTTTTCCCCATAATAGGTTTGATTATCATAGGAAATAGAAAAGGATTTTCATTGCTTGACCATGACTTGCAAGTCTGAAATGTCTTTGGCAATATACCCCGTCAGATGTTTGAAGATACATCTAGAATTTGCAGACCAATCAGATGGATTATTTCTGAAGAAATTTCACCTTTAAGCTTGTTTGATCTCAGCACCATGATCCGCAGATTGGGGAGGTGCCCAAGAGATCCTGGAATGCTACCTGTTAAGGAGCTGCCTAAATTTAATGCACCAAAATTCTGCAGAGAAGTGGGAATTGCTCTTGTCAGCTGATTGGAGCATACATAATAATTTGAAAGATTTCCCAGGTTGGCTGGGATACTTCCCTTCAAATTGTTGTCCCTTAAGATGAGTACAACCATAGTAGTGACGTTGCCTAAAGTGGCAGGTCTGTGTCTGGTGATGCTACTGCCTGCAACTAGAAATGCCTGCAAATATGGATGAAGAACCCAATCTGAGATAGAATGATGCCAGTTAAGTGATTCTCAGACAAATCTATAAATGACAGCACCGATTTGTCTGATTGTCTTGCAGTTGATTTTGAGAGATTCGGGATAACCATGTTGGATGATATCTGCAACGTTCAAGGAATATTTCCTCTGAGATTATTGCCAGAAATATCAATCTCATTCATGTGGTTCTGGGTCAGCAACTACTGTAGAAATTACCCTTCCAAAGTACACAGACTTATATATAGCTGAGAGATCTGGAAAGAAGGAATCCAGGTGGAGCTTATGTTAACACTTAATGCACTCGATTGCAAAGCTGAGTATTCCAATTGAAGAGTCTTTTAAAAAGTTATCTGTAATGGATCCTTGTAATTTATTGTGTGATAAGTCATGTCCATTGAGGGAAGAAGGTAATGGACGGGAAGGTGAAATGGTTCCGTTGAGCTGATTTTTTCTTAAATTCTATATGGACAAAAAGGACAGACAACCCAGAGAAGATGGAATGCTAACATGCAATTGAATATTAAATAGAAAGAGAGTTTTCAAGTGGTCATAGCTAAAGTGATGGGAATTGGGCCTTTCAATTGACTTTTGCTTTCATCTAGTTGTTCAATGGAGTACACCAATTGGCTGGGTAACTGTGGAATGCCATGTTGTAACTTGTTATTTGATGGACATAAATGAGTGAGTGAAGGAATCTGCAGCAGAGTTCGTAGGATGAGGCCTTACAAGTTATTTTTATTGCAATCAAGGTGTGCAAGGAAACACTGGAAAAGGAGGATTCGACCACTTAAATTGATCCCATTGAGATCTAAATGAGCTAATATTGGGAGTTTGGTTAATCGGAATCCCATCGGAAGGCATTCTAACCCTAATCTAAATACTGAAGCTTTGTGAGATTCTGGATGGATTATGGAATGGTACTTTCAGCTCTGTTAAAATCCAAATCAATACACATGAGTCTGGATAGGTTGCCCAATGAATAGGGTAGACTGCCTGCAATGTTGTTGAAGTTAAGAGAAATATGTGACAAATGAGACCATCCATCCCTGTGTATTTATGATATGTTGCTGCCATTCAAGTAGAGCTCTTCCAGGGAAGGAATGTGAGACATTCCTATAGGTATAAATGCACAGAGGTCACTAAAACAAAGAGTGATAGTTTTGTCATATTTGTTAACTAGGAGGTGAATTTTCCATAAAAGAGAATTTGAGGAAAGGCACAAAGATTTGAGGGATGCGGTGAGATTTAGCAGTAATGAAGGAATTGCACCTGAAAGCCGACAACCTAACATGTCAAGGTATTCAAGCATTGAGAGACTTCTGGCATGGACCCTAGTTCCCCCCAGCAAAGCATATTTGAGTGACCTTATGCTTGAAAACCGTGATAAATTATCATAGGAGAGTGAATTTTGATAGTACTGAGTATCGAGGTTTTGAAAATCAAAAGAGAGATCTAAATATATAAGATGAGACTCATGAGATAGATTTGAGAGGTGGGAAGGAAGCATACCAATACCATTGAGGAGAGGGTTGCAAAGATTGAGATATTGCAAGGTTGTTGAAGACCCAATGGATGGTGGAATTTTCGGCCAGGCTAAAATTATTGCTGCTCAAGTCCAAAATTTGGAGTTGCTGCAATGAAAACAAGGAGTCCTTAATTTTCCCCTCACTAATACTAGATAGGTTGAATCCTTACAAGTAGGGAATTCATTTTCTTGCTTGTCACATTCTACACCTTGTTAGTTGTAATAGTTGAGACCCTTCCATGAAGCCAAAGAGCCATTGAAATCAAGGAAGCTATTCTGAGTGCAATTAAGTTGGATTTGGTAGTTGCTGTAGACATTTACAACTCCTCCATTGTGAATGCATATTTAAATCTTGCATTGTATATGAAAAGGAATGTTGCAATAACACAGGCCACCTCCATGGCCTTCATCTTTGCCTATATTTGGTGTTGATGCTTCTTTCCTCCAACCATCACGTTCTACAACCTATATGTTATGTTGGGTCTTGAAATTGCTGCTCACACTTCCAGAGGATCAATCCACTTCAAAGCCAGGGATATATTGTTTTTGAAGGTGGATAGACCAACTCATCAACAAATAATGAGTGATGATAGACCGATTGTTGAGAATGGATAATCTCTCCTTCACCTTGGGCTTAACTAGACCTAGGAGGGTGTTCTTAGAGTTAATATTTAACAAAATTTAATCATTATTGAAGACAAACAAATAGATAAACTTGTAGCATTATCTCGTGTATATCTAACCTCTAAATATGTCACTAGACCAAGGACTAACCTATTGCACATATAACCTCTATTAAGCTGATAAAGACATCTATGCATGACTGCAAGATGTGGATTTGCTGGACATGATCCTCCATAGATAAAACTCTTAAGGCTCATTGAAAATGCTTTCCTTGGATATATCATTGAATCATGAAGTGCATACAAGTTGACATCTACTCCTAAAGTACTAGTTAAAGATATTGTTCATTTTAAGTGCATGGAGGGTAAACACTTCTAGGACTAGTGTCTTATATTAGATCATAGAGTTGCAATTACCAAAAGATACAACACATATAAATGACAAGAGATATATATGATATGATGTCAATAATTGAACATACTTAATCATCCCACTACAAACTCTATAAATCCACATGCAATAAGGAAAAGACCATTACAAATAAAATCTGCAATACATTAAAGTGGTGTGACATTTATCAAATTCTTAATACATTCATACTAGAAAATTTTGTGAGACAAAACCTAAGCTAAAAAATCCTATCACACATCACTTGGAAGTTTTCCTGAAGATCTACAAATGGACAAAGACATTTAGTTACAAACATGTGTTACCAATAAGTTACCTCTGTGTGATTTGCAAAATGGGTTGCACTAATGGCAATTAGATGTGTAAGGTTTGGAACCCTAGAAGTTCTTCGGTGTTGCAGTCATGTGGAAATGGAGAAATGGTTGACCTTTTAAATGATCAACGAACTAGTATTTATAGCATGTGTTAGGTCATTGGATTGCTTTGTAGAAATTGATTGAGAATTGGATGCCATCAATGTTGTGTGTGGAACAAGTTGAAATCCCATGAAATTTACTAGAATGGTGGCTTGGAGCTTGCATGGAAACTATCTACATCAAGAATTCAACCATTGCATTGATAATGGCATGGTGTTCTCATCTTCCACCATTTGAAATTGCATGTGAATTTGCGCCCTTGAGATGAACAATTTCTTTTAGGTGGGGAAATCCTCTTGGAGTAGTTGTCGGGTCAAATTTGGTCATTAACAATGACCTGGGTCATGTAGGGAGGTAGGTAGGGTGAACAGTGTGAAATGTGATTTTTTTTGGGGTTTTAAGCATGTTGGTGATTGGAGATACTCCATAACTCGTGTTTTAAAAAAAAAAAAATTAGGATCTCTACATCATCGACTTTGAAAAGATATATAAAGAAAATTATTAGGAGTTAGGGATTGGGGATACCACATAATCTATACCACTTGTTGAGGATCGAGGAGCAGTACACCATACCTCATGCCTAAAGAAAACAAATAAAGGTACTCTCAAATCAACAACTTTGAATAAATATATGAAGGTAAGTATTAGGAGTCAAGGGCAGGGGATACCATGAAATACATACCTAAGGCAATCAAATGGGGACAAGTCCAAACTTGTGAAGTCAATAAGATAACAAAATTTGAAATATCGGGGATCTGGAGTTAGAATGCCTTATATCACATGCCCAAAAGTATCATGTTGGAGGTATTCCTACATATTTGACTTTAAAAATATATATAAAGGGAAATTTATTAAGTCGAGTATACCAAAGAACTCATGCCACAAAGCATGTAGGTAAAGGAATAATAGAAACAACGATTTCAAAAGGTAACATGATAAAAATGATTGTGAATTAGGGATTGGGGATACCAAAGAATTCATGCCACACAAATTTTGAAATTGTGACTTTGAAAGATAACATAGTGTAAAGCATTGGAGTGCGAAACTCAAAGAAAAGGCATGTTGGAATGAGAAATTTAAAAAATCACACAAATTGAATTGAAAACCTCCACATTTTATTTTTTTTGCAACTTCCAACAATTGATAGGACATGGGGAATAATGAATGATAACACTTAGGCACTTCCAGACAAATGGAGACTCATACAAAGATTTCTCAAATCTGTTTTATGTGATAAGCAAAATGAGGCTTAAACACACAAAAGAGTTGGGACTCAAGCAAATTTTGGCAAGTCAAATTGAGTCCTAACATGTTCGAAATTTACAACATGTTAAGTAATCATGGTTCAATTAATGAACAAATATTACTCTTCAAAAGCCTATTAAATTCCATTGTTCCTATAAGAATTGGTTCTAGACAAACAAAAGGACAAGACGTAATGCTTTGGCCAAATAGATTACCCCTTAGACAAACAAAAAGACAAGACGAAATGCTTTGACCAAATAGATTACCCCTCAAACCTTGAATCCTAACCAAAACCAATCAAACAAAAAAAGGTTTACAGCTAAGCTCTTTTAAAAAAATATATTCTAGCCCAAGTAAGAAGAGTCTCTTAAAAGACACCGCATGAAATTTAAAGTTAACCAAGTCTTTTCAATGTGGCAAATTTGTGCAGAAAATTCAAAGGAGAAGTTAACCAAGTCTTTTCAATGTGGCAAATCTGTGCAAAAAATTCAAAGGAGAATGCTTCTTGTTGACGCTCTAATTTCTTCTGTTATATGTCAAATTCTGACCTACAACCTTCAATCTTCAACCTCAAGAAAAATCCTTCAGCTACATTTCTAATTCCCCAATACCCAATGGAATTTGGATTACAACATATGTACAAATGTTCAAGTCACTGTCAGGTTATAAATTTTAATAAGACCGAACCCATACTCTAACTGAGATGATATCTTTATCTTCAAAAAATTGCAGAAAAGATAGAATTGTTTTATCAGGGTCGACCTCATGATTGCGAGTCAAGGAAAATGAATAAACAAAATGAGACTGAACACCAGTAAGTCTGAAAACTATGGAGATAAGATAGTAGGTATTGCCTGCATCTACCATCATTGAATTTTATGTGCCAAAAGCATCTGAAAATGTAATTCTGATCTACATACAAGCTAGGTATTCAATTCATGATAAACAAAGAGTACATACCCAAAAAAGTGTATGTTACAGATTTTTTCTGATTTGTTAACGTGGAGAGGTATTTTATAGTGACAGTAAGGAGTGGAACGTAATGGTCTGAGTATGTTAACAAAAACTCTTAAACTTTTATCTTAAACATCAAAATATTAAAATTTAAATAATCAACCAAATGAAATGAAAAATATAGAAGAATGAACACAAATAAAATTTCAAAATTAAATAATAAGTTTTAGATAGATGTATAAATACTATTTATGATTTAAAAGTTAAATAATTAATCAATAATATAGAAAATAAATAAAAATAAATTTCAGAAATTAATCTACTATTTCATAATTAAAATTTATCAATAATTGGGGTAGGGGCCTTGGCTCGATTGGCTAAAGCATCATGTAGCGGGTAAGAGATCACGAGGTCCAGTCTCACCCCGTCCTTGTGGTATCCTGATTTTAAATTTACGATATTTTTTAAGATGTATTTAAGATATATATGCTTGTTTTATTTTTTCTTAAATCTTGTATTGATATATGTTAATTTGGTAGATAATTTGGGTCAATTTTGCACCAAGTAAAATAAAATATTTATAGGTAATAAAATAACTCCAAATGATATCTCTTGATATTTTTTAAGATGTATTGAAGATATCTATGCTTGTTTTATTTTTCCTTTAACCTTGTGTTGATATATGTTAATTTGGTAGATAATTTGGGTCAATTTTGCACCCAAGTTGACATAACCCAAGAAAACACTTCTCAATTTGTTAACCTTAGCCCTTGTTTACCCACATACTCCACCTATCATTCATTTATGCATTTTGGACAAGATTGTCGATACAATTTTTCTCCTTAGATAGAATCGTTGGGGCATGCTCATCCATCTAAACTCAAATTCATTTTCTACATATTCCAAGCTAACTAAATTAAAAAATGTGATTGTTGCCTACTAGCTTGTGCAAAAAAGTGTTAGAATTGGAGTCTAGATTGTCATATTTAAAGGCATGCCTAAGTGAGTAGTTTCATATTGAAAGCATATCACATAATGATAACGTATTCAATCTAGAGAAAAGAATCAAGAGCATTTGTTGATCATAGGCTTGCATCAACATTAATAAAAATAGATATTCTATCATTGTCTTCATCATTCTAAAAACAACATAAGGACCTTGATAAGACACAAGGAAGTATCAATTGTAGACTTGCAATAGCATTCATAAGAACATGTATTGCATCATTATGTCTTAAGCAATGTGAAAACAACAAAAGGTGTTTGAACTAAGGCCCTCACATAGTAAGCTCCTAAATGTGTTCCTCGACACCATATTGTGCACATTCAAATATTAGATGAATGTGTGTAGATTCTTCACATCTATAGATACAAAGGACAAAATCACAATAGGGCACAATTGTAGCGAGTCGTTAGAATTGTGAGGACAAATGTGTCCCAGATCACAACTCCAAAATTATGTTCATCACACAATCCATACATCTACATTAGTCACAATACATTACTGAACATGGTAAATAGAAATATCTAAGCGCTTTCCTATCCCCCTTCCCATTTATGCTTTTATTTTTACATATCAACAATCTCGGCTCTATATATTCATTTAGGCTTGATTTGAGTTAGTTGGGATATCATTCACTAGACCTAGATTTATATTTATAGAGATCTTAAGGAACAATTAGGCTTTACTTTTTTTCCTACATTTTCCTAAACTTGACCAATCTTACACTCACTAGGCCTTAGGCTGTCTTTCTACCCTTGTTGATTTATGATCTGATAGTTCTGATTGGTTTCATCTTCATTTTAAATTTGAGTTAGTATGTATCATTGTTTTAATCTCTTTTATTTGCCTAGGGTTTTGCTCAAACTTTTCCCTTTCCTTCATCCATAGTTCCTTGATTATTATAATGTTTTGACCTTTTCCCAATCTTTAATTTTAGATTCGACTTTTCTTGTCTCTAGTTTAGATCTAAACTCATTTATTTGTGTCTCCTTTATCCATACTAGTTTGACTTTCTTATTGATAATTTTATTATGTTTTCCCATTAACTCTTGTCCCTAGCTTCTAGCCATACATGCATCATGGATTTTGATGTATTTTCATGGTTTGTTGGGTGATCCCATAATAGTGTGTCCCACTTTTTGGTCAAAGTAAGACATTGAAATCAACATTTTGAACCAATTTTTCACTTTCTAATACCTATAGCAACTAAACCTAGGAATTTGAAGATGATGTGAACTAGTGATATTTGAGATTTCATCTCTAGATTACAAATGGTTTTTTTGTAAGAAATAATTTATGAGTTTTTTACGTAATTTTTAATAACTTTATTTTTATAGTTAATGATATTTTAAAAAAGTTATGTTTTTGATTAATTAAGCAAGGGAAGGGCCCTGATCCCATGGTTACAAAGCCAAAAACTCAAAAAAGGAAACAAGTTGGGGAGAACAACACCAACCAACAACAAGAAACAACAAGACCAGGGTGGCATGCAAACCCATTATCAAAACAGTAACCATAGAACCAATATACTTAATAAAAAACTAAATACTACTACTTAAGCAGTTAATACTACGAAGACCATTAATAAGGTCCACCAAAGTCTAGCAAGTTCTCAACCATAACAAAGCTACATTAAAATAGCAATCTGAAATGTTAAAACAGAACACCAAAAAATACAAGGTAGCCATAACCAGAAGAAAGAAATAAAGCCATTACTTGGCTTTAGCAATCAGGTCCCAGTATTCTCCAATATGGGAGACATACTCCCTCCAGTCAGGTCCCTCATCCTCGACCTGGTCCTTCATTTCATCGGTCTTTCCCATCTTCTTAAGCTTTCTTCTAATCTTGGTTTGGTCTGAGACCTACCATAGCCCTGCGCATGAGGCCATTCGTCACCCTCATCAAAGTAATAATGGCTTTCTCCATGTCATCCTTTTGGACCTGCATCTAATTCAACCTGCTTTTCAGAAAGTCAGTATTAGAATCATCAACAATATTAGTGTCTTTAACAATGTTCATAGTTTCAAGAATGTTTAGTATTTTATTCCTTGGCTCTTCTTCAATTTCTACTTTTTCCTCCTTGTTTTCTTCTTTCTCCTCCTCTATTTCCTCCTCTCCCAAATCATAGGTTGTCTCTTCAAAGTCCAGGTCTTCACTATCTTCGTCGATCAATGCCTCAAACTCTTCCACCTCCAAATCTTCCTCCTATTGAAATATGGCTTTATGTTTCCCCTTTTTGTCCTAGGAAGCAACCTTTGCAAGGCGAGCAGATCTTCAACCTCCATTGCCCAAGCTCAACTTCCTATCCTCCAGATCCTCTGTTTGAATGCCCCCTTTTTCTTCAGATGTTACTTCTGTAAAGCATAACTTTATTTTTAGAAAGGAGAAAATTATAAATCTGTAAACATAGGTGCATAACACCAATATCTAGTGCACATATATTTTTTCATAAATTTTTGTTGTATATTTTTTTATAACTGTTTGAAATGAGATTAACTATAATTTAGAAATAGGTTACTTTTGTAATGAATATTTTTTTATATGCATCTAAATTCTTTTTTTGTTGAAATAAGAACATCAATACTTACTGTTTTTGTAGATATTTTTAATTTTTTTTATTATCTATTTTACTATTTTTTCATGTGTGTGGAATAAAGACCTTAATGATTGTTGAAAAACCTATGTTCACTAGAAAATAGAAAATAAATATAATAGTAAAACTAAAAATATTCACAATTATACTCATTAGAAAACAAATTTCAAGTGTTATGATCCTACAAATTATCTTGTCATATTCATTCCATTTGTTGGTTCAACCCAAGGTTGGAAACAAAAAAATTGAGGGGAATTTGAGGCCTAAGGTTGAAAGGTCACTTTTAGGGCCTTTGTTCAAAGGTATTCAAGGACCTTCACTCGAAGGTATGTCATTTTCATGAATTTAAAAAAAAAAACCTTTGAACGAAGGTAATTTCCATAAATGAGAAAAATGACCTTCATTTAAAGGGTCTTTTTTCCATTTATGTAAATTACCTTCATTTAATGATGTAATCTTGGGTTGGGATTCTACATTCACCACATGAACAATATATGCAATTATGTATATATGCTTGTTAGAGTTAGACAATTGCATCTCATCCATACATTATCAACAATGCAAACATATTAGGAATTCGGGATAAGGGGCATGATGGGTCCGCCCAAAGCCATATGCTATGCCTAAGAGGGTGTACCACAACCCTCCCCCTTGGCGACTTGTACATTCTTTCCCCACCAATGTCTAAGCCCCCTAAAGACACTTTCCACCTTGTGGGATTGGGCAGAGGTTGCAAGTGAGCTCTTCTGCTACCACTTCACCCCTAGCCCTTCCTTCTTGAGAAATTGTGCAGAGGTCGCAAGTGGGCTCTTTTGGCCCCCTACCACTTCACCCCTGGTCCTTCCCACAAGGTGGGTTTCAGACAGTCAACATAATTCTAATTCAATCATAAGAAATCCTTCATTAAATACTTTTATTGTCTTATAAGAAAAATGTATACATAGGTAGACAATGATTTGCATAAAATACACCTGATTATATTGATATATTTGATATAGAAACTTGTGGTGATACACAGGTTTGATTCTCTTTTTCTTCCTGATCTGTATGTTTCTTGTCCTTGATCAATTCTCCCTTGTTATTGATTTATCATCTGCCTTCATATATTCTTCATTGAACCATCTTCTTCTTTGATATTAATCCCTTGTTATACTTAAGGGCTGTTGCCTTTTTGAGTGTAGGCTACTTATTCATTTCTGATTGCTTTGATCTATGTAGATAATTAAGAAATATATATTTCAGATTTCTTATTTTGTCTTTTCTTTTATTCCATTTTAATGATCTTTTATATCACTTTCAAATCTACATGAGCCTCTCTTTAATCTACATATTTTATCTTTATTGTTGTATGCATTTTCTTCCTTTCCTCCTAATTGATAAGAATGACTCCTCTTTAATATCTTTTTGTAGGAGGAGTCACACCTCTTCCCCAAACTTTACTATGTAAAGAGTTAATTTAATAATCTTCAAAAGAGTTCGTTTCTCTTTCATTGCTCCTGCTTTAATTAAATCACTGCCCTTCTAAAGTCTTGATCGCTGCATATTGTTCTTTAATGTCATAATATAATCGCTTGATTTTAGTTTATAATGAATCACTACCTTTTGGTGAATTCTAAACCTTAATTTGGGACTTTGTCTTTTTGTCCAGCTCAACATCTTTCGTCTTGTTCACAGGATTATTGCCTTTAATATCAATCGTTGACTTCACCCATTTGTAATGGTCTTCCAGAATAAGAGGGGTACGAGGATAAATAATCTTGTTAATATTGTTCCATATTATATGTTTCTTATAAAATATATTTATTATTATTATTTATATATATTTTTTAATATTAATATATTATAATGATTATAATTATAATAATAATTATTGTCAATATTTATATTAATTTGGTTATTCATTTGTATTTCAAACTTTATATTTTAGTGTTGTAATTTTGGGGGCATAACATTTTTTATATTTTACATCTTCTAACAAAGATGATTTTTGACTAATCTATGAACAACGGTGTTTCTTACTTTTCACTTCTATCCGAATTGAAAAATCTCATGTCCCAAGTTTGGGACTCACTATTGTGGGTTTATCCTATAAAAGTTGATTTGTTGGTCCTTGATGATGTCAGTACCCTTTTACCATAAGGTTGGTGGTGCATGTTCCATGGATGCACTCTTTTATTGTTTATGTGGCTTGTCATCTTTCATAAATATTGTTATTGCTTTCCCTTCTATTTAAGATTTCTTCACTTCACTTTTCCACAAAATTCATATTGATCATACCTCTCACATGGTTAATCCTATTAATGATTGAACTAATTTCAAACTAGAACTAGAGGATAACTTCACATGTAGGAAATTTTTTAAGATCTAGGCCAATGGAGAGATATATTTCCAATGGTAAGCTTGTGATGTGAATGCATTGTTATAGTGCAATGGCAAGGGAGGTGTTAAGTCATGACAATTGTGTGAGTTAGAATGTCTTTTATTAATCAAAGGTGTAAGATACATGATATAAAGTTCATGGCAAGGAAAGTAGCTTTCCATGATCATGCAAGATATAAGTACCCATTTGATTTGTCATGAGTCTAGGGAGGTACAATTGGAGATGGATGTTTTGCAAGGTTTCAAGCATAGAGTTATAATAGACCATGCTCTATAATGCAAGTTGTGATTCTCTCCCACCTACTCTATGTACAATAGACGTACTTTTACAATGGCCATTAGTTGGGCATACAAATAGAAGGTTGGAAAATTTTATGCATGTATGGTGCACTTACATGTGGATTTGCAAGTGATAGCTATTGTACATATATGGTGCTAGTTGGATGGTAGGACAAAGTGGTTCTAAGTGTTGTATTCATATAATGCCAATGAGTTGCCTTGATTATGTGGCATTGGGTGTGGCCACATATTGAACATGTATGGTGGTGAAATTGATATGTTGAGTGGACATGTGTACCCATGTACAAGTTGTAATGGAAAAATATAATAAATCTATTACAAAATTTGGTTTAACAAACTCCTTGAATTATTTGTGGCCATGATCTTGCACATTGCAATTAAGGAGTATGTGCTCAACTTTCTTGTGTTGAGTAGAACAAAGATGTTTGTATTGGATGCTTGTGTAGATGTATGCAAATCCATTCTACCAAAACTCTTCATGTGTAGCACATCTTGGAATTTTGTGAGTGCTCAAGGGAATATTGTAGCATGAGATGGAAATTATTGAACTAATGCACCTATTTGCAAGTTGAGTAGAATTGAACTCAAATCATTTATTTTCTTATAGAGTAATGGTCTTCATTTCATCGGTGCATGGTGAATAAACTTGCTTAAAGTTGATAATGACCTAAAGAACTAACAACTATCTCAAACCATTTCATGGTTCTACCAAGATCACGTTGCCCTTTCTTGTAGATTGGGTTGCTTTTTATGTTGGAAAACCTCAAGGTTGCCTATGTAAAAATTGGGGCATGTTCGACTTGATACATTGGCATGGTGTGCATGTGGTGCATGAAGATGCACATGTCTACTAATGACTTACATATGTGAAGCAGTAGAGAGATTTTACCCATACTTAGGAATTAGTGAAAACCCAAAAGTCATAATTATACCTAAGAACCACCAAAGTCCCAGATTATAATGGCAATATTCTTGTTTAAATCACAATATTGACTATGCATGTTTATTAATGTTGAGGGAAGCTAGTCCTTATACTTCACCACTAAAAGGAGAGGGTGTGGATGAACCTATGCTACCATATTGAGGGATGACAATTTGTATATGTGGAAGTTGGAATGTAGGACAATACAAAGTGAAAGAGTATAAATGATCCAAAATAATATTATCAATGATGAAGTGGCTTAGTGGTGTAGAATTCTAAAGTGTGTTTTATAAGTGTGTGTAGGAACTTCTTAGAAACCTTATGGCTATTATCGACACAACACGAGTGTGGTATCTTTTACCAAGAGTTTAGTCATATCTAAGTGAGGCTACAAAGCCTTTGTGTGCTTGTAGTCTCAATTCTAGAGATGTAAGGTTTCAATATGAATGTGGGCATGGCTTACTACAACTACAGAACTACAAAGACAAACCTAATTCATTCCATTCCAAAGGTTGATATTCAAATGAATGGATCTAGAATGCTATTGGTAGATGAAATTATGTTTGGGAACAATTGGATGTTCCTACTTAAATTGGTGTGGATTCTATTGTTTGTGTGGTTTGACACATTGAGATGCAGGTATCTAATAGAGGGTATAAGGTTGTTTGAACCAATTCATGACCAAAATTAGAGGTAGTGCACTTGAAAGCACGTGATGGAGTATGTATATTACCTTCAATTGGCTATAATATGGCTTTGGCTATGCCCATAGTCTCTTATGTGTAGTGAGCTTCTCCAACAATTCATCTTTTATATTATTTGTAAAAGAAAAAAATGTGACTTTTTAAGGTCAAATTTACAACATGGATGATCCAAGTGAAGATTTTTCTATGGTATAGACCATTGAATGCATTTTTGAGTCATTGAGAAGCATGTACATTGTACCATTATCACTACCATTGTTGTATAGGGGTGTTTTTTAGTATAAAATATTTTATCATTTTTGGCTTGTGTTGCCCATTACTATTAGATTGAGCATGCCAAATTATAGGCACTCAAGAGTTGCACTAATTTTTTTCCATTGCTACTTAGTACAAGTTCAATGAATTGCAAGCTCATTAGTGAATGCCATTCCTCATAGTTGGTACTTTTGGTGTTAGGAAAATTAGATCTCTAGATATGAATAATTACTTTCTTCAAGAGAGAACAACATAATGTCCCTTCCTTAGGGAAAGTTTGGCTCCACATCTTTTCCCTTCATAGTTTTACATAAAGAAAGATTAGTGTTGTAATGCCTAAAACCTTGCTAGATTAAGTTAGCATAGGCAACATAGGAACAATCTTGTGGATTTGATACTAATGACCTAGTTTCAATTAGAAAATAAATGACAACTTTGTGTGTAGGTAAATTTATAGAGTTGAGACTATTGGGATAGATATATTTCCAACAATAATATTGTGATGTGGAAGCATTGTTATAGTGCCCTAACAAGGAAGGCATCAAGTCACAATAACTAGGTGAACCAAAATGTATTTTATTGACCAAAGGCGTAAAATGCATGATATATAATTGATAACAAGGAAAGTGAGCCCCATGATTTGATAGGATAATGCATCCATTTGATTTTGCATGAATGTGTGGAGGTGCAATCCATGATAATAGGAATTATACAAGGTTGTAAGTGCATACATGTAATAAACTATACTCTATAATGTGAGTTGTGATTCTTTTCAACTACCTCTATGGATAATATATGTATTTATGTAGTGTCCATTACTTAGGCCTATAAATATAAGTTTGGTAGATGTCATGCATGTGTGGTGTGTTGTAATGAACTTGAAAGAAAAAATAAACTAAACACACATAAATATGTAGAAATGAGAGATACAAAATGCTTTTATCATATTTATAGTACCAATTCGAGGAGGTGTCCTCCCAATAGACCATACATTCCAATTACAAATATCTAAGATATCTTTCCATTTGGGAAGTCATTACAATACATAGGTTTTTTCCAAAGACAACTCCTACCATCCCATGGTAGGATAATTACCTTATCCTAATTAAAACATGGGATGAATTAAAAAGCATGTACATCCACCTTTATTTAATATTACCTATGGATGAATTATAAAACATATGTGTCCCACCAATACCAAGTACCATATAGAAAAATGGGGTTCACAACATGTGCGTACATGTGGATAAGTAGGTAATAAGTGTTAAAATTGTATGTTACCAATTATATTGAAGGATAAAGTCACATCAAGTTTTATCCATATGGTGCCAATGAGTTGCCATGATTATGTGGCACTAGGTGTATCCATGTGTCAAATGTGTATGGTGATGAATTAGATATTCTAAGTGGATGATGTGAAAGCTCATACACAATGTGAAATTTAATGGAAAGAGTCATGAATCTATTGTAGAACCTGATATGAAAAAATCATTGAGTAGCATGTGGTCATGATCTTGCATGGTGCAATTGAAGGGTACACACACAACTTTCTTACATTGAGCAGTGTGGAGTTATTTATAGTGGATGCTTGTGCAGGTGTGTGCATATCCACTCTTCCATAAATCTTCATGCATATGTGTCTTGGCATTTTGTGAGTGCTAAAGGGAATAACACAACATGATATAAAAGATGTTGAACTAATGCACATATTTTTAGGCTGCATGAAATCACACTCAAAT
Source organism: Sequoiadendron giganteum (assembly GCA_007115665.2). Taxonomy (NCBI): domain Eukaryota; kingdom Viridiplantae; phylum Streptophyta; class Pinopsida; order Cupressales; family Cupressaceae; genus Sequoiadendron; species Sequoiadendron giganteum. Next base: position 108,661,267 of record CM021110.1, read on the forward strand.
TGATGATGATGTCTTTGATGTTGACCCCCCTATGATTAGGGATGGGCTTAATGTTATTGATTCTTCCATTCCTAGTGATATTATTTTATCCTTGAGTGTTTTCTCTTCTTTCCATATCATATCTAGATACGAAGATGATTACATCAGTGACATGCCTTATGTATGCTCACCTCCACATGAGATTGTTTTATTCGACGATGTTCACACTCTCAAGAAACTCATAAGGCTTGGTTGGATTGTGTCAATATTATCATGTCTCATGATAATATGGTTCATGTTTCTAGTGAAAATATTATTAATGATCCATGCTAATTACATTTAGTGGAAAATAAGATGTAATTTTACATGTTATAGATCCTTTTTTTATACACATATGCATGATGATATATTTCTAATAGATACATTTAGACATACTTTGGTTGATTAGTAATTACAATGGTTTCTTTCACATCATTCCATGCATTACTAATTTCTTTCATGGATACTTTATATCTAGCCCTAGAGTGTGTTTGATAATAGTACTCATTCAACCTCTAGTGGCTCCTCCTTATGTTTTATAATTGACAACTCTATGAATTCTCGTCTATAATATTTATATATTGTCTCTTATGGCCCCTTTATTGCCTATTATCATATGGCCCAACTTATCACTCCACTTTTGTGTGCCCCTAATGATACATCATATTTTTTTATTTCTATGGAGAGGGTTGTATATCCTACTTCCACTTCCTCCATTTCTCAACACATATTTTCAAGTTACTAATTAAAACAATGGTTCATCAACAACCAATAGTTCTCCCTTCCAATCATTAGTGCTTAAAGGTAGATGTGGTGATAATGGTTCATCTAGCATACTCAATCTAATCCTCTTCTTTTAAAGGGAGTACCTGATTCAAATGTTTCCAAACTTGAACTCAAAGCTTCCTCTAATGTTTTTCATGCTGGTCACACATACAAGAGGCTAGCTAGAGGTCAAAATCCAAAATTCATTTAACAAACCTCTTCACCCACTTATTTTGACCTTCCCCTATACACCCTTTGTTTACTAAGCCTCACAAAATTTTTGACATAATTAACCAATTGAACACTCAAGCCAAGATTTATTTATGAGATTTAGTTCATAGTTTGTGAATGTATAAATAAATCTCACAAAAATCATTACAAATAATCATTGTGGAATATAGTGCTAAATTGATAAAAGTGGAAACTATTTTTAGAATCAAGTTTTACATATAATGATACTATTATGTTTGATTCTAAATAACTCCCTACTCCATTGATGATTAATGAAAATTTACCTTTGTGTATAGTGTAATCAGCTATGGGAAACTTACCATAGAATAGGCTTTAATAGACATTGAATTTATGACCCAATATATGTAGCAAATATTTCTTAGATAAAATCAAAGTTAACAAATTTGCAAAAAATTAAGTAGAAATCAATCTTGTTTTGATAATGTGGGGAAAGATGCTTTAGGTACCATTATTTTGACACTTATATAGGATGTTGGGGTGTTTAATATGTAATGTGATTGGACATCCATGGATACATGTTATGAAAGTGACTCAAATTCTTCATTGATCATTGAAATTTGCTTAAAAAATTTATGTAATCAATTCCAACAAAACCCCCTACTTAATTTTTATCAATTAGTTGGATCTCAAGGTACAATTGTTTCACATGATAAATTAGCAAAACCATCTAGTCAACATTAAGAAGATTCATTGTCATCTACTCAAATTGATAATCATGAGGATAACTAGATTATTCTTGAATTCACACCTACATATGTTGGGTAGTATAGGATTAGTGTTAAATATTTTGATATTCTTTCATTTTATATGGATACCCATACGTATGACTAACCACATAAGACATGTTGGATCATGTGGTTGTGTTTTTGATATGTGGTGTTCATTGATGTCAACAATATTAGCATTGATGATTCTGAAGGTAGTATATGTCGAGGATATTGAGAAAATTAGAATAAATATGTTGCAAGCAGTCTATGAAGCTGTGAAGATCATAATGGTGGAAAGTTGTGTATGTTGATATTCAAAAGTCATGCATTAAAGGGTTTTCTTCTGAGCCTATCTAGCACGTTGTCCAGAAGTTTCAGAGGTGTGCATCCAAATTGGAGAAAGTTACAAGTTTCTACAATTATTTTGTTGCTATAACAAGTGGTTCTGGAAGAAGAGAGTGCATTTCTGGTAAATTGAATTGTTGTGTATGCTCCTGAGATGTTTAGTGATGTTTCTATATTGTTCTCTATCATTGTGGTACGTCCACGTTGATTGTTGTGTTCATGATCAGAGATTTTTCCTTTGTGTGTTATATTTTTCATGTTCTTGGCCGACATGATGGTGGTAGCATGTTGTGGATCCTTATGGATTAATTTTTGAATGCTTGGCATGTTCGAGGATATTGATTTAGGTCTTCATTATGTTGTGATTGACTTAGGTTGGTGCGCATTGAGATTTGTTCATGAATTGGGTCGACATTTTATAATTCAATTATTCTTTCTTTGTGGTCAACAGAGTTGTTGATGTAAATTCATGTAGCTGATATATAAGAGCGATTGTTTCCTCACTTTGAAGTATGCTCGATGAATGTATGTGAAGTGTGTGCAAGATATGTGTGAATAAATATTAGATCATTTGAGTGCAATGCAGAGTGTGAAGAAGTGTTTTTGTGCCTAACTGGAACTGTCATCAAGCTTTGAAGAAGCTAATTTCTCAGTTCAACCTCATCAGATGGATTTAATATGATTGTTCTATGTAAGGCAGCGAACTCTAGGCAGTGTGCCTGAATGCGTGTGCATTCCTTATTCATTTTCATTGTACTTTTAATAGGTTATTAACCTCCACCATGGTTTTTCCCCTAAAAGGTTTCCATGCAAAAATCTTGATGTTGTGTGTTTCTGATGTGTTGGTTGATTCTTGATTTCATGATTAATTATCAGATCTAAGATTAAAGGTTGATAAAGTAAGATGAGTTTTAAATTATGTAACAACTAATTCACCCCCCTCTCGGTTGTCTATTCTTGTTTTTCCAACAATTGGTATCAGAGAAGGTTCCTCTGAATAATTCTAATAGCTTGAGGTGATCCAAGATGGCATCATACAAGAAGGAAAGTCTCAGATTCGATGGTACAAATTACTCTATGTGGAAGGTTAGAATGGAGTGTCATTTGAAGTGCATTGGTGAACCTTTATGGAAGATTACAAAGAACAGATATAATATTCCTCAGAATGGTCCCACTACTCCTGATGAGATCAAATAAGTTGAAACTAATATCAGGGCAATAGAAACATTACTAAGTGCTTTGATAGATTCAGAGATGACAAATGTGATAGGTTTGAAGACTGCACATGAGATTTGGAAGTTGGAAACACTGTATGAAGGAGATGCACAAGTGAAAATTGTTAAGCTACAAAGTCTGAAAGGAAAATGGGAGAACTTGAAGATGAGTGAAGATGAAAACATTGTTGCTTTCATGCAAAAAATAAATGAACTAGTGATGGGTATTAGATGTGCCAGTGGAATTATGGAAGAAGATGAGGTTGTGGTTAAAGTGCTCAGATCAGTGCCTGCTTCTTACAAAATGAAAGCTCGTGCTATTGAAGAGCTCAGGACAATAACAAATGTGACTAGAGACATGTTGATTGGAAAAATTGCTGCCTTTGAGTTAAGTGAATTTGGTGAGTCTACTCCTAAAATAGAATCTACATTTAAAGCTACTGTATTCGAAAAAATCCAACAGAGATATTATCTGAGAGAAAGTTCCACAAAAACATTCAAATATGAAGGTGAAGAAAGAGAGCTAGAAGAGCTGGAAGCATTGATTGTGAAAAGAGAAGCCAAGGGTCAAGGTAAATATAAAGGAAGGTTGCCTATTAAATGTTTCTCTTGTAGTAAGATAGGTCATTTTGCATCAAGGTGTCCTGAAAGAGTCTCTAAGTATAAACCTGACATGTCTAGATTTCAAAATAAATGTTATTATGTTGAAGAAGGTGTTACTGATGATGAATCTAATAAAGAAAATGGAAATGAAGATGGATGGGTATTCATTTCTATCAAGGAAATTGGTCTGGTGCCCACTAAATCTGCTAGTAATAAGAATATTGAGAAAGCTCTTACAATCAGAATTGATGAAAAGGATGAGTGGGTGATTGACAGCGGATGCTCACATCATATGACTGGTGACAAAAGCAAGTTTATAAGCTTGGAGAAATATGACGGTGGTGTTTTAAGATTTGGAGATAACAATGTTGGTGTGATTTGTGGCAGAGGCACTATTTCTCTTGGTGGTAAATACAATACTAATGATGTCCTATATGTTGAAGGATTGAAGCATAATTTGTTGAGTGTTGGACAGATGGTTGAAAAGGGATACAATCTTCAGTTCAAAGATGGAAAAATTAGGATATTGGGAAGCTCTGGAAATGTAATTGCTTCAGGTACAAAGACAAGAGGTAATATTTTTCACTTAAGTGTTGCTTGTGAAAGTTGTTTAATTGCTCAAGTTGATGTAAGTTGGTTATGGTATAGGAGGTTGTGTCATGTGAATTTTGATAACATTGTCAAAGTAAGCTCCACACAAGCAGTCAAAGATCTACCTAAGTTAGTGAAGCCTACTAACACTATATGCAAGGAATGTCAAAAGGGAAAGTAGACAAGAATTTTTTTCGAAGAAAACAACATCATTCTAATGGAGTACTGGAGTTGGTACATACTGATCTATGTGGTCCATCCAGAATCAGAAGTCTATAAGGAGAAAGGTACTTTATGTTGCTTATTGATGATTACTCTAGAATGATATGGCTTGCTTTCTTGAGAGAAAACATGAAGCACTAGAAAAGTTCAAATGTTTTAGAGCTATGGTAGAAAATGAGACAGGTTTTAAGGTTAAATGCTTAAGGTCAGACATAGGTGGTGAGTTCACTTCTTAGGAGTTCAATTCACTTTGTGAAGAGCATGGAATCAAAAGACAATTATATGCTCCTCAGACTCCTCAACATAACAGATTTGTTGAGAGAAAGAACATAAAAATTCTAGATGCTACCTGAACTATGATGTTGGAAGGTAATGTACCTCATATCTATTGGAGAGAAGTCGTAAGCACTATTGTATATACTATCAACCTGGTAAATGTCAATGGTAATTATGCTAAGACTCCTTTTGAGCTGTGGTTTGGTCATAAGCATACTATTAAATATTTCAAGATCTTTGGAAGTAGATGTTATATCAAGAGAGATGAAGATATTGGCAAGTTTGATGCTAGAAGTGATGAAGGAATCTTTTTGGGTTACTATACTAAGAGCAAAGCCTACCGATGCTAAATGTCAGAGTTGATGAGGATACTGACAGGTCATCCAAATATTGTGAATATGACTCAAATGATGAACATGATAGTATAGATAAAGGAAAGACTACTCAGACATAGAATCAAGTTCAAATTGTTCTGGTGAATCAAGAGAATCATGAAGGAGAAGCTAGTGGAAGTGCAAAATAAAGAACAGAAGAACCAAAAGTTAGAGAGAATCCCAAAATCCCAAGGTATGTAAAGCTAAATCATTCTGAAAATCAAATTATAGGAGACAAGAACAAAGGTGTGCAGACTAGAAGAAGAATTGCAGAAGAGTATTACCTGATTTCCAAAACTGAGTCTAGTAATGTCAATGAAGCATGTAAAGATGAATATTGGATGGAAGCAATGAAGGAAGAACTGATGTAGATAGAGAAAAATGATACATGGATTCTTGTTCTTAGACCTCAGGATAAAAATGTGATTGGAACCAAATGGGTCTTTCAGAATAAGCTGAATGAACAAGGTGAAGTGGTCAGAAATAAAGCAAGACTGGTATGTAAAGGGTACTCACAGATGTAAGGTATTGATTTTGAAGAAACCTTTGCCTGTGTTGCTAGAATTGAAGTTGTAAGGTTGTTTCTTGCTTATGCTGATTTCAAGAATTACAAAGTATATCAAATGGATGTGAAGTCAACATTTCTGAATGGTGAGTTAGAAGAAGAAGTTTATGTTGAGCAACCAAATGGATTTCAACTAACTGATGAAAAAGACACGGTTTTTTGGTTGAAGAAAGCACTGTATGGACTTAAGCAAGCTCCTAGAGCCTAGTATGCTAGATTGGATAAATACTTGTTGAAGCTTGGATTCAATACAAGTATTGTTGACACCAATCTGTATTTCAAGGTGGATCATGATACATAACTAATTATTGAAGTCTTTGTTGATGACATTATTTTTGAAGGTGATGATGAATTATGTATAAATTTTGCTGATGAAATGAAAAGTGAGTTTGAGATGTCAATGATAGGAGAGCTGAAATTATTTTTAGGACTACAAATTACTCAGTTAGATGATGGAATCTTTATATCTCAATCCAAATATGTAAGAGAACTACTGAAAAAGTTTGGCATTGAAGATTCAAATCATGTAGGTACACCCATGGTAACTAGATGCAAGTTAACACAGAATGATGATTCTCCTAAACCTAATCAAACAAGGTACAGGTCAATGATTGGTGGATTTCTCTACTTGACTCAGACTAGACCAGAAATCATGAATTTTGTATGCATGGTTGCTAGATATCAAGTTGATCCAAAGGAATCACATGTGACTACGATAAAGAGTATTTTCAGATACTTGAAAAGAATAATTGATTTTGGGCTGCGGTATCCTAAGGATGATGATCTTACTTTGAATTTCTTTACAGATGCAGATTGGGTAGGAGATGTGGATGACAGGAAAATTACAAGTGGTGGTGCATTCTTCTTGGGGAAGAAGTTGGTGTCTTGGCTAAGTAAAAAGCAGAATTCCATTTCCTTATCTACTGTTGAGGCAGAATATATTGTTGTTGGAAACAATTGTACTCAAGTAATGTGGATGAAGCAAATGCTGAGAGATATCAGAATTGAGTATGATGAGCCTATTGCTATATTTTGAGAAAATTCAAGTGCCATAAACATTTCCAAGAATCAAGTGCTACATTCAAAGAAAAAACATATATCTATCAAGTATCACTTTTTGAGAGACAAAGTGATAAAGAAGCCAAATTGGAATATGTGCCCACTAAGGAAAAAATTGTAGATATCTTCACTAAATCGTTGCCTAAGGATACTTTTGAGTATCTTAGAGGAAAGTTAGGGGTGATTTCCCCTCCTAATCTAAACTAAGATGTAAGTCTTTGCATCAATCTGTGCACCTACAGTCAGATCTTGTTTCAGATTGATGCTATGGTGGTTGTTACTCAGGGGGAGTAGTCAGATGATTCAAATATGTGGTTCAGAGCTTGTGTACCTTTTCCATTCATGTCAAAGTGGAGAAAAATAATTTGAAAAACCTTTGAAGAAGAAAAGGGGAGAAGATAAATGTAAGGAGGAGAAGAACAGTATGAAAAGAATTGTTGGAGAAGAGCTAGTTGTGTTGATGGTATTTTTCACATCATGTGTTACCATCAATGCCAAAGGGGGAGATTGTTGGATGTTGTGGTTGTGTTGTTGATATGTGGTTTTCATTGATGTCAACACTATTAGCATTGATGATTCTAAAGGTTGTATATGTTGAGGATATTGAGAAAATTAGAATAAATATGTTGCAGGTAGTTTGTGAAGTTGTGAAGATCAGAATGGCGGAAAGTTGTGTACGTTGATATTAAAAAGTTGTGCATTAAATGGTTTGTTGTTGAGCCTATCTAGCACATTGTCCAGAAGTTTCAAAGGTGAGCATCAAGATTAGAGAAAGTTATGAGTTTCTAAGTTTCTACAACTATTCGATGTTACTGTAGCAAGTGGTTCCAGAAGAAGAGAATGTATTTTTGGTAAATTCAATTTTTGTGTATGCTCTTGAGATGTTCAATGATGTTTTTAGATCATTCTCTATCATTGTGGTACATCCACATTGATCGGTGTGTTTGTGATCGAATATTTTTCCTTTGTGTGTTAGAGTTTTCATGTTCTTGGCCGACATGATGGTGGTAGCATGTTGCAAATCCTTATGGTTTAATTTTTGAATGATTGGCATTTTTCGAGGATGTTGATTTAGGTCTTCATTATGTTGTGACTAACTTACGTTAGTACGCATTGAGATTTTTTCATGAATTGGGTCGACATTTTATAATTCATTTATTCTTTATTTGTGGCCGATAGAGTTGTTGATGTAAATTCATGTAGTTGATATATAAGAGCGATCGTTTCCTCATTTTGAAGTATGCTCGGTGAATGTATGCGATGTGTGTGCAAGATATGTGTGAATAAATATTAGATCATTTGAGTGCAGTGCAAACTGTGAAGAAGTTTGAGCGAAGTGTGAAGAAGTATTTTTGTGCCTAACCGGAACTATCATCAAGCTTTTGAAGAAGCTAATTTATCAGTTCAACCTCATCAGATGGATTTAATATGATTATTCTATGTAAGGCAGTGAGCCTTCCCTTCTGAGCAGTGAGCTCTAGGCAGTGTGCCTGAATGCATGTGCATTCCTTATTCATTTTCATTATACTTTTAATAGGGTATAATTGCGGATTAACCTCCATCGTTGTTTTTCCCCTAACAGGGTTTCCACTCAAAAATATTGGTGTTGTGTGTTTCTGATGTGTTGATTGATTCTTGTTTTCACTGTTAATTATTAGATCTAAGATTAAAGTAAGATAAATTTAAAATAATGTAACAACTGATTCACCCCCCCTCTCAGTTGTCTATTCTTGTTTTTCCAACAAGCCCAATATTGAAACATATGTAAAGATCCCAAAGAATCTTTCACTTGTGATCATTTGAAATTGATGATGAACTTTCCTTTGAGCCATTTGAAAAGAAACATAGAAAATGTTTTCATATTTTACAAAATTTTGGCTACAATGGTAAAGGTTTGGGTATCAAAATCAAGGGATGGAAAAGCCTTTACAGCCTTATCATAAGAGAAATAGTAAAGGTTCAAGTTATGTCCCACATCACATGGTAAAAGTGTCAAATAATAATAATTAAAAAAAAATTGTCTATGGTTACACTTGAGGAGGGTCTTCCTTTCATACATCCAAAAATTATAAATCTTTAACACACAGCCCTCTTCAAGTGGATAAATTTTATAAAGAAGAATCCTTATAAGAAAAATAAGGTGTGTATGATGATTTACCTTCTAATCATCACAATCAAAGGTCATGTTAGAAACCGCCATTTTGATATATATTAATTATTGATTAGTTAGATTGGTTTCATACATCTTGTAAGTTATCCATGTGATAAATTAAAATAAAATTGTCCCACATGTATGAGATAGTAGTATTTGTCATTACAAAAAATTATAGACTTACCAAGCATAAATCATCTTGAGTATTATAACTTGATTTTATGATCTATTGGGAGGATTATCCCCATGAAGGAACATCACAAACATAATTGTTGATGCCAAAATTTTACAAGGTAACAACCTCTTGTGGGAAACTTAGTTTTAGGGGGGACCTATTGTGCCCAACTGAGTGACCTCTGGATTTTAAAGAAGTCGAATTCTTTTGTAATTGGGGTTTTGGAATGGGAAAAAGAAGCAAATATAAAATAAAATGATCTAACTAGGGCGATACGCCAAGATTTAGATATTAGGCATGGTAAATCTATCTTTAGGGATAAGACTTAAGGACCCGTTGGTGGTTTGTTGTGTTCCAGAAAGGCAAAACAAAGATAGAATCCTGAATTGTTCACTTATAGGACATAAAATAAACTTCGTACACATTTTCTAGAAAGAAGAGATCAAGACATGATCTAGACCAGTAATTTGTATTGATTTATAGAAGTTTGAGAATAATGCATCCAGTACAACAATGGCACAATAAAACTTATCAAATATCGAAAAAAATAGAAAGGTCGAACAATGGAACAGTCTGTGAGTTCTTTTACAATAATATAATAAAGAAAATAAAGGCTTGGTTCTTCTATTAATTCTCTCGCCAAAAACAAAAGTAGGAACTCTTGGAACTTCTAGAAGCGGTATTTATAATGGAAACCTAGCTTGATGAGCAAGCAACATGAGATATTCTCTTATCATGAGCAATTATTTTCCCTGGTCATTCCGACAAAAAAGATTCGGGCCATGAATGAGGGCGCCCAAAGGCTAGATGCATCCTCTGTGAATGATGGTAGTGGTCCCAATAGACTAGCGCTTAGACACATGCAATCCACTTCATAACAGTGGGGCAACTGGTGATAGTTGTTGTCTGCCTCGTTTATCTTCACAATGGAGCCTTCGAAGATTACGTGGCAAGCAATCAGGGCCCAACGCTAATCATTTCCCTTGAGCGATGAAGAACCTGTACTTTGAAGACATGTGGAGGCCTTTCACAAACTATGTCGAATGGTGGGGTTCGGCTTGAAATGTGTGTGAATTGATGGTATGTGGCAGAGGGTTGGGATTCAAAAGGGAAGCAACGCAAAGAGGCTTGAAAGTTTGTGAATGACTAAAACATGGAAACTCGTCACAAAATTTTGAAAGGAAACACAAGAAAAATCCTACGAATAGTGCTCGGTTGACAAGTGGCAGTACCAGCATAGATATGTGTAAAAGAGAGCCCGACTTTACCTTTTTCTCAAAAAAGAGGGCGCGACCGATACTTAGGAAAAATAAACTTACCCGAAGGGAGCTTGGAAATTTCTATGTTAACAACTTCTGGCAACTTATCAGGGGCATTTTGCTTGCGAAACGAGGAACCCAAAAAAATTTGGTTTGCAGACCAGAGCCTTATCCATTGGGCGATGTGTTTAGAGCTTTGAGAGGGCGGTCTACATCAGTAGCCATTCATCTTCGGATGGGGGTAATAAGTAATGCAGATTCTCTTGTGCTTGTTGTAGCTCAATCACTTGTAAGGCAACATCGATGACATATTGGTCTAGGACTCCAATTAAAAAAGGAGACGGACGATCGGCTGAGTGATGTTCTCAAAATCTTCTGTGGTAAGGGGTTGGCTGAAATTCCATAAGGCAGGCTCATCCTATTGCCTTTCCTCGACCTTTACTGCAATATGCTCCATTGTGGCCACTGATCCATCCTCTAGGGAAAGAGAAGGTAATCCCATCTAAGTTAGGAGGGAGAACCTAGACCTTATGTTATTCATGGCTTGATCCAACCTAGTGACACATTCGCTAGCATGAAGGAAAACTGCATGGTAGTGGATTACCCTGTTAGTTGTTTTAGCAATGGCCCCTCGATCTTCAATCCCTACATTTTCTGAGATCTCGTCTGAGACCTAATATAATCTATTTAATAATCCCTCAGCCTTAGGAACTCTCTCCATGATGGGCTGAGGAATTTTATCGATTGCCTCACAAACCCCTCTACCAAGACTTGTTGTTTTTGCCACAAAGTGGAGTGTCGGCTATAGAGTTAGGTAGCATGCCTTCACTTTTTCCCAATATGAGATGTGTAACTTTTGGGCTATTTGTAGGAGGTATGTCTAATCAGCTGAGTGTAAGATTGAGTCCTTTAATAAGGTGATCTCTTGATCCCTTTGTTCTATATCATGCATGAGCTTGGAAATCTTTTGGTTTGTCACGATGAGTTGCCCTTGTAGCTTCCATGACTCCGCGAGCCAGCTAGTCTCAGACCGCTCTTTATCTATCGCCTGTTGCTTAATTGAAAACTTGAGCTCTATGATTTCATTCTCCAATTCAATTTGGTGGTTTTGGAAATCAGCATCTTTCTGTTGCATTTTTTGCTCATCTCTTGCCAACTAGTCTCGATATTCATGATTCTTTTGTTGTAGCTCAGTAACCAAATTAGGATCAACCGACTGAAGTCTCGCCAGCTCTTCTTAGAGCTTTTCTTCTTCCACCTCCCTTTATTGTGAAAGGCACTTAAAGTCAGCCTCTATAGCCTTTTCATTGGAGACCAAGACATCGACTCTGTCCTTCAGGTTTTTAATCTCTTCTTCCTTTTTCCTAAGCTGGTAACTAGACTTAAGAAAGTTAGTGGTCACTACCTGTTGAATTTCTTCCATGAGTTCCACCTTATCCTGTGGTTGGGCCTTGCTCAAGTCAAGCCCTACAACATACATGTTTTAGTAATCTGGTTGCACCTCCCCTTATAGTTTGCTGACAGTCAATAGCATTTTTGCGAAATGAAGCGACTGCTGAGCCTCATGAAAAAAAGTGTGTAATTTTGGTTCTGCTGGCTTGTTGGCATCCTTTGCTCTTCTTTTCTGGGTTTTGATTGCTTATGCATGCTTGGTTTTATTCAACTTCTGACAAGAATTCAGCGATCGATCTGATGAGTCCGCCTGCAAAAGGTGCACCGGGAGGAAGAGAGAAAGGAAATGAGAGGACATCAGTCCTGGGTGACTTCTTCTTTGGAATCTTGACAATCTGAGGCAAGAAAGGAGGAATACTCCAGTAATCAAACTGTTAACTAGGAGGGCCTGATGAGAGTGGATTCATGGTGGTCTCCATTTGCTGGGAAGAATGGATCAACTCATATAATGTTGTAGCAAGGGATGTATCAATCAAGGTAGCGGGAGCAAAGTACATGATGCTTTGGGGTGTGGAGTGGGCCAAGGTGAATGGAGTGAGATTCCACAGAGGATTTAAGGTGAATGGGGTCGTATGAGAGAATTGTGCAAAACCTCCTGTGATTGTTGAAGTGGAGGCCAAAGTGCATTGGGTGGTGCATGCAATAAGAGGTGTTGCAGATACAATAGGGGTGACCGAGATTTGCAAAATTAGAGAAGAGGGATCGAAAGATACTTGCGGTGTGGATGGTTGTGGTTCTTAACCTGTTGTGGACTCTTCTTCCGCGTGTGGTTCCTATGAACATTCCCTCGAAAGTGCCTCAATTTTTTTCCACTTTGTTGGTGGTGAGCTATCAACTGCTATAGATTCACCTTGCTTCGGCGAGGTTTCCAAGGTTCTCCTTGCTGTCCAGGTGTGATTCAGTGAAGACTTTTCACTTGATATATTAACTCGTAAATTAGAGGAAACCTTAGCATGTTGATTAAATGCTTTTCCCCCTTGTTGTGCAGAGGTTCCCTGTATTTCTTCTTTTCGTTGAGCCCCTCCATCTAACTGTGACTCAGATTCCTTGAAACTAGAACTCTTTTCACTGCTCATAATCTGGATGCTCGTTGTTCCACAATTTTTTGAACTTGTCATCCATCTCTAGGTTGTTATAAGGAGCCTCATCCTATCAGATTTCTTTGCAGTATATCCAGAAGTTATTGATCATTTCCTCCTTCCAGTCATAATTGTTCATTAGATTATTGTGTAGGGTTGCTCCGATGCTTTTTGTTTTGTCAAATTGCCCAGTCCTATAGTAGAACCTTAGCCAGTGTGGCTGACCATCTTCAACGGGGATGTAGTCCAAGTCGACGATACATTTATTTGCATCTAAAACTGGATTCTGACGTTCTTCCCAGTAGGGTCGGGGACAGTGCGTTACCTTGACATACTTGCTCGGTAGGTCATTGTCAGGGTTGTAGTTCCATTTGTCGCATATCCATACCAACCCAAGATGAGCCAACTTTTCCTCCAATATGTCGTGAGCCTTCCTCTTAGCCATGACCACAGTCTTGAACCTTATCGGAGGATGGAAAAATGACTTCTTACGTGCCTTCCCACTGCAAAATGTGTCATCGATTATTGAAACCTGGCGGAAAACCTCCAGGGCCAGTACCCGATCTATAAGACATGATGGAAGTCGAAAGGGTTCTCCAGTGAAACTGCACAATCGGACGAATGTGAAGTCCCTGCCTAGAAACCAATCACCTTGGAACAAAGTTTTGCATGAACTCAGTTTGGTCGGAGCTCAACTATAAGACAGTGCTATCTCCTCTTAAATCCTACAAAATCGGATATAGGAAATAATCTAAAAATGCATAATAGTCATATGTCGCAAAGAGAAGGGGGGTCCATAAGAATTTGTCTTCCTATTTTGATTTTCATCAAAGATGGAGAGCTCAAAATGCTTCTGAAAGAAGTCAGGATTCTAGTGCAAGAACATATGTGTGAGGAAAGATGGTAACCTGAACCTCCATTAAAGCTTGTATTCAATTATTTGGCTGGGCATTTCCTACAGGAGAAATTTGGTGAAATCATACCAGAAGAGAGAATGTTGCTTTTGCAATTGAAAACCCAATCCTAGTTGAAACTCCTAGACCTCCTTGTCGGAGTCCAGTCCACAAATGAATGCCATCATCAAGAATGCATCATTCATATCATCATGGAAGCTCTTATGCATGGTTGGGATCTTCATTGTTCTACTCTGAGTCTCCTTGTTGTAGAAATTCATTGTGAGGTCTCTACCTCTCTAATAGGACTCTCCCTTTTTTGGAGTGAATTGCTCCATTTTTTGCACTTTGAAGCTTTGCTCCGGGATGCCGAGCATATTCCAGATAGCTTGTTTACATATGTTCACAGTTGCTTCTCGGCCTTTGATGGTGTTGGTCTTCGGGTTGAAATTTTTGATGGCTTCATCGACCAATTCAGGGTAGTGGTGCACTAGAGGGACCATATATTGAGGAAGCCCACTGTTCTAGCACTTTTGCGCCAAAGAATCAAGGTCACTATTCTTCTTCATTCTTTCGTAGGCCGCCTCCCTCAGTGACTTGGGATTCCTTGCAAGAATGGGGTCATGAATTTTCTCCCACTCTTCTTGAATTTGTTTCTTTTCCTTGTGAAGGCTCCCTTTTTCTGTAACTCGAGTGTTTACCCAGGTTGGCTTCTCTGGTATTCCAGGCGTAGCATAAGAGATGTCCTTGAAGACATAGGCGCTTGGTGCTACATGCATGATGTTGAACCAGCTTTGTGCCCCTCCTTCCTGTAATTCTGCTTGAGAACCTTGAGCAGTTGTCATTCTTTTGCAAATTCCTTGCCCAAAAAGCACACTAGAGCAGTATGAATAGAACGTAAAATACAATGCAAGGCCCTAGTCTGAAACACTAGGCAACCTTTCATTCTAGGTTTAATTAACACTGAGGCAGTGAATTCCCTACAAATTATTATGCTCAGCTCCTTCCACTGCAAATTACACGATACTTGGTTCCTTTGATAGCTTTTTTCCTGTTTAATTTCCCTTTGCGTGCTGGAGAAGTTTTTATGCTCCGTCCTGCTTTTTCGCATGCGACATTTGGAACTTCTTTATTTTCTTGCATTCAAATTGGTAGGTAACAACTGTCTTTTGCATTTAATTCAACATGTATTGCCAGCTCCCTAGCTTATGCGAGATAAGTTACTTGCCTCTTTTGAAAAGATAAGGATTTCATAATTGTATTGGTAATAGCACCCTTTCGGCGTGATTTTCATGGGAAATTGAGTAGTTGGTGCAATGCATGTCATTTCCTTGTCTACTTTAGCAATTAATATCTCTTAAAGCATGATCAAGCTAAAATCATAATGAGTACTCGAAAAGATTTGAGTTCACCCTTGGGGCTCGAAACGGCTTGCATCATGCCACCTAGCCTTTGTCCGTATGAGCCATCACCTAGGACTGCCACCATATTGCATTGATTGATTATCATTTCTTAGCCTTGCATGCAACAATTCATACCTACGGACGCAACAAGGTTGGAATATTGAGCTGGCCTTTTTGTGGGATTTTTGAGTAAACTCTCAATTACCCCCATGCTTTGTATGTTGGCTACCTCAAATATTTATATAAATGACTGTTCATTCAGCATTGAGAATCATACTTAGCAAAATAGCCTTGGTTGATTGGACAGGTTTGAAATTCACATAGCGATAATTGTAAGTGTTCTAAATAGAGGCTAACATAATGAATACCCCAATCTGGTTAGCGTGCAACAAGGCTCAAATGGATTTCCTGGGAGAGATCTCGAGTAGGTGCCTGAAACATATGACAAAGAACAAACATTCACTGGCTATCATAGCCATCAAGTGGGTCCTGGGTAGAGACTGCATTGAGTATGAGGACAAATATTGAGTGAACACTGATATCAGTTCACACTTCGTTGCTTCATTGCTTGATGCTCAGGCTCCGAAGGCTATGATTCTTCATTTGGAAATTCAGATTTTCCCGAAGAAGTACCTCAGGGGTCTTGGTGAGGTGGTGAGTAATGCGGTGTATGACCTGGAACTTCCCATTGCAAGTGACCTGATGAAGCATGTTGAAGAAGACGTAGTGGTGCCATGGGTACCATTTCTGAGTGGTTTTCAGCTTCAATCACTCGCAGAGCATCGTGACAAAGCCACCTGTGCATGCCATTTCCTATTGCATTGCTACACCGTCGTGTTGTATTACGACGTGGATTGGTATACTAAATTTAGGAACCATGTGTTCCCTTCACCGCTCGTCATGGGTGTTGATGCTACTTTTTCCATAGGTCCTATTGCTGCTGATAATCTTCTCGTCCCTCCTGACAATGGTCCAGTCAATGAAGACAATACCCATAATGCAGAGATATGAAGTTTGATATGCTTTTTGCTTCTGTATATATACACCTAAAAGAAGGCTCGCATATATATATGTAATAATACCATGTATATGGTTATACCTTTCAAATATTTGTCCACGGGGCCATTTTGACAATGTTTTATCACAGCATATATATCATATATACTTTCTTATGTTAAGCCTCTTTGTCTTCTTCTTTTTGTTTTCATGACATGGGCTAAATCTTTCACATCTTATTTTTAATTCTGCAATCTGAGTGGCATGCATTTTCTTTGTTCTTGTAATAATAGGCCTCATGAAATTCTCCTTACTTGTCATGTAACTATAAAAATGTGATAAAAGAAATGGTCGACAAAACATGAAAAGGAAAACTAATTACATTTTTACAAATTTACATTTGCATAAAACAACTGTAGCCTAATTGAACAATTTTAAGTGAATTATTGACCGGAATCCCAAGTGGCTCTTGTTCCATATTTTCTAATTCAAATACATTGTTTTTTTTGCACTGAACTATTTTGAAAGGGCCTTCCACAGCTTGTCAAATTTTCCATGTTGTCCAGGTTTTGCGGCTCTTTCATTGTACTTTAGTACCAGGTCTCTGCATTTTAGACCTTGGTCTAAAGCCTTTTTGTCAAACCATTTCTTAACCACCTATTGGTGATTAGTTATGGTTATTAGGGCTTTCTCCCTTTTTTCTTGCACCTCCAGTAATTCGGCCAACCAAACCTCCATTACTCCATTCTCTTCAATCTCTAAAGACTTGAGTAATTGCAACGCAAGTATCTCTATAGAGATAGGCAGTAGCGCTTCTTTTCTATATACTAGCTCATATGGTGAAGTCTTCAAGGCTTGCTTAGGAGTTATGTGGTCTACCAATAATGTTGTTTGAAGATTCTTATGTCTTTCTTTCTCATGATAGGACCCAATCCTTTTAATGAGTCAAATTAAATTCTTATTAGTAGACTCGGCTAGGCCATTTCCTTGTGGGTAATAGTTTGATGAGGTCTTCAGGAATATGTCATGCATAAGTGCGAACTAACAAACCTTAGAGCCTAGGAATTCTTTGGCATTTTCTGAGATGATGGTCTTTGGCGGGCCGAACCTTGTTACTATACCTTCAAGAAAATCCACAATTTCTTCTACAATTGCATTCTTTAGGGGTACGACTTCAATCCATCTTGTAAAATAATCTATAGCTGTGAGAATCCACTTATGGCTAGCACTGGAAGCTAGGTTGATCATTCCTATGAAGTGTAGTCCCCATTGCACGAATGGTTCATCAAATACTATCAGATTAAGAGGCATGGAATAATTTTTCCTCCTCCCTACGTAGAATTGGCATTCCTTGCAGGCCTTTATCATTTCATAGGAATCATTGAACAACATGGGCTGGAAGTACCCAATGCACAATATTTTGATGGTGGTAGTTTCTGTAGAGAAGTGTCCCCCTTCAAGGTTGTTGTGGAATGTGTCAAGAATTTTCTTCGCTTGCTCCATAGTGACACATCGTAGCAGGATGCCATTGAAATTTCTCTTGAAGAGAACCCCTTCAATGAGTGCATACCCATTGTTTTGTAATCAGTAGAATCTTCTTTTTTGCAAAGGGAAGCCTAATGGATATTTGCCATTGTGCATAAATTATGCCATGTCCGTTAGCCAATATCCCTCAGGTTCTAACTCATTCATCAAGATTTGTTCCGCTTGCTCTATTTTTTTTTTTGCTTCTTCATTGTGCGCCAAATATTCACACAACCCTCTTCCTTTGACGGTATTTGTGGGCCAAACTTCAATGTCATATTCTAGGATCTTAGTGATCCAGTTAGCTCTCTTTTCGGTGATTTCTCCCTTCATAATGTATTTGCGTACACTAGAGTGTGCGACATAGACGATCACCTTGTTGCAACATATCAAATGTCAGAAATTTTTGAGTCCCTTTACTATGGTGAACGCCTGTCTTTCGATGAAGTTGTAATTCGCCTCATATTCCTTCAAGGCCCAGGAGTGAAATGCTATTGGGTCTTCTCCCTTTCCTTCATTGTCCTTCTGGGTAAAGACAGTAGCGATGCTTGTCTTTCTACTGAAAACATACATCATGAAGTCTTTGGATAAATCTGGGTTTACCAGCACAAGGGCCAAGGAAATGGTGTCTTTTACCTTCTCGAAGGCTTATTTTGCTTCCTTTGTCCCCTTGAATAATTGGTCCTTCTTTAGCATCAAAGTGATTGGCCGAATTATCTTTGTAAAATCAGAGATGAATTTGCTTACAAAATTTACTTTTCCCAAGAAGGATTGAACTCCTTTTTTGTTAACTGGAAGGGGAAGTTCTTTGATTGCTTTTACCCTTTCGGGATCAATAGCAATCCCATCCCTGGACACCACGTTCCCTAGTAGCTTGCCTTGTGGTATACCGAAAACACATTTTTTGGGGTTCAAGGATACCCCAAACTCTTGGCACCTTTTAAAAACCATTTCTAGATGATCAAAATGGTCATCTTTTGACTTGGAAAACATATTTAGGTCATCTAAATAGATGAGGATGATCTTATTGATTAGTTCGCTAAAGGCGATGTCCATTTCCCACTGAAAGGTAGCTCCCGCATTTGATAGGCCAAAGGGAATTTTGGCATATGCAAATGTTCCCAATTTGGTGGTGAACATAGTTTTATATTGATCTTCTTCCTTGACTAGGACCTGATTATAGCCCAAGCAGCCATCTAGTAGAGAAAACATTTCCAAACCTTCCACGGTCTGCAAAATGGATTCCATAAAAGGCAGCAAGTAATGATCTTTTAGTGATGCTCTGTTCAGGTCATGGAATTTAATGTAGAGACAAATGTCTCCATTCTTTTTTCGGATTGGCACAAGGTTAGACACTCAAGTGTTGTGTTTGATTGGAAATACAATCCTTGATTGGATCAACTTTTCTAGTTCTTGTGCCATCAAGGCTTCAATCTTTGGATTGATAGGCCTTTATTTTTGTGGGACAGGTTTAGCACCCTCCACGAGTTCAATGGTATGTTGGATGATACCAGGATCATACCCTTTGAGGTTGTCATAATTCCAGGCTATTACTCCTTCGTATGTCTCACAAAGATGGATCGGTTTATCCTTGTCGTGTTGTGGGACTTCTTTCTCGACTTTCAGTTTTCTTCCACTTCTGACCTCAAGGTTAGCGTAGTCCACTTGGTTCGCCACAAAATTTCTCCTATTTTTTCTTGCATCATCACAATCAAAAATATTCTCGAGTGTGACCAACCCTTTCGGAATTTTATTTGACCTCAACTAAATAATTTGTCCTTCGTATGCTTCTTCTATCTTCGGCTAGAGCTGATCGGCGAAGTGACCCGATTGTTGAATCAACAAGGCAATGTGTTTGTCACTTTTGAACACTTTCCAACTTTGATCATTGTCTAGAAAGGATTTTCAGATGATTACTCGTACTGAGTGTATATTTTCTATCAAGTCAGAAACATGATCAAATTGAGGTCACATTGTTGCCATGCAATCCGCGGCTGAATTTTTCTCCCTTGACACTACGTGGATGTTGAAGGCTTCAAAATTTTCAATGAGGTCCCATACTCTGTGTCTATAAGATCACATGCGAACATTTTTTGCAGTAGAGGTATTTCTGGCCTGATTGATTATGAGTTCAGAATCTCTCAACACTTTTATTTGCTTGATACCCATGCACTCCACGAGGCTTAGTCCTTGCACAAGACCCTCATATTCAACCTCATTTTTTGAGGAGGAAAACTAAAAGCGAAAAGATCTGAGAATTTTCTCATCATTTGGGGATGTTTGGCATATCCCAACACCAGCGCCAAGTTTGCATCTTGCACTGTCAAAGTGCAGCGTCCATAGTTCTAAGACTCGACTGACTGCGAAATCCCTTGCTATTCCCGACAATTCTTGATCTTCATCATAGATGACGTAGGTGCCCATTCCGATAGCATGATAGTTATCGAAAAGGTTGGTATTTTCATCGTTGCTAAAAAAGACTTCCTCAGAAGTGGCTTTGCCTTCAATCACTCTCTCTTCTGTCTTTGGCTTGCTATCAATAACTTCTTCCTTTGTATAAGAGGTTTGAGGAGCTTTGATTTCTTCTTTCTTTGGAAGAGTATGAGTAGCCTCATAGTTGATCATGTTTTCATCGGCCACATGCTCTAAATGCAGTGATTTCGATACAATCTTCACCTTAGATCCATACTTGGTCCGTAGAATTAGGTGAGACCAATCCAAAGAAAGGTATCCACCTATCTTTGTCATAAATTCCCATGATAGGAAGAGGTTGAACATGGGGGGAACATCAATGATCACAGTATCTTGTGGTACTGTGATGCTAGGACAGACAAACAAGGTTAAAGGGAGGTCTTCAATGAGGCCTACCATTTCGACCTTGTTTCCATCCAACTGCATAACTCCCCTTTTTAGGGGTTTGTAGCTAAGTCCTAAGGCTTCAGATATCTGCTTGGGCATGACTTTGGTACTAGCACCAGAGTCAATCATGGAGTTGTGTAATAATTTATTCCCAACAATGAGAGTTAGGAAGAAGGGTCTAGGTTTTGGCTTCTCCTCTTTTCCCTTTAACAAAACTTCTTCTACAATGTTCGCAAGGACTTTGGCTAGAATTGATTCGTCGATGGATTTTTCAGAAGCTTGTTTTGTTGGTTGTTCAGTCGTATCTTTCTACAGGTCTTCCTGTAGCAATGATTTTTGTTCTGGAATAGCTAATATATCCCAGAGGGACACATTAGCAGAATATTTCTTCAATTGTTCCACCATGTTGATGGGTGATGGATTTGGAGGCTTTTATTCTTTTGCCTTGGTGATAGTAATTTATTTTTGTACTTGAGGCTCTGGAGCAACTGGAGAAGGGCTAGGGAGTTGGTGTGGAATACTTCTAGTTTGTGTAGTGATTGTCTCGCTTATAAATCTTCTCTTTGACTGGGTGTTGTAATTGGACTGCACCTTTGGGGTCGCCGCTAAGGATGCTTCATAAGTGAACACTACTTCATCCCCTTCCATCCAGGAAAGGAGAGCATGATCATGAGCAATGTCACCTTCTTTCTCCAAGGACATTCCTTGTATCTGTGAGGTGAGAACCATATCTCCAATGCGGAAGAGGTGTATGTATGCCCTCTCGAGCTCGTCGATGCATCTTGCCTGTGTTGTTCGAAGGTTTTCCTATTGTAAATTTCCACGTGGGAAATTTCAAGGCATATGAGCATCGTCACAGGGATAGCACCAAGCATTGGAATCTTTGGCAATGGTCTACCCGACGATTAGTTCTCTTCTCGTACTTGTTTGAGTAGTTCCTAGTAGAGCTGGTACAGGTACTATTTGGTTATTTGTTTGAGTCGATGGAGTTGTGCATGCGGCCCCTTGATATTGGTTTTGTGGGTAGGAGGATTTGATACCCTGATAACTTTGATAGGTTGGTCTCGAAGGAGCAACCTAATTGTGTTTGATAGTGGTTACTTTGTTTACCAATTTTCGCAACATCTCCCTTATGTCACTTATTTCATCTTTCGGAGCACCAGACATAGAAGCGGCATTTGCTTTCACACTTAGATATGTGTATAGATGGTGATGGCGATGTGGTTGTGCTAGTAGATGGTATCTCCTAATTAGAAGCTGATATTTCGGGGAAGATCAGTATAATGGGTCGAGAAGGTAGCTTTCCAGTGTCGATCAGATTATTCTCTGATTTCACTGCTATACTATATGCATCTGGTAATGTGGCTCCATCGAGTGACTGGATCATCATGGAAATGTCCACATTGATGGACTTTAGGTAGAACATGAATTCTAACTCAACTGGCAGTCGGATGACATTCTGGATTCTCTGCTAGGCTATATGAAATCGGGCGTTGAAATTTGTCATGGCTTCGGATGGGGCCCACTTTATTGTAGATAGCTGGTGATATAGCGAAGATCTATCTCTGTCATTGGAAAATCTCTCGTAAAAGGGGTCTTCGAACTCATCCCAAGTGCTGATGGTATTGGCAAGTAGAGTGCGGTACCAATCTAGCACTCTTCCTCTGAAAGAAGTTGCAAGCAATCTCAATGCTATGTTTTGATCTGTTACTTTGTGCACCAGACATGCATCTGCAATGTCTTGCAGATGTTCAAATGGTATTCTTGAGCCATCTCCGATAAATTTTGGAATAGTTTTAAGAGCTGAGACCGAGATAGGGGCCCATACGACAAGTTCTACTGGGACAACAAGAGGACTTCTTGAAGGGAAAATAGGGATGGATCTATGGACCCAACAGTGTGGAATACATTCCCTTAACACTAATACAACAAGGAAGAAGAGAAAAAATGAGTTCTAATAGCTTCTAAAAACTACTGAAGATGAATACAAACAACATAAAAGAGATGACAGAATAAGCATTCACAGATTGACACAAGTATTTACATGGGAAAACCTTTTCAAGTAAAAAACCCACCACACCAAGCAAAGAAAATTGTATAAACAATTACATACAATGTTCAGTCTTCACTCTCTGATCAGCTCACATAAGATCTCAAGTTAATCTCTCACTGTTACAATACTTCTCTCAAAGTATACAATGAATCCTCAGACTTACATCGACTTGTAACTTACATATCAAAACCGTCACCTTTTGGTTTTACCAATATAATAATGCATCCCACTGTACAAGTCATACATCTCATTAAATTTCAACCAATCCCATGACCTCCAAGTTCATGCATCGAACATTCAAGCAAGCAATCGATCTGCACTAATTGCATCGAGCCATCCATGCAATAACCTCATCACCTTAATCGAGTTATGTCTTCAGCTAAAAGAATGACCTGCAATAACTGCCTTTACCTTTTCGGTCTTCAGCCAATCAGATCGTTCTCACCATGCCACGTGTCCGCTCTGCATTTGTTGTTTGCTCTGACCTTCGATCCATCTTGGTCAATCGAACTCCAAGCTTGTTTTGTCATCTACCACATCACTATTGATTCCATTCGACTAGGCCACAGTAATTCAGTGAGCTCTTCTGAGCTCACCCTTGTCTTCTCTGAGCTCTGTCTCACCTTCCCCACACTATCGCTGCCCTGACCGAGTCATGCCATGGTAAAGCAGTGAGCTCCTCTAAGCTCACCCTTCATTTCACAGCACTATCATTGAGTGGTTCAAGTTGAGTTGAGGTAAGGCGGTGACCGCCAGCCAATCCCTCAGCGGTCTCACCGCGCTACCACGGAGACCACCAGGTCTCACTGCGGCAGAGCGGTGACCGCTCAGACTGACTGGTAGTGGTCTCACTGTGGCCACCGTAGTGAGCCAACTCACTGTCCGTAGTGGGACAGTGACCTCCAGGCCACTGCTAGTGGCTTCACCATGGTCAAACCCTTCACCACCCGCAATGCGGCAGTGACCAACAAAATAGGCCGCTGGTGGCTTTATCGCACCACCGCAGTGAGTGAACTCACCATGCATGGTAAGGAAGTAACCACCCAGACTGTCACCATGCTACCATCGAAGCAAAATAGAAGGCAGTCGTAGTATGGTGGTAAAGGCTGAAAGAGTGAGTTTTTTCGCCAAGTATTTTTCTGACAGAGGTTCAAGCTAGTAATTGAGGCATCGTTTCTCAACAAGCTCCCACTTAACGAAGATTTTCAGCTTCCTCTTGAGTTCAAAAATTCACTGACAGTCATAGGCTCCAATTCCCATCGATTTTGCGCACCATTTGAACTTGTCTGTGCTCACCAACTTTGTCAATGCATCTGCAACATTCTTCAAAGTGTCAACCTTTTCAAGATATACTTTTCCATCCTCAACCATGTCCCTCACAAAGTGATACTGTACATCAAGGTGCTTCGTCCTGACATGGAAAGTTGGGTTCTTTGCCAAAAAAATGGTACTCTGACTATCACAGTAGATTATAATCTACCCTGCATTAAAACCAATGTCTAAACACAAAGGACTCAACCAAACTGCCTCCTTATAGGCATGAGTTGTTGTCATGTACTCTACCTCTATCATGGATAAAGCAACTACAACTTCTCACTTGCTCATCCAACTAACTGCTCCACCATTTAACATAAATGTGTATCCACTAGTGGATCTCCTACTGTCAATGTCCCCTGCCCAATCAGAATCAACATATCCCTTAATGTTGAGTGTTCTTTGTGATGCAACTAAACTGCCATGGTAACACAAAGCATATTCTAAAGTCCCCTTCAAATATATGAACACTCTCTTCACAACATCCCAATGTGATCTTCCCGAATTTTTCATAAACCAGCTGAGAACTCCCACTTGTTGAGCAATGTTTGGTCTTGTACATACCATCGCATACATTAAACTGCCAACAACACTTGCATAGGGCACACTGGTCATGTCCTCCATCTCAGTAGCATATTTTGGACAGTCTTCAACAGATAGTTTCGTTCCCTACATGACTGGAAAAACTAGCTGCTTGCAGTCTTTCATACCAAATCTCTCCAGAACAGGATTAACATACTTAATCTGACTGACCCATTTTTTTTTACTTGTCATGTCCCTAGTTATCTCCATTCCTGGAATATACCTTGTTGCACCAAGATCTTTCATTTCAAACTTTGCAGACAAGTGAGATTTAAGATCAGAAATCATAGACTTGCTATTTCCTATGAATAACATATCATCCACGTACAGGATAATAACAAGTACACGATCATTTTCAGATTTATAATAAACACAATGATCAGATTTTGATCTCACAAATCCCATAGACAACACAAAAGTGTCAAATTTTTGGTACCACATTCTAGGAGACTACTTCAAACCATACAAAGATTTCTTTAACTTACAAACCAGATTTTGTTTACCTTTTTCAACAAAATGCTCAGGATGGGACATATAAATTTCTTCTTCCAACTCACCATGGAGAAACATTGTCTTCACATCCATCTGCTCCATTTCTAAACTGCCAATGATAACAGAAATCCGATAGATGTCAGCTTTGCTATAGGGGAAAAAATCTCTCCATAGTCAATTCCCTCAATCTGGGGGAATCCCTTTGCAACCAGTCTTGCCTTATACTTCTCAACACTACCATCAAGACCAGTCTTCTTTTTGAATACCCACTTGCAGCCAATAGGCTCTTGCCCCTTTGGCAATTGTACCAAATCCTAGGTTTCATTCTTCTTCAATGAATCAATTTATTCATTCATGGCTTCTAGCCAAGAATTCAAATCAAACATGTTTATTGCTTCTTTTATAGTCCTAGGCTCATCAATGCTAGTAATTAAGGCATAGGCACAGTTTGAATCTAACGGTGAGAAACCATACCTTTCAGGTTGTTGCTTTTCTTGTGTAGACCTCCTTACTTGTTGAGGTTGTGGTTCTTCATCATCATAACTCTCAGAGCTGCTTGAACTCTCCTTAGTTTCAGGTACACCATGCAGTTATTCCTTTTTTAGAGTTTGAGGAATCTCAAGTGCATCATTCTTCTTGTCTCTTTGATCTATCTCAAGTTGTTGATCACTTACTGAAGGTTTCAGCTCATGAAATATCACGCTTTTGTTGTACAAAAACTTCTCAGTAACAGGGTTCCAAAGCTTGTATCCCTTCACACCAACTCAATAGCAGATGAGAATACATTTAATAGCCTTGTTATCCAACTTTGATCTTTTCTCATTTGGCACATAAACATATGCCTCACAGCCAAAGACACAAACGTGTCTAAGAGAGGGCTTCTTACCAGACCATGCTTCCAAAGGTGTCTTATCAACAAGAGCAGCGCAAGGAGAACAATTTATTAGATAGCATGTTGTAGCCACATCCGCAGCCCAGAACTTCTGCTCCAGACTAGCACTGCTCAGCATACTCCTCGCCTTTTCCATCAGTATTCAACCTTGCAACAACTCCATTCTGCTGTGGAGTATAAGGTGTTGTTTTATGCCTTTTAATTCCATGATCTGTGCAATACCTTTTGAAATCTGTAGAACAAAAATCACTGCCATTATCTGTCCTCAAACATTTAATTTTCCTTCCAGTCTAATTCTCTAACAAATTTTTAAATTATTTAAACCGACTAAACACTTTTAATTTACTTTTAAGAAAGTATACAAATGCCCTTCTCGAACAGTCATCAATAAAAGAAACATAATATCTAGACTTTGATAATGAAGGAACATTAACTAGACCAAACACATCAGAATGAACATAATCCAATATACCAAAATATTTATGAGGACTCGAGTGAAATGAAACACGGTGTTATTTTCCATAAATACAGTGTTTGCAAAAATTGAATTCAAGGTTACAATCATCAAGTCCTTCTCCAAGATTTTTATTCTTCAAGGTTTTTAAACCTTTCTCACCTATGTGACCTAGTCTATGATGCCACATCATAGTCTTCTCAGCTAGGATTTTTACCTCCAAAGCATTTGTAGACAAAGAAGAGTGTTCATCTTCCTCTATAGGAGCATCTTTGCTTAACTTTACAGAGGCACTATTACATTGAACAGGACGTGCATCCAGCTTATACAAAGTGCCAATATGAACACCCTTAGCCAGCACCATTGCACCTCTATCCATTTTGCATCCACTACTTGAGAAGGAAACTTTTGTACACCAACATCATTTAACTTACTAACAGAAAGAAGATTTTGAGCCAGACCTGGTATATGCAGTACGCCACCAATACCTTTGACTCTCCCATCAGGAAACTGAATTCTGACTCTACCTCTGCCAATGATCTCCAGCGTTGAATCGCTTGCTAGGTACACCTTTCCACCATCATACTTCTCGTACTTGGAGAACCATTCTCTATGGGATGTCATGTGAAAGGACGCACCTGAGTCAACCAGCCAGACATCATCTAGTGTCTGAGTTGTCAAGGTTGCTACAATGAAGGCGTCTACATCACTTTGAGAAGAGTCATTATCTGAAGCATTCTTCTTCTTCTTCTCCTTACAATCCTTTGGGATATGACCAGGTTGCCCATAGTTCCAACATCTCACCTTGAACATTTTACCAGGAAACTTTGATCTCCCTGCAGATTTAGATTTTGACTTCTTGTCCTTCTTCTTGCCTTTCTCCTTTTGTCTACCTCGAACAGCAAGAGCCTCTTTGGCCATCTCAGAAGACTTCCCTCACATTTCTTCAGACAGAAGCAAAGAAACCACGTCATCCATCTTGAATGCAGTGGTCATGCTTCCAATAGCCATCACCAAATGATCCCAACTATCAGGTAACGAAGACAACATGAGCATGCAAAGATCCTCCTCCTCGGTCTTTACACTTGCAGATGCCAACTGAGTAACACTCATGTTAAATGAGTTCAGATGGTCTGCAACAAATGCACCTTCTTCCATCTTCAAGGAGTACGGTTTCTTCCTCAGGAAAAGCTTATTTACCATAGACTTTTCCTAATAGATATCACCAAGCTTCTTCCATAATGAAGCTGCAGACGTCTCCTCATGGATGTTCAAAAGTATAGAATCGGCTAGACTCAATCTTATCAGACCTCTTTCTTTTCTATCTACAAGGTCCCAATCCTCTTGCTTCATACTTTGTGGCATAGTTTCGGACACTGCTATCTAGAGGTCTCTATCCACCAACAAGTCTTCCATTTTGAGTTTCCATAACTCAAAGTTGTTGCCATTAAATTTTTCAATCTCTACTCTACCTGATGTACTCACCATCTCAAACAAAAACAAGTTTTAACAATGCAAGACTCCTACTGAAACAGTATTAGCACAAAAAACTGACCTTTTCTATCAAGGATAACACAACTGGCCAGGCTCTGATACCACTTGAAGGGAAAATAGGATGGATCTATGGACCCAACAGCATGAAATACATTCCCTTAACACTAATACAACAAGGAAGAAGAGCAAAAACGAGTTCTAATAGCTTCTAAAAACTACTAAGATGAATACAAACAACATAAAAGAGATAACATAATAAGCATTCACAGATTGACACAAGTATTTACATGGGAAAGCCTTTTCAGGTAAAAAACCCACCACACCAAACAAAGACAATTGTATTATAGTAATAAACAATTACATACAATGTTTAGTCTTCACTCTCTGATCAACTCACAACAGCTCTCAAGTTAATCTCTCACTGTTACAATACTTCTCTCAAAGTATACAATGAATCCTCAGACTTACATTGACTTGCAACTTACATATCAAAATCGTCACCTTTTGGTTTTACCAATATAATAATGCATCCCATTGTACAAGTCATACATCTCATTAAATTTCAACCAATCCCATGGCCTCCAGGTTCATGCATCGAACATTCAAGCAAGCAATCAATCTGCACTGATTGCATCAAGCCACCCATGCAATAACTTCATCACCTTAATTGGGTTTTGTCTTCAGCTAAACGAATGGCTTGCAATAACTGCCTTTACCTTTTCGGTCTTCGGCCAATCAGATTGTTGTCACCATGCCACATGTCCGCTCTGCATTCATTGTTTTCTTTGACCTTCAGTCCAGCTTGGTCAACTGAGCTTTGAGCTCGTTCTTTCATCTACCGCATCATCGTCGAGTCCATTCGACCAGGCCACGGTAATGCGGTGAGCTCATCTGATCTCACCCTTGTCTTCTCTGAGCTCTATCTCACCTTCCTCGTGCTACCACTCCCCTAATCAAGCCATGTCGCGATAAAGCGATGAGCTCGTCTAAGCTCACCCTTCACTTCACCGTACTACCGTTGAGTGGTTCAAGTCGACTTGAGGTAAGGCTGTGACCGCCAATCAGTCCATCAGCAGTCTCACCGCGCTACCGCAGAGATCGCCAGGTCTCACCGCGGTAGAGTGGTGACCGCTTAGACTGACCGTTAGCGGTCTCACCGTAGCCACCGCGGTGAGCCAACTCACCATCTACGATGGAGCGGTGACCATTAGGCCACTGCTGGCAGCTTCACCACAACCACCGCAGTCGGACCCTTCACTGCCCGCCATGCGGCGGTGACCGACAAAACATGCCACTGGTAGCTTTACCGCGCCACCGCGGTGAGTGAACTCACTGTGCTTGGTAAGACGGTAACCACCCAAACTGTCACCACGGTACTGCTAAACCAGAATAGAAGGCAACCACGGTATGGCTGTAAAGGCTGAAAGAGTGAGTTTTTTCGCCAAGTATTTTTCTGAAAGAGGTTCAAACTGGTAATTGAGGCATCGTTTATCAACACTTCCAACGTCCCAAGCCACATAATTTCAATTTGCAATTAACATTATGGGTCACACACCCTTTTGATTTGTTTATGTTTCAGGTCCCATCGGGCATGCCAGGAAAAGAAAAATTTGTTGATGTCAAAAGTTGACAAGGTAACAACCTTTTGTGGGAAACTCAGTTTTAGGGGGGACCTATTGCACCAAACTAAGTGACCTTCAGATTTTAAAGAAGTCGGCTTCTTCTATAACTGGGGTTTTGGAATGGGAAAAGGAAGCAAATATAAAATAAAATGATCTAACTAGGGTGATACACCAAGATTTAGATATTAAGCATGGTAAATCTATCTTTAGGGATAAAACTTAAGGGCCCATTGGTGGTCTGTCGTGTTCCAGAAAGGAAAAACAAAGATAGAATCCTGAATGATTCACTTATAGGACATAAAATAAACTTCGTACACATTTGCTAGATAGAAGAGTTCAAGACATGATCTAGACTAGAAATTTGTATTGATTTATAGAAGTCTGAGAATGATACATCTAGTACAAGAATGGCATAGTAAAACTTATCAAATATCAAAGAAAATAGAAAGGTCGAACAATGGCACAGTCTGTGAGTTATTTTACAATAATCTAATAAAGTAAATAAAGGCCTGGTTCTTCTATTGATTCTCTCACCAAAAACCAAAGTAGGAAATCTTGGAACTTCTGGAACCCCTTGCTTCGAATTAAGAAGCAGTATTTATAATGGAAACCTAGCTTGATGATCAAGCAACAGGAGATATTCTCCGATCATAAGCAATGATGTTTCAGCAATGATTTTCCTTGGCCGTTGTAACAGAAAAGATTCGGTCCATGAATGAGGATGCCCAAAGTCTGGATGCATCCCCTATGAATGATGGTAGTGGTCCCAATAGACAAGCGCTTGGACACATGCAATCCACTTCATAATGGCAGGGCAGTTGGTGATAGTTGTTGCCGACCTGGTTTATCTTCACAATGGAGCCTTCGAAGATTACATGGAAAGCAGTCGGGGCCTGACGCTAATCATTTCCCTTCAGCGATAAAGAACCTGCGTTGTGAAGACATGTGGAGGCCTTTCACAGACTATGTTGAATAGTCGTGTCTAGCTTGAAATGTGTGCAAACTGATGATGTGTGGCAAATGGTCAGGATCCGAAAGGGAAGCGATGTAAGGAGGCTCAAAAGGTTGTGAACGACTGACACATGGAAACCGGTCACAAAATTTTGAAATGCAACACGAGAAAAACCTTACAAATAGTTCTCAGCTGACAGGTGGCAGTACCAGTTTCTCAAAAAAGAGGGTGCGGCCGATACTTAGGCAAAATAAACTTACCCAAAGGGAGCTTTGGAATTTCTATGTTCACAATAATATACAATAATTTTGTTTCTCTTATTTTCTATTTATATATATGTTTGTATTTTTTCATTATAGGTTCTCTACAAGTAGTATTTCCCTTTCTTGGGCTACATTCAATAGTAGAAACAATAGTTGATGGCTTATCGAGGTAGCCTCGTAGCTCACATGATTGGTATGTTTGTGCTAAGGCTTTGGGTTCTTCCCATGTAGGTCCAAAGTTTGACTCACGCCATTTGGTTTAACCCAATGGCAACCTTGTGCAAGCCAAGTTTGTCACCTCCAAGGGACTAGTCTTGCCTCAACTCACCCTTTCATACCCCAACTTAGCATAAAAGTAAGCTCGAGGCAAGGTGTGGTTGGAATCACTAGGTTGAGTCTCAATTATACTGTGCAATGGGGATACCCCTAGATTACCAAAAAAAAGTTGATGGCTTACTACAATGACCCATTGAATGCTCTCGCCTTTCCCTTATGAAATCTTAGTGATAAAAAGGGGTGAAAGAACCTTTAGGGTTAGGATAAGACTCACCATATGAAGTCATCGAACATTTGAAATTTGTATTGAATTTCTCAGCAATTAGTGCCACAAAGTTACTCTCATTGTACGTCATAGATGAGATAGTGTGACTATGAGATGGTGGAATTCTTGATAGTTATAACTCTAACATATTGGCTTGGTTCACTATTTATAAACAAGAGAACTATATCTAAGAGCCTAAAAACCAAACACACCCTACCCTAGTGTTTCTCTTTTTTCCTCTCATTGTGCATATATATGGGCCTAAGTACTTAGATTTGAGATATTTGAGAAAACTAATAGAAATCTAAGTAGTTTTGTTACAATACATTAATTGGACAGACCATCACTTTGTTCAAAACCTATATGATGGTATCTAGGTTGTAGGTTTTGTGTTAGTCACAATAAGAAGCTTGGTTCCTATAGAATATGTTGATTTCCAACTTTAAAGTCAAATTTCTCCCAAATTGAGAAGAATTTTCTAATTTTATAAAAAAATTGTCCATGGGGTATTATTTGTTGAAAAAACCTAGAATTTGTTTTACCCCACTCAACCAATTGTCTCATTGGAATCCTCCCTTTAAGCTAATAATTTTGATATATAACTGAAAGAGCCTTTTTTGGTCAAGTTGGGATATGTTTTCATGTCATCCAGGCACCTACACCATTATGACCATCTCTTTACACTAAATTTTTTGGTATATAACTTTAGTCACCCTCCCCAAAAAAAATAAATGCATTTTATAGTAGCACAATGCCTCCCAAGTTGAATCCCAAGATTGAAGTTTACATACAAGATCTCTAGTTTCAAGTGGCTTCTCTCCAAGACTAAGATGATGGTCTAACTGCTAACCCAAGAGAAATAAAATTTCAACAAATGAATGCTCAAATCATTTTTTACCTCTCATATTGTTTATCATTCACCTCATTAGCCTCACTTTTATGATGGCCTTTAGGGAACCCTTCCCAAACCTCCAAATATTGAAATACCAAAATTTCATGGAATTGAAACATGGTTAGTCATGATGAATCATAACCTTTATGTTCATTGAGTTCCCCCTATAGATCATGTCATGACAATAAGATTTTCTTTAGAAGGAGTGGAAACACAATGGAATCTTTGGTGTGCATGGTATTTACCTAGAATATTAATATGGTTTAAATTTTTTATACCATACTTTAGTTGGGACATCAATGAGGACCTAGAAGGATGACTCTTCAAGTTCGCATAGATAGGGACTATTACTCACTACACTAATTTTTTTTATGATTAAGTTGTATACCACTTTTTATTATCTAAAAAGATAAAATACATTGTTCACCAAAAAATATAAGTAGTAAAAAGGTACACCCTTAGATTCTAAGTGGGACCAAGTCCAAAATAAAGATGAAAACATACTAAGGGAAAAGCTTAACTATTAGTAAACAGAAATAAAACCACCAAGCAATGAGAGAAACACAAGCAGGAGGGGGTCGTGGTCATCAAATTTTCCCCAATTTGAGGAGGTGTCCAATTTGACAAAAGACCTCACAAAATATTCTCTTTGAAATATTTATTTTTTACTTGAAAATAGATATTCAAGTTGAGGTGTGGATAATATTGTCATAGCTTGAATAGCTAAAGAAAATCTTGTAACACAAAAAAAAAAATACTTAGGATTGTTGTCTTAGTCATTCAAGTAAAACAATGATATCACTAATAGAGGAAATAAGTCTACTATTATTCACAATTTATCCTAGAAAATAGTTAGTTAATAAAAAGGCCAAGAGGGTCCTATTTTAGTGATCGAAAGTGGGAGAATAGACACCAATATAGAGAACAATAGTTGTGTCTCGTTGATTTCTCAAGGATTCCAAGTGAAACTTAGGAGTCTTGAAATATTCTCTTTCCCCCAAACCATCATTCATTGGCTAAATTAAAATCTAATAGGTTGTGGTAGTAGTTTATGGTGGAAACAGTCATAAATTCATTAACATGAAACTTACCAACCAACTCCATTGCTATGTCTATCTTGCAACAATTTTTAAATTATGGTAGCTAATGTGAATACCACTTCTTGTGGTAGAAATTTATTTTAATGTCAAACTCACTATGGGGGGATATTAATATACCTTTGTCATGAATGCTCTTTCCTTAGGGGGTGTCAATGTGTATTGGGAGTGTAATGGCTATAGAAAATAGGGCCACTCGATTGTGATTATTTCTAAACTTAGATGAAATTTAGCCAATGGGGAAAGGAATATAATTTTTGAGGTATGAAGGCTAATGATGTTCAACTAATTAGTTCTCACCAAATAAGAGAAGCTAGTAAGGGAATAAAATTTTGGCATTAATACACAATTCCAACATATAGAAGCTCAAAACTCTTCTCATCCTTCTCCTGATTTGTGAGGGATATTGGATCAATATAGATTTTTTTAGGAAACTAAATGGTTGTCTCCCTTGAAATCCCATGAACATTTCATTCCCTTAAATCCCTATCCAACCCACTACAATTCATGTGTCAACCCCATGCAAATAGAGAAAGTGTCATCAAACCTAGTACATATCCTTATTCAACTCTTGTGGTGATGATTCTAAAGAAAGATGGTGAATGGTGGATATGCCCAAATTTTCAGGAACTAAATAAATTCACAATCAAGAACAAGTTCCCTATTCTTTTCATTGATGGTTTGTTGGGTGAGCTCTATAGGGACATTTTTACTGAGCTTGGTCGTCACTCTAGATATCACTAAATTCAAGTCAAGGAGGAGGATATTACCAAAATATCTTTCAATGCACATGAAGATCATTATGAATTATTGGTGATGCCTTTTTTCTTTACTAGTGCTTCCTCTACCTTTTAGGGTTTGATGAATAAGGTGTTCAAATGTTTCCTCCATAAATTCATCTTGATATTTTCTTATGATATTCTCATTTACAATTGCAGTTAAGATGATTATCTATAGAATATGGGTATTCCCCCCAATATTTTAAAGGATTTTTCCATTTTCACCAATCACTCAAATGTACATTCAAGGTGAAATAGGTGGAGCATCTCATCCAAATTATTCCACAAGAGGGTGTGTGGGCAGATCTATAAAATATTGACGCAATGTAGTAGAGGCTTGTACCCAATTCAATCAAGAGTCTATGAGGCTTCTTAGGCTTGATTGGATACTATTTGCAAGTTTACTTATAATTATGGTAAAATTTTAAGGTTTTTGATTATATTGCTTGGAAAAAATTCCTTTATCTAGAATGTAGCAACTAATTTTTCCTTACATCCCCTCAATTTTATTGTTTTCTACCATAATTATATTCATGCCTAATTTTTACAACCATTTATCCTAGAGCTTGGTACTTCAAGGACGATTATAATTGTTATTTTTATACAAGAGAATTGAACACTTGACTTCACTAGAAAGCAACTACCAAGGAAAAAATATATCTAAATCCACTTACAAAAAATATATGGTGGATATTCTACATGTTGTTTGGAAATGACATCCTTACCTAGGCTACAAATTCTAAATAAAAAAACTAATTATTATAGCCTAAAATATTTTTTTAGTAAAGGTTGTCCTCCCTTAAACAACAAAGATGGGAAACTAAGATACTAGGTTATGATTAAGAGACAATTTATTAGAAAGGAAAATAAAATTGTATGGTTGATGCACTTTCACACAATAAGATGAATCTAGGAAGGTTCATTTTTTCTCTATTAGTTCTAATACCCACATTTATGGAATAATTTAAGTCAAGAATATCTAGATAATCTCAAAATTCAAATTATTATTTGCTAATTGGAACAAGATTCTCAATTAGTGTTAGGATTTACATGGCAAGGACAAGTACAAAAATGTCACAAGCACATTTAATCATGTCTTAGCTCTCATATCAAGCCTCAATGGCTTATGGAAATTCATTTATCACATATTGTAGGTCACTCAATTTTTTTGAAGACACATGAGCACATCAAGAAAAAATTCTCTTGGGGTTGACTTATGTAGGATGTAAAAAAAATTTTGGTAGATTATGTTGTGTGTTAGAGAAACAAAGATGAGACAATCAAACTACCAAAATATTTACAACCATTTCCTACACCAAACATGGATTGGGTAGATATTTATATGGATTTTGTTGTTGATATTCCTAAGTTTGGTGGTAAACAATTCATTTTGATAATTATTGACCATTTGACTAAGCATGCTCATTTTTGTGCATTACCCCAATCTTATACAATTGTCATTGTAGCACAACACTTCTTGGACATAGTCTTCAAGATTCATGATAAGTCCCATTCCATTGTTAGTGATCATGATCCTATCTTCACAAATGACTTTTGGAATTAATTATTAAAATTGCAAGGTAATCAATTGAACATGGGTTCAACATTAAGGTGATGCACAAGTAAAATTTCTCTTTGCAACTCCTCCAAAATGTTATGTAGGAGTTATAAAAGAGAAGCTTAGGGGGTACTCTTGAGGGTCTTGTAAAGAAGGCCAAAAAGAAGCACTTTAAGGAAGACATTTTTTCTATTTTATTTGGTGATTAGGGAAATGTATGTCCACCAAAATACATGATGTAATAAATAGTTTTCTTATTGTTTCTTTTCTATTTTTGTGCTACTTTTCTCTACTTTATTGTTAATTTTAGGCTAGCTATTTTTTTTAATTTCTCTCTTTGTATCCTTCAAGCCTACTTTGTAACAGGGTTGGGACCCTATTTTCCCATTTTAATATATCAAAATATAGGTTCAACCTATCATCCTTATATTGATAGTCAAAGTAGGGTTGTGAATAAATGCTTGGAAACTTACCTAAGATGTTTTATGTCAAACAAATAATGGTAGTGGGCTAGACGGTTTCCACTAATATAATGGTTGTAAAATATTGCTTATCACGATGCATACAAGATCATGTATGAGGATATATATGGTTAGCCCCCACCTTCTTGGCTACTTATGATCCAAGTTCTTCTAGATTTAAAGAAATTTATATCTCCCTCTCCAAATGGGAGAGAGTTATCAAGTTCATTAAGTACATTTTTTTATAAGCGGATAAGAATAGGTTTTATCATATATTTGAATTTGATGATTGAATGTTTTGGAAGCTCCAATCTTAATAGTAATCATCCTTACACAAAAAGGTGGGTCATAATTTGTCCAAAATTTGATGGCCCTTATCAAGTGGTGTAACACATAGATAAGGTGGTGTATCAACTTGCATTTCCCTCCTCTTCAAGTATCCACTTAGGTTTTCATGTTTATTTCCTCAAGAGAGATATTAGGAAAGCTACATGAGTACAAACAAAACTTCCCACATTGGATGAGGATGAATCCATCTTTTAAAAACTAAGGTGATCTTGTGCAAGCATGCCAAGAAAAATTTCTCTCTCCTAGTGAAGATATTTTAGTTCAATGAAAAATTATGTAGTATAAATATTCCATGTGAAAGCCCACCAACATTCTATTTAGTTTGCCTCGCATTTTTTATTTGAGGATAATTTTTTTCAAGGGGGAGGCAATATTTTTTATAAGATAAGCAACATTTATAAGGTTTCGTACCCTTTACACAATGAGCCACAAGGGCCAAGGAGGATCACCAAGCATGCTTTTGAAGGGACCATGAGCCCACTATAGAACTAACAAGCCAGCAAAACAAAGAGAAAAAAATACCACAGACACACAACAAAGCCAAACACGCCTAGTCACCAAACAACCAGAATTAACAACACACTTAGAACCAACAGTCCTAAGTCAGAAACAACTAACAACTCATTTCAGGCATCGAACCCAGGAGTGATAAAACCTTTAGGACAAACAATAGTCCTAATTCAAAAACACTAAAGGCCTTGAGCCAGGAAACAACCCCTAATACATCCAGCCCAATAAGGTTGTTTGAAGCAAATTGATCACTAACCACCTACAACAGTTGGACAATGGTCAATCTTTCGCTTGAATAAAATAATATTGATTCAAGCAAACCCCTACCAGAAGAGGGGTATGAAACATAAGTTGTAGAGGAGGAATGTTCATTTGAATACACCAGCCATCCAGGCACCAACCCCGAACCCACCTCAAAATGATGGGGCTCCCCTCTATAGGAGAGGAATAAGTGGGTACCAGAACTACCAAAGAATCATCCCTCCAAAGCAAGAACACACCACCTCAATAGGGACCAACCCAAGAGAGAAGAACTTCCCACCAGCACTACAATCACCAGATCCACCTCAATAGGAGAGGGTTCCACCTCAGTAGGAGCAATATTCGCTTCTATGGAATATGATTGTAGAACAAGGTAGCAAGAACGAACTCCAGTAACACAAGCACACACCTCCTCCCAAGGTATCCAGACTGAAGGAACAAAGGCAACACAAACAACCTCTGAAACCCAAACAACTCTTCCACCAAAAAAGGCACCATCCTCCATAGGGGGCAAACAATCAACCAAGGGAGTCCCCAAAATAAGAGACCCCACAACAACCCACTGAGAAACAAAGCTCTGAAATGGAACAATGTAACTCCCATCCATACCATAGAGATAGGTAAAGGATAACAACACTCCCATAGGGTAGGGGCCCCTCCTTCATTCAAATAAAAACACAAAATCCATCACTTCCATCAACCAAGAGGCCATCCAAAAGCCCAAGTTTGTTTTCACTAGACACTGGTTGGGACATCAAAAACTCCAAAAGAACTAGGGAGCAATCAAGAAATTTTCCCCTAAACACCACTGCAGCTGCACAAAACCAGGGAACCCTCTCCCTAATAGAGAAACTGCCATAGCCTTGATAGGATTCACCACAACCCTAACTTTAGCCAAAGCCCAATAGATCCACAGACCCCAAACCACCAAGGCCAAAGTAGAAGCCCATCTGGAAACTCTACCAAAGCTAGAAAGATTTGAGGAAATCCCAACACACAAACTCAGAACAACCACAAAGACAAGGGGACCCAAAGAGACAGGAGGACCGAAGGGAGAAGTATTAAACTCCAAGACTCCATAGCAACAAAGAGGCACACCAAACTCAGGAAACAACCAGAAAAAATCCGAGCCACTGACCTCCCCAACAAAGCAGAGGAGACAAAGAGGAAAGCACTTACCAACACCACAAACCCATGGGAGCTTTTGAAGACACAGATCAACTCCCAGCAAAGCCCTAAAGCTAAGAATTGGGGTTATGAAACCACCATCAAGCACAACAGGCACAAGAAGCTAGGAAAAGAACACCCCCAAACGTACCAGGCCCGACTGCCAGAGCAAGGTAAAAGAAACAGGAGGAAGCAATAGCTCCCTCAAGGTGCACTCCAAACCCTCCTCACCATTAACCGACACCCAAACAGGCTTCCTCGGCCAACAAGGCACCAAGGCCGAAGGTTGAGCAGCAGCAGACAATCCATGGCACCACAACAACTATAGCACCAAGGCATGATTCAAACACCCAAACACAGCCATCTTGCACCAACAAATAGAGCACCAACCATCATCATCATCATCATCATCAGGGTCGGCTCCATCAATCTCTGCAACAGCACCAGCGGGATTCAAAATTCCAAGCCCACGCCCATTCCCGCTCATCTCTACCAAAATTGGGGGGGAGGCAATGTTAGGAACCTTGATTCTAATACATATAAATATTAGATTGGATGCATATACTTTCTAAGTCACTCATATGGTATATTAAAATAAAAATATTTATCCCACATGCATGAGATAGTAGTAATTGTCTTTAGTAAGACTATATTTTTAATGACTCACCAAGTGTACAATATCTTGAATTTTGTAATTTTGGATTTTATTCTCTATCAATAGGATTCCCCTAGGGCTGAAGTGGCACCACAAACATAATATACAAATATTTTGTTGCTCTTATTTTCTACATATGTTTGTGTATTGTCTTTATTTTATTGAAGATAGGAGTACACTTGTAGTTGGATATACCATTGATGTAAAAATGGGTAAGGTGAATAAAGATACCATTTTAAAAATTGGTGAGATTTTTCTCCCTGGAAAGGACATTGAGTACACCCAACTCTTGCATGATTTTGGTTAGGTTTTTTAGTGAAATTATGAAGATATTTTCAGCATCTATAGTGAAATTATTATGTATAATATTGTTTTAGATCCTAACACTAAATCTATTAAGAAAAAGATTCGCAATATGTATCTTAATATTTCTTTAATTGTAATCCAAAATTATTAAAGGTGGGGTTTATTTTATCCATTGATTATTCACCTTGGATCTCTAACAGTGTTCTCATTTCCTAACTTGATGGGCGCATTTGCATTTGTCCTTATTTTAGAGACTTAAGCAATGCTTCACCAAAAGATAAATTAGCATTTCCTAGTATATGTATTATCATAGATTCTATCACAAGATATTAGATTATTTCTTTTATGATTGGTTTTTCAAGATACAATGAAATACCCATAAATTCCTAAGGTGAAAACAAAACAAATTTTACTACCCCTTGGTGTTAGTTTTTGTGATCAAACATGAAAGAAATCAGAAAAATGCAACACATAAGATAATGAATACCACATATACCTTGGGAAAACTCTCCAACTCGAGGGAGAAAAACCTAGCAAATATATTTCTTATATATTGTAGAGATAAGAGCAGAAATTTGCTTACAACTCAAGCTCAACACAAGGCTGAATTTGATACAAAGGATAATAGCACCTCTACTAGATGTTAAATACAAATGATATGATTGTCCTTGAGATTGATTTGTTGTTACAGAATATTATGTATCTCCTTGAGATTGATCTTCTGCTATAGAATATTATATATCTCCTTGAGATTGATCTACTACTACAGAATATTATATATCTCCTTGAGATTGATCTGCTGCTAGAGAAATGATGAATGCTGCTAGGCGCAAACTTCTTCAGAAATATGCGAATTAAAATGAATGAACTTGATAATCCAAGGAATGATCATCACTCATATTTATACCCACTAGAAGGAAAGGATGTGTCTCTTCAAGGCATCAAGTCGGTCACTCAAGGAGACGTCTTTCATGAGGGGGCACGATTATCCAAGAGAATTCGACCCAATAAATAATAATAATTATTATTTCTCAATAAATAGATACACAATAAATATTTTATGAAGCACTTCTTCATATCGAACTCACAATAAATTGAATAGTCGTTAGGCTACATTTAATTTATTGCCTTTATAGAACTCATGCTTGGAAGTATGAGGCCCGTGGCTACTAGTAACATCAACACTCCCTCTCAGCTATGGAGGAATACTTACAGTTGTGTAATGCATATCACCTCATCATGATTTCAACCACCATGGCTACACCCATGTGTGGAAAGAGCATATCACCTCATCGTGATATCAACCATCATGGCTACACCCATGAATGGTATATGTGCACAAGTGCCCATCACTCAATGTGATGTCATCATCTCATCATGATGTTCACCATAGATACTCCCAGAGGGTGAATAAACAAAAGTACAATAAAATCATCATGAACTCTCTCACATGATGTTTTCATGGAGTCACACACATGAAATCCACCTTGGCTACTTCTAGAGGGTGGAAACAAGGGCTTGAAACTCAAATATCTCTTATAGAGAGAAATTCATTAAAGAAAATCATAGAAGATCATTGAAGCTGAGTCTCCCTCTTAGCTAGGGCTTCATTCTCCACAATACCAAGCTTGTATCGAAAGTACACAAACTTTACTTTAGCGAGGGGCTTGGTGAGAATGTATGTCATCTGCTTATCAGTGTATCTCAACTGAATTGCTTTCCTCAATACCATATCTCTAATATAGTGGTATTTGATTTCAACATGCTTGGTTCTATCATGGAACACTGGATTGACAGAAAGCTTCACATTGCTTTGATTATCACAATGAATGATAGTAGGCTCCAATGATTGTCCAAACAATCTTGTAAGGAGCTTCTATAGCCACACTGCTTCTTGAGATGCCACACAAGATGCAATATACTCTGCTTATGTGGTGCTCAATTCCATTGAAGACTGATTCTTGCTATACCAGGAGATCATCGTAGACCCCAAACTAAAACAACATCTAGAGGTTCTATTCCAATCAACAACACAACCTGCTCAATCAAAATATGTATAAACATGTAGCTTCAAGTCCACACTAGAAGAATATCTTAATCCATACCCAATTGTGCCACGCAAGTATCTTAGGATATGCTTCACTACAACTAGATGTATTTTCCTTCGTTCATGTATGAATTGACTAAGTGCACTCACTGCATAGAAAATATCTAATCTAGTATTGACTAGATACATCAACAATCCAATCAACTACATGTACATAGTAGGATCCACTAGATCTGAACTAGCTGCAGCCTCTTTAAGCTTATGAAAGTTGGTCTCCATAGGCATGGACATGGATTTACAATCCATCATACCAAATATCTTCAAGATGTCAATAGTATACTTCCCTTGATTGAGAATGATCTCATATGGCTTCTACCATACCTCTAAGCCAAGAAAGTAGTGCATATATCTAAGAACCAATATTAAAGCATCACCATCAACTATCTTGAAGTAGAGATTTGAATCAACATCATTCTTGATAATGGATTGATATTCTTCAGCCATAGCATCTCTCCATCCTTGTTGAATTAACGCTTGTTCAATACTAGAAGGATCAAATTCAATGATATGACTCATCAATGCAACATAGCTCAAAAACTATTGTGGTCTTTTGCTTTTTCTAAAAGTTCCTCTAGGAGCTACAAACCTTTTTTCCTCTTGCATTGTTTTCCTAGCCCATAGAGGTCTTCTATGACAATATCTCTTGGCCCATCAGTTGATTCTAAAGGCTCAACTGGATCACCATCCTCTTTTGGTTAGGTAGACTCCCTCTCAGTCTCAAGAGTACTTGCATCAACCTTCTAACCTCCTCGTCCAAGGTTTCCTACAACGCTTGCCTTAGAGAAATGGTTTCCAATGAACATCCCTGTAGAGATTCAGGGTTGTCCTCTTCAACCTCATCCCAGATCACTCTATTATAACCTTTCAATATAACAGTCTTCACTTCTTCTCAGTGAGACACAAAACTCCCTCTGAGGTTTAATTCCTCCTCTTCGAAGAAACTGATCACAAAGACTACCTGAATAGGTTTTACGAGAGATGTCTTCAGCCACCAACTTAGTCCCATGGCTATAAGTTGTGACTCCATTATTCAGCCTACAGGATGCATCAATCTCTTCTTCTCTTGACAGAAATATCTTATGCTTCTTGTTTCGTCCTTAAAGCATTAAGGAGAGATTACTAATAGTTCGTAGAACTCAACTATTCTAAAGAGAAATACCAATGCTAGAAGCATATATGATTTACTATCTCAATGTTATAGCATGAATTAATAACTACATAAAGATTCATGAACATTATTCAAGCATGAAATACTTATTTTATTGAAATCAAAATCTTGTACGTAGAAAATGAGGGATCGATATCCTCAAACAACGATCACAATAACTACTCTCTTCGCCCTTTCAGTGGCATCGATCACTGCTTCTCTCAATGCAACCTTGTGACTTCAATTGTAGCTAAATACCAAAATAAGATCTTCATCATCTTAAGCATCTTTCACTAAGTCTTCACCATACATATGTATCTATACTTCTACTCTAAGTATTGATGGCGACTTCTCTGTTAAGATGTTCAACTGTAATGCAATCTGTCGAAATGGGCACTGTGCCTGCTCAACTCGCTTGATCACATGACATTGGAGTTTAAATCTTCAAGGGAGTGGAACATTGTGTAGGATCATCATCTAATCTGCATAAACTTGATGACCAGACAACACAAAATATGGTTCAAATAACTTATCTTATCCCAGTGATCTTTACTAAACACATATGATTCAAATAACCAATTTCAGATCTGCACAACTCAGCAGACTGAATTTTACCCCAAATTTAAAAGGTATAAAGAAAAGAATACTTATCTCTTAATTGCATAGTGTTGGTAAAGAATAGGAACTGCAGCCTCATTATGCAAAGATGACTCTCCACACATCTCCAGAATTCACTCAGAGTCCCAAAAAAATGCAACCAGATGTAAATGATAGCATTCTCTAGAAGGCTCATAATTTCCTCACACAAAATGACCATAAGCAACACTGTTTTCAAAAAGGACTAAAAATCTCTAGATTGCATAAATTGGTATTAACAGATATTCCCAATACAAGGGCTCTTCTAAATCTCAATGAGTATCTCGTTTGCATGCACCTCAATTACATTGAATACACGAACAAGGGAAGCCAATGTAGACTCAGAGTCCATAGGCCTGAAATTGTGAATCTTCAATCTAAGACTTTGATGTTGACAATGAAGCCTCTGCACTATGTTGACTTTAGCTTTCACTACAATCGTGAGCCCGATAATCTATGGACTTGGTAATGACAATAAATGCTCGCTAGATCTTAAATCACCATTGCTTCTTCTTTGAAACCAACCATTTGATTTGATTATCCTTCTACACGTTGCCTTATCTCACACTCAGCTTCAGAATGCTTAACAAATCTGAATAGATCTTTTCTAGAACCGCTCTGATACCATGTTAATTTTTGTGATCAAACATGAAAGAAATTAGAAAAATGCGACACATAAGACAATGAACACCACAGATACCCTGGGAAAACCCTCCAACTCGAGGGAGAAAAACCCACCAAATATATGGCTTATATATTGTAGAGATAAGAGCAGAAATCTGCTTACAACTC
The DNA here is from genome assembly GCA_007115665.2 of Sequoiadendron giganteum. NCBI lineage: Eukaryota > Viridiplantae > Streptophyta > Pinopsida > Cupressales > Cupressaceae > Sequoiadendron > Sequoiadendron giganteum. The sequence continues at coordinate 108,705,425 of CM021110.1, forward strand.
AGGCTCAACACAAGGCCAAATTTGATACAAAGGATAATAGCACCTCTACTAGATGCTAAATAAAAATTATATGATTCTCCTTGAGATCGATCTATTGTTACAAAATATTATGTATCTCCTTGATATTGATATATTGCGTCTAAATATTATATATCTCCTTGAGATTGATTTGCTGCTATAGAATATTATATATCTCCTTGAGATTGATTTGCTGCTATAGAATATTATATATCTCCTTGAGATTGATCTGTTGCTATAGAAATGACGATTTCTGCTAGGTGCAAACTTCTTCAAGAATATGTGAATTATAATGAATGAACTTGATAATCAAATGAGTGATCATCACTCATATTTATACCCATTGGAAGGAAAGGATGTGTCTCTTCAAGGCATGAAGTCAACCACTCAAGGAGACGTTTTTCATGAGGGGGTGCAATTATCCAAGAGAAGTTGGCCCAATAAATTATTATTATTATTATTTCTCAATAAGTAAATACACAATAAATATTTTATGAAGCGCTTCTTCATAACGAACTCACAATAAATTGAATAGTCGTTAGGCTACATTTAATTTATTGCCTTTGTAGAACTCATGCCTGGAAGTATGAGGCTCGTGGCTGCTAGTAACATCAACACATGGGGCTCATATTCCTATGTCATCATTCCCTTAAACCTTAAAAATGCTAGAGAAACCTATCAAAGGGAATGCAATTGATCTTCCGTGACTTAATGTGTTACATCTTAGAAGATTATGTGGATGAAATTCTTGGTAAATCCAAAATAAAGTGGATTGTATCAATGATTTAAGATCAACTAGTGAGCATAAAAGGAAATAACAAGTAAGATTAAACCTAAGAAACATATTTTAAATTTTTATAGTGGGATACTATCATGTTTCATTATATCCAAACAAATTCTATAATTAGAATCCAAAAATACTGATATTATTAATATGACACACCTAAAGAATATAAGTTAATTACAAAACTTGAAAGAGAAGATCCAAGTTATAAGGAGATTTATTGTACAACTTGCCAATTGTAACTTGTCATTCATCTGATTATTAAAGATCTTAAATTGAATGGAATTATGAGTGCCAAAAATATTTTTTATAAGGCAAAATAATACTTTCTTCATCCTCTTTTTCTCATGTTAATCATCTATGGTAAGCCTTTTTTATTATAAATTTCTACTATTGATGCAACCATCAATGGATTATTAGCTCAATGTGATGAAGTGGTTGGATCATGCAAAATACATTAGTTGTACATTGTTACATTATGAGACACAATATACTCCTATATAAAAATTTATTTAGTAGTGGTATATGTATCACAAAAGTTAAGATGTTATATGCTACATTTAGAAAACCCAATTATAGTTAATGATGACCTTTTGAAATACATGTTAGAAAAATGTGTTTTCTAGTTATGCTACTAGGTAGGTCACGCTTCTCATGAAATTTGATCTTAAATTTGTTTTCTAAAAGTATACAATCCCAAGTCATCGTTGACCATGTTGGGTCCCAAAAACGTTGTCCGCACTCCTAGAGGAATTGATCCACTTTAAGACTAGGGAAATGTCACATTGCATGAAGGGGGATTGCTTAGCTCATCAATAGAAAGATAATTATTTAAGGCCAATTGTTGAGAGTGTATATTCTCTCTTTCTCTTTAGGCTCAACTAGACCTAGGAATTTTTTCTTATAAGTATCCTTAATAGGATTAATCACAACTAATGATAAACAAATTGAAAATGTTGTTGTAGTATCCAATGTACTCTTGACCCAATAGGTTCTCACTAGACCAAAGACTAACCTACTACACATAAAAATTCTCTTAAGATTATATAAACATTATTGTATAGACACAAGATGAAAGTATTCAAAACATTATTTGTTAGGATAAGGATTCTTGAATTTTTTAACATGAGATGCATACAAACTACTCAACTACTCTTAAAATTTTGGCAAAAGATGTTTTTAGTTTTTAGTGTATGGTGGATCATAAATTTCTAAGACCGATGCTTCATTCATTGGGTTAAATGTCACAAATTACCAAGAGAAATGACATACTAAAATAATAATAGAGATAATGATGTCAAACAATCAAACATATGGTGTCAAAGCTATAATGCCTTTGGAGTTGGAAATACCATTTTTTGGGTTTCCATTAAAGGATTAATTGATGATGAGACTTACTGATCAAATCATTTACATCAGCATGATATGCTCGATGAGCGTCGATTGCAAGATCTTGACCATCTTAAAGATTATCAATGATCATTATCTAGACAATATAATCAAAATGTACCCTAGAACCTTCAAGGTAGGTGACCTGGTTCTTTATGAGAATCAGAGAAATGTAAATGTGTCACTTGATCAAAGGGGGAAGTATAGTCCTAATTGGTTAGGCCCTTAAATTGTCATATTCATGTATGGATCGGGTGCTTATGGATTGGCATCCATGGATGGGACGCCTCTAAAAGATCCTATTAATGCAATGTATCTTTAACGATACTATGTGTAGTTTCTATGTGTCATGCGTGCAATGTTCACTCTTTAGGGGTCATAGTATTGCGTGTTTTGGAATTCCTTCATTAACACATTATGAGAAAAGTTGTGTTATGATGCAACCATGTGAGAGAGAGAGAGAGAGACATGCATGTTTGTGTCTTACTATGCTATTTATCCATGCACTACATTACATCTTTTGGTAAGGCGATTAGATCATCATTGTATTTAATTAACATACATCTATGTGTTTATTAAATCATGATATCTCATCTAGTCTAAACATACATCCATGTGTAAAAAAACCATAGCCTCAACATGTACATAAAGGAAGGGAACATACACATCAAATAAATAAAACCACAATGTCAGAATTGGTATCTCATGTATATATATAAATATCAATGCCATGTATATGTATTGTGCCACAGTCGTCAAAAAAGAGTGGCTGTTGTATTTGTGTATTAGTGTCTATACATCAAAAATGATCTATAAAATATGTTCCATGACTACAAAAATTGTGTACAAAATGGTTATCTAAGCCTCGAGCATATGGCTCTCAGATCCCTCTGGCTCTGGCTCTGGCTCTAGTTGTGGTTGTGGTTGAGGTTGCACCGTGGAGACTAATCAAGTGCAATGAGATCGTGAGACAAACATGGTCATGCGCATCCCCATGATCTCTCCCTAAAGGGAGGCTATTTGCATATGGGCCTAGATGAGCTCCTACTGCAGTTGTCAGTCACCTATCGAGATCACCGCCACTAGCTGCCCTGTGAGGTCATCGATCTGACTCTATAAGGAATCATGTTCCTACTCGGCACTATCAGCCCTTGTCACGGTCGCATCTCGCTCTGCTAGGACCATTCGTAGCTCCCCTAACAATTGATATCATTGTCCCCAGACAATAGTGGCATCTGAATTCCTCTACACAATCTCCACCTGCCCCTCCTCATAGGCAGTCCTCACGTGGGCTATCGACTCGAAAAGATGGGCATGTCTCCCCTTTGAAACTAGTCGATAGGAGTCTAGGATCAACCATAGATGAGCATGACAAGAACCACCTTTGATATGCATTGGGAAAAATTCTAGTCCATCCTTTTGTATCCATTGTAACCACAGAGAGAATAAATATATTAGTATCATGAGATATATATACATGAGAGAGAAATTGAAAGTATTGAAATGAAATGGTATAATGCAATTGTTGTACCTAGGTCCCCTAGTTGCCAGTATGGATCCAAGGGAGGGTCGACACTAGATCCCACATCGTCAACATCATGGACTACTCTAGGTGTTATCAGGGTTGTCATTGGCATGGTGGATGGTACTGGTTTTTGATGAGATGGGGTGGCCAATGGAGGAGAAGACATCCCCTGTCGTTGCCTCAACCTCGACAACACTTCTCTAATCTCCTCAGCCTACTCTTGTTGCTCCTGGTGATGCTCCTCCTGCTACTAATACTCCTGATCTCCCTCAACACCTCGACCCCTCCATCTTTGCCCCGATGGTAGTGGTGGCATGTCCCCTAAAGGTCGAGATCCGCCATAGGGGCATTTGTCAAAAACACCGGTGTTGGATAGTGTGTCACCCACCATGCCAGAAAGCCCCTCGCTACCCCCACATTATCCATCAAACCCATCTCTAGTAGATCACTATTGTCGACCTCATCATCCTAAGGGATGATGTTTGCAATTGTGGGATACAAATAGTCCCCTAGTTGTACGAAACTTTGAACAACTTGGATTTATGTGGGGACTGTGAGGGGAATGGTCTAAATCTGACCATGTTGTCGCATAACCTAGCTCTAGTAATATGGCATGATCACAAAATTAGTGTGACCCAAGATAAACAGTCGTGCTATAGGTTCCTAAGGAACCTGCCATCATCCACCCACTGGAAAAATTGGTGGGGCCTCCATCTAATCTGATTTGGTCTCAAAGTATCAAATTGCAGTCACCAAAACTACAGATGATCTCCATGTCCCCACTATAACAAAAGCTCGTACCAATGAGCCATGGGTACTGTATAATCCCACACTTGGAGATAGCCAGCTAGCCTCATGCATGTAACATGTGAAAAATCCCACACCTATAGTAATGTGCACATGGTGAGGATCTAATACTCATAATGCACATATCTTTCAAGCTCCTGGTATAAATACACAAGCATGTTTTGCCCCCATGCAATCACCATCATGTGCTCCATCATCTCGTGAATAGTATGGATGAGGCCCCCATGTAGCTTAGAGCCTTTCCCATCTATGGTGACTCGAGTGGCCATGATGACCACCATGACTTGGCGCAGTAGGAGTGTGGTAGTCCAATCCTTCTCGAACCAACGAGTGTAAATGTGCTCGATCCCATCCCCATCGTGTGTCCAACCAGAGTAGTAGTGGACACCCTCTAATCACTCTCATGTCAAGCGCATCTCATCTAACTCCACCTATCAACCATATATGGGAAGGTTGAGGATGTGATAGACATCCTCCAACGTCACGATCATCTCTCCCATCGGTAGCTGGAAGCTCGATGTAATGGTGTCCCACCTCTCCATGAGGGCCATTAGCATCCTATCATGATATAACATCTCTAGAATAATGTATACCATCCAAAGACCACCACACTGTAGGTGTGTAATCTCATCATTAGAGAGGCGATCCCTCTTCACTTTGAGAGAGTGAAGAACCTACCCACCAGGATGCTCCCTAATCTCAAGGTAATCCTAAGAAAGAGGAAAAAATTTAAGTCAGAACATAGCCTACGGAGAATAACTTCAAAAAATGATTAAGTTAAAATTACCAAGGGATAGTTGTGCACCGCGCAGACGTCTACACACCATGAAAATGTCTTGATCTTCCATTAAAGGCACTAGGATGACAGTGTGCATCCTGGATGATGGTGCACATAGAGGATGTGTGTGCAAATCTAGGATGCTTACACTGCTCTGGATTCTAAAACTAGCTAAAAATCATTAAAAATGCATAAATAAAAGGTTTTGAGGCCTATCTGGTCCACCTCGAAACCCTCGGCTATATCTTGGCATAGATGGTCAACTTTGGGTGCCTCATACTCTCATTTTCTAGGTATTTGTTTGAATTTTCTCTCACAAAATTCAACAAAATCCTCGTGGCAAATAGTGAAAATGACCCTTCTAGGTGGTGCAAGAGCACCTTGTACATTTTATGTCTCAATCAATAAATCTTGTAAAATTTGAATCTCCACTCATGTAAATCATGTAAAGAGGTCATTACTAATTTATTTAAGTCACTTGATTAGGTTTGTAGGTGATTGTGAGGTCAAGTTCTTAAAAGTTGTAAATATTGCAATTATTGTCAAAAATGTAAAAAAATGCAAACAATGAAGGAAGATGAAGAGTCATTTATGAAAAGGGAAGGTTTTGTCATTAGTAGTTGAAGGGGAAATTATATTAAATGATGTAAACATCTATTTAAGACCTTGTGAAGGTGAGCAAAGCATTGTAGATTGTATCTTTGAAATAATTTAGTAAATAAAAGCTTTGTCTGCATAAATAGTGTTTTTTTTGTTGTTTATTACAGCCTGTACAGCAATACCAGGCCCTAAATTTTATTGTTTTAGGGAGAACTTTGAATCAGCTTTCATTCAAGTCTATTTTTGGGGTCTTTTATTGAATTTAACTTTTGTTTGAGCCTTCTTTCTATAAATGGGTCAGAAAACCCCAAGTTGAGGGTTTGAGAGTCTAGAATGGTTTTAACAACCATTCCACTGATCTAGGATTTGCAAATTAGTGGAATGGGTTAATGTGTTTATTTTGGTGTTGTTAGTACTTGTAGATGCAGAGGAAGTGAAGATACAAATTTCTTGTTGCTACCCTCACAGAAAATTTTGAGTTCTCATAAAAATGGTGGCTCCATGTTGAAGTTTGTAGTAAAAGTATTCAAGAATGTTGGAGAATGGTTCCTAGAGCTTGTGCAGAATTATTGAAGCATGTTTGAAGATATGGCAAGGTATTTTGAGGTTTGGAAAGCATTGAACCAATAAACCCTTGTTTTAGTAAGTCTAAAATGGCATAGAGTGAGGGTTTGATATTTTGGTGTATTAAGGAGTCTTCCAAGCATTAAAGATTGATGATTTGGTAGTTTTATAACCTATTACAATGCTTCCCATGGTTTATTGAGGTTTTGGAGTAATTTTTCTGGTACATGCTTTGTAAATTAGGCCTATTTGAATCATCTTTGTTACGGACAGTCAAATTTAAAGGTGTTCTTTTAAAAAAAAACTCTATTTAAATTTATGATATGCTAGTTTATTCAAAACTGGGTTCCTGGAAATATAATTTTTTTGTGGAGATTCAATATGGTTCTAGAGAAACGCCTATTTTAGGAATGATGGACTACTACATGCATTTGGTGTCTTGGGTGTGAATGTTGGAAGAATTCATGAATCAGAGTTTTCTAAGAGTGTTATGAGCTTGAACCTATCTAAAACATGATGTTTAAGGTGTTTTGTGAGTTCAATAAGTGTTTTGGATCTCTATTCCACTTTTAGTGTCTTTGAAGCAATGTGGAATCAAGTTGCAAAGAAGTGATTTTTTGATGAATGATTAGTTGACCTTTTCAAAGTTTGAGTTTTGGGTTTTAAGAACCCCTTGTAGTCAATAGATGCTCTGCATCACTACGGGCCCACCTAGGTATATATAGACCCCTCGGGGCCCATTTTCCCTGGTTTCTCCTAATTTTACCCAACCCAACTGGGGGAAAACTCAGGAGGGGGCATATAGTCACCTCTTTAGCATATATTTCTTTTGAATCATTGAATTTTTCCAGGCCAGTTCTTTGGTGCAGGAGTAGCTTGTGCATTTTATGTCTCGATCAAGCAATCTTGTAAAATTTGAATCTCCACTCAGTAAATAATGTAAAGAGGTCATTACTAATGTATTTGAGTCACTTGATTAGGTTTGTAGGTGATTGTGAGGTCAAGTTCTCAAAAGTTGCAAATATTGCAATTATTGTCAAAAATGTAAAAATGCAAACAATGTAGGAAGATGAAGAGTTATTTGTGTAAAGGGAAGGTTTGGTCATTATTAGTTGAAGGGGAAGTTATATTAAATGATGTAAACATCTATTTAAGGCCTTGTGAAGGCCAGAAAAGCATTGTAGATTGTATCTTTGAAACAATTTAGTAAATAAAAGTACTCTATCTGCAGAAATAGTGTTTTTTCTGTTGTTTATTACAGCCTATACAACAACACCAAGCCCTAAATTTTGTTTTTTTAGGTATAAATTTTAATTATGTTTCATTCAAGTCTATTTTGGAGGGATTTTATTGAATTTAACTTCTGTTTGAGCCTCCTTTCTATAAACGGGTCAAAAAACCCCAAGTTAAGGGTTTGAGAGTCTAGAATGACTTTAACAACCATTCCACCGATCTAGGCTTTTAAAATCAGTGGAATGGGTTAATTTAGGTTGCTTTCAATGTTATTATTACTTTCAGATGTAGAGGAAGCGAAGATACAAAGTTCTTGTTGCTACCCTCAAAAATTTTTGAGTTTTGTCATAAAAATGGTAGCTCCATGTTGAAGTTTGTTGTAAAAGTATTCAAGAAGGTTGGAGAATGGTTCCTAGAGCTTGTGCTGACTTATTAAAGAATGTTTGAAGATGTGGCAAGGTATTTTGAGGTTTGGAAAGCATTGAACCAATAAACCCCTATTTTAGTAAGTCTAAAATGGCATAGAGTGAGGGTTTGATATTTTGGTGTATTAAGGAGCCTTCCAAGCACTAAATATTGATGATTTGGCAATTTTATAACCTATTTCAATGCTTCCCATGGTTATTTGAGGTTTTGGAGTAATTTTTTTGGTGTATGCTTTGTAAATTAGGCCTATTTGAAGCCTATTTATTGCGGACAGTCAAATTTAAAGGTGTTCTTTTCAAAACAACTCTATTTGAATTTCTGATATGTTAAATTATTCAAAAATGGGTTCTTGGAAATGTAATTTTTCTATGGAGATTCAATATTTTTTTAGAGAAACACCAGTTTTAGGAATAATGGACTACTACACGCATTTGGTGTCTTGGGTGTGAATGTTGGAAGAATTCATGAATCGGGGTTTTTTGAGAGTGTTATGGGCTTGAACCTATCTAAAACATGATGTTTAAGGTGTTTTGTGAGCTCAATAAGTGTTTTGGTTCTCGATTCCACTTTTAGTGTCTTTGAAGAAATGTGGAATCAAGTTGCAAAGAAGTGAGTTTTTGGTGAATGATTAGTTGATATTTTCAAAGTTTGAGTTTTGGGTTTTAAGAACCCCTTGTAGTCAGTAGATGCTCTGTATCACTAGGGGCCCACCTAGGTATATATAGGCCCCTCGGGGCCCATTTTCCCTAGAGTTTGTGGCTCCCTGGTTTCTCTTGATTTTACCCCACCTAGTTGGGGGCAAACTCAGGAGGGGGCATATAGTCACCTCTTTAGCATATATTTCTTCTGAATCATTGAATTTTTTTTATCATTCTTCCCGCCTTGGTAGCTTCTTCCAATTTTCAAGCTAACTTAAAATTTGGGATTTTTTGTGATTTTTATGGTATTTTTCATTGATTTCAATCACTGGGGGCATCTTCAATACCTACTAGCTCAACCTCAATGGCCTCTGCAGTATCTTTTTGGCACGTAAATCGATAAAATTTCAAATTTTGGGTTGAATTTTTCTTTTCTACTTTAGTGTGGTTGATTTTTCCTAAATCGAGCCCACTAAAGTGCAGGCAAAATGTAATGTCACCAAATTGTACCTAGGGGTAATTTGACATTTTAGCACATTGCCTAGAATTTATTGTACTTGAACGCATTTATAACAAAAGCCTCATGGGTCAAAATTTTGTGATTCCAACTCCATGAGGTCCAATGATGAAGCGACAGTAGTTCGTCGTCTCATTTCCCGAAAACTAGCATTTTGGACGCTTGTGTGGCGTGTGGATGTCTACGCAGTGCACTAATGTCCTAGCGATTTTCCAAGTTTGAAATGGGGAATCTCAAATCCTAACTCTTGACACATGTCTTTGTAGTCAAATTCTCATGTGTAATGGCTCTTTCCACCCTTGCATGCAATAAAACCCCCTTTTTCTCTCATTTTTGGGGGTTCTCTCTCATTCGATCAGATCTCTTCTCAATCTTACTTCATTTTCTCAGCCTCTTCTACTCTTTGCAACAACACTTCTACAAGTGAAGTTCTATCAAACTAAGGTCCTTCGAACAGCCAAATCTCTCTAGCAAGCATTCAACGGTGCGTCAATGTGTTCAAGAGGGGGACGAGGACTATTGGTAACACTCTCTTGCTCTTATCTATTTGTGAATAGATTATATCTCTTTGTTCATTTGTTACCTGGTGGTGTGGGTTCTCCTCTTAAAGTAGGGATTATTTTCACCACTTTCTTTTGTCTATTTTGATTACTCTCTCTATCTATCTAGTTGTTTGTGGAGGTGGGAACACCAAAATAGAGGTTTTACTGCGGCAAGCCCCAAAATAGCCCAAATAGTTTTCCTCATATGTCTTGTGTGCAGGTTGCTAAAACGGAGCTTGGAGAAAGATTTAAAATGTTTGGTCGTTTGTAAGCCTTCCTTTAGCTCTCCTTGTGTTTTACCTCAATTTTTGTTTCTATTTTGTATTCTATTAAACAGGCCTCGAATTTTGGGTTATATAATGAGGTTTTAGTCATTTTTCTCGGGTTTTGAGTTCTTTGTTGTTGTGGACACCATCAAGTCCCCTAAACTCCAGTGCGCCACGTTGGCATCTTGATTTCACGCTAATTTTTTTTGGTTGAGAGCTCTTCCTTTAGAGGCAATGATCTAGAAGTCTTGCTCTCTCAGATTTTGAAGCAGTCTTTATAATAATTAGTCTATGTATACTTTCTTTGCAATTTCTTCATTTAGCTAGCATTGAGGTGGTTAAGGGTAGTTCACTCCCTGGGATTCTCTTGAGAACGAAGAGACTCATGAGCAGTGAATCCCCCTTATCTCACAGTTACATATATAATTTGGAATTTGAAATGATATAAACTAATGAAAAGTAAGAAAATTAGTGTAGTTTATGTTTGTATTTTTAAATTATAAAATTATTTGGATATATTTTTTTGTAAAATCAAATTTATTTATTTTTGTATTTTTCATATTATAAACTTTAAATTTTAGTGTATATATTTAAAAATGGTTTTGATAAATATTTTTTAATAAGTTTTTAAGTTCAAGTATGCTGAAAAATTAACACTTTATACAAATATCACATTTTTATGAATATAGATGAAAATTATGTATATATATTGGTATGATAAGGGTTATCTCCTCTAATCAATCATATTTTTAAATTATTTTTAATTATATTAATATTTTTAATATAATTTTAAAAAATAGTGACAATAATCAAAATTTGATAACTTTTATATTTTAAAAATTTATGCTTCAAGAAATATAAAAGGATTTTTTCAATTTTTCAAAAAAATGATTAATGTGAATGAAGAACCAAAATAATGGGAATTTGGGATTTCTAGAGGATTGCCAAAAATGTAAACTTTGATACCAAAATGTTGTTGCATTTGTTGCCATCCTTGGTATATTTATTTTGTAAACTCATCCTTATCACCTTCAATGATGGAAATATTAAATAATACTGTTAATTTTCACTTCTACCTCTATATCTTGAATTCAATATACCCTCTCCTAGTACATAATTCTTATCAACCCTTCTTTTTAATATATATTCTAAGTACCTATTTTTTAATGATATTTTTATACCTCAATTTATTTAACTTTCATATAATGAACAAAATATTTCTTGAAGATCGAGGTAGGGGGCCTAGCTCAAATGGATAAAGAATCATGTCATAGGAAAGAGGTCACGAGGTATAGTATCCCCTCGTCCTCGTGGTACTAGAGGGCATGTCACACCAGCATCACTGGTCACATAATTTTATTTACGAAGCACACTGCAGTTTATAGGGGGGTTGCCTGATTCATACAGTCTAAAAAAAATGTTTCATGGAGATCACTTGACTATTCATGCCTTTGACTCGTAGTTGGTTGGCTCCTCTAAAAATAATGAATCTTCTCAAGAGAATGGTTCTCTTGAGCTTGCTAATTCTATGACATGCTCATCCCCTACTCCTGCCTTAGCTCTTATGGAAGAAACACCCTCTTCTCTAGTCACTAGCCTATTAGGACTTTAGCTTCAAAATAACTTCAACCTTCTAATGTGGTAGAGGTTCAACACATAGCTTCATATTTTCTTTAGCCCAATCTAGTGGTGGTTGAATGGTGTTTCTTTGACCCATTCAACATACTAGTACTCTTTTTGTGCACCTTGTTGGACCCTCTGTGAGGGAGTCCCCTCCCTCTTGACCTTGTTATGTAGATTTTAATGAGAGTATTACATGGACTATTCTACAAAGGTGGAAGAAAGGTCTTCCCAAACTATTTTTCAATCTCACACAAGATTGAAGGTTATGAGATTGAATAGTGTTGGATCTTGCATTGTCTAGTCTAGACCATAGAATTATTTTCTATAGTACTGGTGGATGGTGTTAGAGTAAAGGTTTTAACTTAATTATATTGATTAAGTTACCTTTATTCCCTTCTTAAGATTCCACGTTAGTTTGCATAAAGTGATATTTAATAATTATTAATTATTAAATGCTATCCTATTAGGGCTTCTATTAGGTTTTTTCCTATTAGGGTTTTATTAGGGTTTGCATGATCTCCTTTTTCTAAGGATTGATCCCATTGTATTTCATATCAATTCATTCTCTCATTCTCTCTGATATATACATTTTCAGTTTTCAGAGAACCCTTGCTTATTTGTCTCCATCTCTTCTTTTGTGATAGGTTATTTGCATGCAGGTGATCTTCGGGTTTTGTGAAGTTGTATTTTCTCAACTCCTACATGGTATCAGAGCTCCACACCTGCTACTTCTTGTTCTTGTTTTGAAGATTTTTGGAGCTTCAAGGGTTTAAGGTTTGTTTTCTTGATCCAGGGCATACCTGCAATTTTGAAGCATTTTCAGCTCAAACAGACCTCGCCATTGCGTCCACAGTGGTCCAAAACCCCTAAATCGACTGTTCATTTGTCCTTTTTGGAAAAAGTCAAAATTTAGGGCAAAAGTTTTTTAGGGTATGGCCATCGTCTGCGTGCGGATCCGTAAAAAATACCTGGTAAAAAAATATATATTTTAATTTTTTAGTTCCTGCATTTTCGTCAGAAATTTCTTTGAAAAAAATATATATATATTATGCTATAAATGTTATATTGATTTTTGTTTAAAAAAATCAAATTAAAAAAAAAAAAAAGGCAAAAGTTTTTTAGCCCTTTTAAAAGCTTGCTCAGGCCTTGGTACCCAAGGGTACCGCTGCCTGTCCTTACGGTAGGCGGTGGCCCCTTGGGCGCCGCCCCTCCTGCTGCAGGTGGTACGGTACAGCATGGGTACCACCCTGCCACATTGGCAGGCGGCGGCCCCATGCAAACCCCGCCACAATTTTTTTTAAAAGTTTTTTTCAAATAAAAAACAATGTATTTTTTAATGATTTTTTTTTTAAACTCAATATGTTTTTTTTATATAAAAAACAATTTTTTAAAAAAATATGCCCTATTGCACTTTTACGGTGATGGTCATTTGGCCGTCAAATTTAATCCAGTGTTTTTGCTGCGACGGTCGTATGACCGTCAAATTTAACCCAGCGCTGTCTTTTTTCCCTCTTTGGAGCTGTTTTATTCCAAGGGTCGTAACTTGGGCATACGATATTGTTTTTTGGCAAACGAGATATCGTCGGAAAGCTAGTTTTCTCATCTTTCTAGTGGTGTGGGTCTCATCACTTTTTTTTCTGTTGGTCCATTCTACAGTCAGTTTTTTGGCTGTTCTTCATGTATTTTCAGCTTTGTCATTTTTGGACATTTTGAGCATCATTTGTAAGCTATCTTTTATGTAAACGCACTGAGATAAAGTGCCACACTATTATACATATATTTTTGGGGATTTTGCACATAAGGTTGTGCCATATTTTGTACTCGCACTATTATTATAAAGTGCCATGAGGGGTTGTGTAGTTTGCCTTTGTTTTGCCATCACATTCTTGTTCGGTGAGTGTCCCTCCATGACGACAGTGAATCCATACCATTGGGGGTTGTGTAGTTTTCCTTTGTTTGCCATCACACCTTTGTCCGGTGAGTGTCCCTCCATGACAACAATGGAACCATATGATTCCAGCCTCATGCATGTGTTCTTCGTTTTGCACACCACTTTTTCAATTGTAAGTGCTATCTTGCGCACTTTCAGATGTTGTTTCTTCTTCCTCATGCACTATAGGGTGTTTCACGTCATTTCAATGGATCTTTCAGGCTCTCCCAGTTTAGCATTATGGGGGGGTATTATATTGTTCGTGCTAATTCTTCCTTGGTTTCGCCTTGGAAGGAATCTTCCATTCTCAAGTTATCAATATTTCAGACTATTGGTTCTTGTGCCATCTATATCTTCGTTCCAGGTGTTTGCCTTTGTTTGCCATCTAATTCGAGTAGTGTCATATGGGCACTTATGCAAATTATTGTCTTCTTGTTCTTGATCATCCTATCTTCAATGGAGGTTCTTCAACACCATAGCAGTCATCTTTTGACAGTTGTTTACAGCTTCTTCTGCTTCAGTGATGTTTCTTCTTGGCTTTCTACATCTCTTTTTGGAGTAGATCTTTTTCCCATGAAGTTTTCTCTATTTCTCCTCTTTACAGAGATTTGGTTGTATTTGGGTACCTGATCTGGCCTAGTTGTCGGGACCCATGTTTGGCTTTTTGCATTGTAGTTACCTTTTCTTTTTTGCACATGTTTGTAGTTGCATTGTTGCTCATCTTAAGGGGGGGTGTTAGAGTAAAGGTTTTAACTTAATTATGTTGATTAAGCTACCTTTATTCCCTTCTTAAGATTTCACGTTAGTCTGCATAAAGTGACATTTAATAATTATATTAATTATTAAATATTATCCTATTAGGGCTTCTATTAGGGTTTTTCCTATTAGGGTTTGCATGATCTCCTTTTTATAAGGATTGATCCCATTGTATTTCATATCAATTCATTCTCTCTGATATATACATTTTCTGTTTTCAGAGAACCCTTGCTTGTTTGTCTCCATCTCTTCTTTTGTGACGGGTTATTTGCATGCAGGTGATCTTCAAGGTTTGTGAAGTTGTATTTTCTCATCTCCTACAGATGGTAGCTAGGTTGTAGTTGTATCTCTCTATGTTTTATTTTATTGGGTTTTTTTCGTCCCATATGTTAGATTAAAATATATTTGATAATTAATTATTTATTTACTTATTAGGTTTCTATTGTCACATAAAATTGCACCCTACTAAACAAGAGTTTAGTGTTCTAATGATAGAATGGAAATGACCTCAAGATGTGGGACCTTGTAAATTGAGGTTGTCTTTGGAGAAGGCCAGATTCTTCTTCCAAACTAAGTACAGATGTGTTGGCCTAACCCAACACATGAAATTCCTAATGCTAACCTACTCTAATAGATCACAAGGGAAAAGGAGTAGGAGACATGAAATGTGAAAGAAGGTGATGCACCAAATTTAAAGTTTGTTCCTTCCCATTTCAGAATGGCATAATATTTCAAAGAAACAACTAAAACACCCATTGAAATATTAAGGTAAATGAATTTTACTCAAACATGCAATAGGTAATGGTGATAATAGTTGATTTTTATTGACATAAAGCTTGAAGTAACTTTTAAAATGGCATAATGCAAGAGTTGCAGGTCTACAAACGAAAAATCCTAGAAATGCCAAAGGAAGGATCCTTAATAATGATACAATATTTTCCTTTATGGTTCAAACATAACCAAGATTTGAAATCAAAACCCTAACCCTAACCTAACTAGGGTTACAAAAAGATGAACTCTGATCAAATCAAAAGATCTAAATTATGCCCATTATAGAGAAACCACCAAGCCATAAGGGCTCTGACATCTTGAATGAACCCTAGACAATGAATATCATGAATGTGGGGATGGAGCTCCCATGAAATTTGCAGAAAAATATCATACCAACATACTCTAACAAGAGAGATGTGGTCTCTACAACACATGAGAGATTAATGACACTGTCTAATTCTAAAAAGTGGTGTTGAAAAGGCATAAAAAATTAGGCCATAGTCGATCAAATTTAATTCAGTAGCTGGGAATGTCACTGAGACATTAACTCTTCAAATCTATCATGAACAAGAGTAGTTGACCGTTGAGGTTTGAATATTGGCCATCAGATTAAGCATGAGTGGTTGAGATCATATTTGCAATGAAACTTTAAAATGTATCCATTGATCTCCACCTCTGAATTAGGGTCATCAATCTCCAAGAAACTGCATAACCATCATCAAAGGGACTACAACAAATTGGTTTGAGTTGAATTTAAGTCTCTTGTTGGATGTCATTGATGTCAACACTATTAGCATTGGTGTCTTGAAGGCTATATATGTCAAGGATATTGAGAAAATTATAATAAATATGTTGAAGGTTGTCTGTGAAGCTGTGATGTTCAGCGTCTTGGAAAGTTCAGTATGTTGGTACACCCATGGTAACCGGATGCAAGTTAACACAAAATGATGATTCCCCTAAGATAAATCAAACAAGATACAGTTCAATGATCGGTGGATTGCTTTATTTGACTCAGAATAGACCTGACATCATGAATGTTGTATGTATGGTTGTTAGATATCAAGTTGATCCAAAGGAATCCCATGTGATTGTTGTAAAGATAATTTTCAAATACTTAAAAGGGATAGCTGATTTTGGCCTATGGTATCCTAAAGATGATGATCTTACTTTGAGTGCCTTTACTAATGCAGATTGGGTAGGTGATGTGGATGATAGGAAAAGTACTAGTGGTGGTTCCTTCTTCTTGGGGAAAAAGTTGGTGTCTTGGTTAAGTAAAAAGCAAAATTCCATTTCCTTATCAACTACTGAGGCATAATATATTGTTGTTGCAAACAATTGTACTCAAGTAATATCAATGAAGCAGATGCTAAGAGATATCATAATTGAATATGATGAGCATATTGCTATATTTTGTGATAATTCAAGTGCAATAAACATTTCTAAGAATCTGGTGCTACACTCAAAGACAAAACATATATCTATCAAATATCACTTTTTGAGAGACAAAGTGAGTGACAAAGAAGTCAGACTAGAGTATGTGTCTATTGAAGAATAGATTGTAGAAATATTTACTAAGCCTTTGCCTAAAGATACTTTTGATTATCTTAGAGGGAAGTTAGGGGTGATTACCCCTCTTAATTAAAACTAAGATGCATAGTCTTTGCATCAGTCTATGCATTCATAATCATATCTTGATCCGGATTGATGTTGTGGTGGCTGCTACTCAGGGGGAGTAGTCAGATGATTAAAATATGTGATTCAGAGCAAGTGTACCTTTTCCATTGATGTCAAAGGGGGAGAAGAGTAATGTGAAAAACTATGGAAGATCTAAAAGGGGGAGAAAAACAGTATGAGAAGAGAAAAGTGTAAAGGGGTGATTGTTGGAAGAAGAGTTAGTTGCGTTGATGGTGTATTTTTCACATCATGTGTTGCCATCAATGCCAAAGGGGGAGATTGTTGGATGTTGTGGTTGATTTGTTGATATGTGGTTTTCATTGATGTCAACACTATTAGCATTGGTGTCTTGAAGGTTGTATATGTTGAGGATATTGAAAAAATTATAATAAATATGTTGAAGGTTTTATGTGAAGCTGTGAAGTTCAATGTGTTGGAAAGTTCAGTATGTTGGTATTCAGAAGGTACAGATTAAAGGGTTTGTTTCTAAGCCTATCTAGTTTATATACCAAAATTTTTAGAGGTGCACATCAAGATTTGAGCAAGTTGTGTGTTTATGTGTTCCTATAGTTATTTTGTTACTGTAGTTCATGTTTATCAAAGAAGAGAACATGACTCTGTTAATTTGAGTTGTTTTGTATGCTCATGTGATGTCCATTGATGTTTCTAGATCATTCTCTATCTCTTTTGCACGTCCATGTTATCGGTGTGCTTGTGATTGGAGATTTTTCCTTTGCATGTTCAGGTTTTCATGTTCTTGACCGACATGATGGTTGTAGCGTGTTGTGGATCCTTGTGGATTAATTTTTTGAATGTTTGGAATGCTCAAGGATGTTTTTTTAGGTCTTCATTATGTTGTGACCGACTTCAATTGGTGCACATTGAGATTTGTTCATGAATTGGGCCGACAGTTTGTATTCATCTTTTATTTTATTTTTGGTTGACAAAGTTGTTGATGTAATTCCATGTAGTAGGTATATAAGAGCAATTGTTTCTTCATTTTGATATATGTGTGAAGTGTGTAATGTGAAGTGTGTGAGTGATATGTGTGAGTAAAGATTAAATCATTCGATTATAGAGCAGAGTGTGAAGAAGATTGAGCAAAGTGTGAAGAAGTGTTTTTGTGCTTAATTGAAACTGTAATCAAGATTTTGAAGAAGCTAATTTCTCAATTCAAATCCTTCAAATGGTCTTAATTTGAATGTCTTTGTAAGATAGTGTGTCTTCTTTGAGCAGTGAGCTCTAGGCAGTGTGCATGAATGCATGTGCATTCTCATTATTCATCTCTATACTTTTAATAGGGTATAATATTATGGATTGACATCCACCGTGGTTTTTCCCCTAATAGGGTTTCCACGTATAAAATCTTGGTGTTCTTTGTGTTTCTAATGTGGTGATTGTTTATGCTTTATGTTCTTTCATCAAATCTGGGAATAAGATGAGTAAAGGTTAATAAGCAAGAATAATTTGTGACAACTGATTCACACCCCCCTCTCAGTCGTCTATCCTTTTTTTTCTAGCATCCCTTCAATGGAATGAAACTCTTCCACCTATCATCCATCATTCATTTCCCATCACGAGAACCATCTGATCGCTTTGCTTCATAATAGTGATGTGAAGCAGCTAAGTGATATTTCACCATGTGTCTGATGGAACCACCAAATGCTTCATTTGATCACCATCGAGTCCCACCACGCTACACATCGCCTCCTCGCTCGCCCTCTGAGATTTGCATGTTTCAAATCTACAGTTGCGGGCTAGCGAGAAATGGCCCAAATCAACCCGACGACCATCAACCTGCTTCCCTTTTAATCAATAGTCCAACAACCATAACATGTGTCCTCCTTAGCAATAGATGGTTGAGATTAGAACATCTCAATGAAAAATTTTGCACGTTCTCATATATCCTTTTAGTAGCATGTTGTTTAACCCTTTAATAGTCACCGAGAAATATTTCATTAAATATTTCTATGCCTCCAATAGTTTAGCAGACGGTAATGATGATGCCACATGGTTCATGTTTGATGTCCCTCCACAAGTTTAGATTTGGCAGTGGGTCCCCCATGGACTAGTGGGGAATAGTCGAGATTCATTTGTTAGAACACATCTTAACCATTGATACCATACAAATCAAACCATTCCATCGAGATATCGAAGGGACCATACTTTAGGTCTCGTCGATGTCGATCTTTATCATCAACAAGAAGATCTTACCTGCCATCCCTCTGACTTTTTAATTTCATTATTTTAATCTCAAGGGCTAGTGGGGAACCAATAGAATGTATCCTATGGGACCTGCCTAGTATTACAAAGGCTTTAAGAAAATATTAAACCTAGACTTATGAACACAAAAAATATTTGAAGGAGGGGTGATTGGTAAGACAAGGATGAAGGGGTTAGTGAAGACATGACTTCGATGGACATAAGTTATAACTTTGTCAATTAAGAACCAAGCACAATAGGTCAATGAACAGATAGAATAAAAGAGCAAGGCATGGAACAATTAGGGTTTTAGGAGGGTTTAAGCCCTATACATAATTCAAAACCTTAAGAAGGTACAATTGAGGAGTTTAAAACCTCAAAGACCTAGATTCATCAAAAATAATCATGGATTTCAACAAGATACACACATAGAATCTCTCTGATTGGATATAAATGAGGTGCATCTTAAGGTTGGCATAAAATATGTCAAAATTTTGGTAATTTTTGTGGGATGATTGCTTGCTAATCATGGAATTTAGAGGCCTTATCAGTCTATTGGGTGCAGATTCATGAAGGGAAATTGCAAAACTAGTCCTCCCAAGGGCAAAACAAAACATATGTAGGCATGTACTTGGAGAAAAGCATGAAAATTAGGAACATGCATTCCCTTAAGGAGAATGTAGGATGTGCAAAGCACTTCAAGGAAAGAAAAACATTTACAATATATACAAGAAAACTCAAAACTTATTAAAAATAGGGTTTGAGATGAATCCCATTGACTGAGATTGGAAGAACCTCACCTTCCAACTTGGAAAGATTGAATGCATTGGCCTCCTTGCAGCTCATAATGACATATGGACCACTCCAAATGGCATAAAACTTAGAATTTCTTCCAACCTTGGCTCTATCTGCATCCCATTTCAGCACCAGATCTCCCTCTTGGAACACTCTATGAACTACCTTTCTGTCAAAATTTATTTTGACCTGTGCTTGATGTGTTTCTATGACTTGCATAGATTTTCCCCTTGTCTCCTCTAGTTCCAAGAGCTCCACCAACCTTACTATCATAGCATCATTTTATTCTAACTCCAATTGATTTGTCAACTCAAAGGAAGGAAGCTCCAATGATAATGGTAACCTTGCTTCCCTTCCGTAAACTAACATAAAAGGAGAATTACCAATTTCTCTTTTAGGAGTAATTATATCATTCCAAAGGGATGCCTTTAACTTTCTATGTGAGACCCTTTGGTTTTCTTCAATGGTCCTCTTAATAATTTTGATTAGATTCTTATTTGAAGACTCAACTAGGCCATTACCTTGAGGATAGTAATTAGATGAGGTCTTCAAGTATATGTCATGCTTCATTTCCCAATCAAGGATCTAAACACTAGTAAAAGCCTTGGAATTATCTAAAATAATGGTGGAAGGAGTGAAAATATTATAAAAATTCCATCAAGGAATTCTAAAATTGAAGCATTAGTGGCATCCTTCAAGGAAAACGCCTTTGTCCACCTCGTAAAGTAATTTGTGGTTGTTAAAATCCACTTATGACTAGCACTTGATGGTGGATTTATCATACCAATAAAATCTAAACCCCATTGTGTAGATGGTTGATCAACTTGAATGGGGTGAAGAGGGAGGGAGCCAACCTTTGCTTTCTAGAAAAGAAAGCATACTTTTCACAATTTCTCACCCATTTGTGAGCATCATTGAACAAGGTTGGCCAATAATAACCAGCCCTCATAATCTTTGCAGCACTATTCCTTGCAAAAAATGGCCACCTAAAGAGCCATCATGGAATTCATTTAGCAGTCTACTGACTTGATCTGCCTCTATGTGTCTTAACAGGACTCCATTGGAATCCTTTCTGAAGAGTACGCCATCCACTATGACATGGGGAATGGACTGCAATCTGAAATGTCTTATATTGGTCCTATTTATACCCAAAGGATATCTACCTTCCTATAAAAAGGTAGTCATATCATGCACCCAACTTCCTTGTATGTTTGCATTTAGTTCTTGTTGCTCCTGTAGCACAAGGGTAGCCTTTGTAGGAGTCTCAAATGTTGAGACAAGTTGCTCATATAGCCCTTTGCCTCTTACTAGCTTGGTGATTTTGATGTCAATGTCATACTCCATCACCTTGGTGATCCATCCAACCCTTTTTTCATTGATATCTCTTCTTAAAAGGAACTCTTCAATGCTTACATGAGGCGCCATTAGCTATATCCTATTATTAGATAACATATGTCTAAAAAAATTCAATGCTCTAACAAAAACAAGAGCTTTATTTTCAACGTAGCTATACTTGACCTCATAATCTTTAAGACCTTCACTAAAGAAATCAATGGGTTGCTCTATATTTTCTTTATTTGGTTGAGTTAGAACAACTGATATACTTGCTTCACCCCCAAAAGTATAAAGAATTAAATCCTTGTCATAATTAGGATTGACAAGGGTAGGATCTTGAGCAATCTCTTGTTTGATAGCCTCAAAACTATCCTTACTTTCTTTGGTCCACTTGAAGACCATATTTTTCTTAAGCATAGAAGTAAGAGGTTTCACCAAAGCAGCAAGGTTTGGAATGAACCTCCTCACAAAGTTAATTGTGCCTAAGAAACTCTGTAATCTTTTCTTGTGGGTGGGAAGTGGGACAGCCAAGATGGATTTTACTCTTGTGAGATTGATGACCAAGCCACCCTTTGAAACAATGTGCCCAAGAACCTTACCCTGATCAGTGGAAAAGACACATTTATTTGGATTTAGGAAAATACCGTATTCCCTACATTTCTGAAATACTTGCTCAAGGTGACTAAAATGGTCTTTTGCATGCTTTGAAAACACTGTGATATCATCCAAATAGACCAAAACAAATTGTCTAAACACACGTCAAAATTCCATATTCATGGCTCTCTAAAAAGTGGTACTTACATTGGTTAGACCAAAAGGCATTTTACAATAAGCATGGGTGCCCCACTTGGTAGTAAATGTTGTCTTATGTTGATCAGATTCTTGGACCAGAATTTGGTTGTAGCCTGAATAACCGTCCAAGAAAGAAAACCTTTATGATCCACCGACTCTTTGTAAAATATGCTCCATGAAGGGGAGGGGATAATGATCCTTTAGGGAGGCTTTATTTAGATCCCTAAAATCTACACAAAGTATTATTTCCCCATTCTTTTTTCTGACAAGAACAAGATTTGCAACCCATGAAGAATGCTTGATGGGAAAAATTATCCTAGCCTTAATCAATTTTGCCAACTCCTTTCTCATCAAAGGCTCAATCTTAGGATTTATAGGTCTTTATTTTTTCCTTATAGGTTTGGCATCAGGATCTAATTCAATAGTATGTTGGGAGAGGTCTGGGTTAAAACCCTTTAGGTATTCATAATTCTAAGCAACTCCATCATTATATTTATTACAAAGATCTATAAAAACATCATTTTTAGTGATAGAGCATACCTTTCCCAAGTTTAGAGACTTGCCCTCTAAAATTTTGATTGGCTTGAAGTCGCCCTTCTTTACAGCTAAGTTCATCCTTTTTTGCTTCAACTAATCATCAAGGTTGAAAATACCTTCAAGGGTGATAAGACCATTTGGTAGCTTGTTGCTACTCAGCTACACAATATGATCACCACACTAATTTTGCAACTTGGACTGGTCTATTTATAAAAAAATTGCCTCATCTTGCAAAAAAATCACTATATGTTGGTCACTATCAAAGACTTGCCAGTGATCTTGATTATCTGGAATAGTAGGCCTCACCACAAGTTTGATATGCTACTCCTTTTTTACTTGCAATTTGTATCGGTATGTCAAATTGAGCACCAACTTCTACAAGTCTATCAGCATGTTTATTTTGATTTCTTGGAGTTGTTTGGATGTTAAAACCCTCAAAGCCCTCAATTAAATCTAAAACCCTATACTTGTAGGATTTGGGCATATTGTTCTAGGTTGAGCTTTGAGTTCTGACTTGGTGGATAACAAATTCACTATCACCAAAAACCTGTAACAATTTGATGTTCCTTTTTTGCGCAAGTTGGAGACCTTGGATGAGTGCTTCATACTCAGCCACATTTTTAGTGCAACTAAATTGAAGCCTAAAAGAGAAATAATATTTATCCTTTCTTGGAGATACTAACATTACACCAGAACCAACACCATTTCTATTTCTAGAACCATCAAAAAATATCTACCATAATCCCCCTAAATCTTCTTGAGTCTTTATGAGATTGGGGATAGGAACATTCTCCGCATGAATGCAGTAGGTGCCCAAACCGTTATCCTTTATTTCAACTTCAGTAAGTGGGTAAAATTGTAAAGCGTTACTCCATTCATCCAACAAATAATTAGGGACCTCCTCTATTGGATTTGCAGGCTCATGAACATAACACACTTCCTTTAGATCATGCAATGTGTAGTTCATGTTTACTAGACTAGGAGTGTAAGGTTCTAGATGATCCTTTGCTATAGGCTCAGATTTGATGGTTGCTTTAGTGCCATATCTAGTTCTAAATAGCATGTGATACCAATCATCAGATAAGTATCCACCTATCTTAGTTGTGAAATCTTTTGATAGGAAAATGGAAAAGTGAGCAAGGAGGTCTATGAATGAAATATCTTGCAACACATCATAGCCAAGACATGAATGCAAGGACAACTTTAAATTTTTAATTACCCCCACAGTATTGACAGTAGTTCCATCCAATTATAAAACTTTTATAGCCACTAGTTCATACTTTATACCAAGCATGTCGACAATTCCCTTAGGCATGACTAAACTACTTGCCCCTAAATATATCATACAATTATGCACTATATGATTTCCAATAATTAGAGAAAGATAGAAGGGAGGTGGCTTACTAATTTTGCTAGAATTCCCTTCCTCTTTGGGTTGCACTAGGCTGATTGATGGAGTAGTTTTCTCCTTTTCCTATACATAACCCATTTTTTTATGCTCCTTTAAAGCTTGTTGTAGAAAATCCCTTTGTGATGGAATGGATAGAGCCTCCCACATAGTAACATTCAGATTCGATTTCTTCATTTTCTCCACTATGTTAAAAGTAAGTTCACTAGCTTTAAAAGGAGCCTTTGGAACAAGGTCAATTCTTGTTACTTGTTTAGGCCTATTAACAGGCTGATTTGATTGTGAAACCTCTTTTGTTTTACTTTTCAGTTCATTGTTTGTGCTTGGTTGAGTTTTCTAAGAGACTGATGCCTACCCAACCATGGAAGATGCACCACCCTCCATCACTCTTTTATTTGAACTAGTATTTTGGGCAATTGCATCAGTATCTGCTCGATTTACACCACATAAATATTCTTGAACCCAAATGAAAAATGAGGAGTCACCACTTGCCTGATTTTGATTACTAGCAGATGTTTGGCTCATGCCAACTTTCTGCTCTAAAGTAGAGGTCTCATTTTGAGCTACCAAATTTTGCATAAACTCTCCATTTTGACAAGCATTTTGATTATGAGCTTTCTCACAAGGGTAACACCATTCTTTCTCTTTGGCTAGATCATTTTGCACGAGGACCAAAGACTTAGGATTGTTGGCAGCAGGTGTATGCATGTTATTCAAAGGTTTAGTATGATTGCATTGATTTTTCCCTTGATAAGGTGGCCTATTTTGCTAATAACTTTGATCTTGAGGTTGATAAGGCCTATTGTTTTGAGCTTTCTGCCTCTTCATTAATACGAATTCATTGTTCATACTTCAAATCAAGTACATGCAATCTTCTAGAAGTGCAATAGAAGTAGAAGGTTGGCTTGTGGGAACCACTAGAATAGGAGCCACCATTGGTTGTGAAGGAAGCTTTGGAAATAAAGGCATTGGTGGTCTAGGAGCTCTCTTTCTAGCCTAAATTAAATAATTTTCTACCCTTATGGCAACATAATATTCATTTGGTAAGGTAGAACTACCCATTGATTGAATCATAACAACTATATCATTATTAAGAGCTCTTAAGAAGCATAGGAAAGCATGCTCAGGAGAAAGTTTGACCAAGGCAAGGATTCTCTACCAAGTGTAGTTGAAATCACTCATGAATTCATGAGGTTCTCTTTTAATTATTGTCAACTGTTCTACGAAGGACAAATGGTCACTCTTATCTTCAAAATGTTTGCATAATTTCTCTCCTAACTCATCCTAGTTGTGAATGGAGTTGGGTGGCAGCCCGCTATACCACTGCAACAGTTTACCTTTTAGGAAAGTGGCAAGTAATCTAACGGCCACATTGTCTTCTATTACATCATGCACTAAGCATATTTTTTCCACATCAATGATGTGTTTTTTTGGAGTTATAGACATTTCACCAATAAATTGAGGAATACTTTTGAGGGAATTGACCGGTATATCATCCATTTGGGCTAAAATTAAGGGGTTTCCACTAGTAAAGGATGCAAAAGAATGATTTCTAGGTAAATCCATGTGGAATAATGTCCTATTTATATGAGAAATAAGTGTCCTAGTTTGAAATAACCTACCCACAGGTGGCATAGATTGAGCTCTGACAGAAGGATTTGTACTTCTATTTCCTCTTACAGGTGACAAAGATTTTTTATTTCTTCTTCTAGAAGTAGAAAATGAGAGCTGAATGTATTGAAAATTACCTCTAGAAGATGATCTTGTTTGAATTCTTTGCATGAATTTGTAGGTCTGATCTTGAACCAGGAATTTTGGATAGCAGCAGCATCACCAATTTAAAGACAGAGTTCTTCCTTGATTGTAGAGTTTCCAAGTACTTGTTTGAGAGCCTCTTCAAGGCTAAAATGTTGAGAGCAGTACCACTTTCTCAATAGAAGGAAGTGAAACTTCCTGCTTGTCCCACCGAGTGTGCCAAAAACTGTTATCACATAAAACTGCACCCTATTGAACAAGAGTTCAGTGTTCTAATGACACAATGGAAATGACCTCATGGTGTGGAACCTGTTAAATTGAGGTCAAGTATTTGGAGAAGGCCAACTTCCTCTTCCAAAATAAGTGCAAATGTGTTGGCCTAACCCAACACATGAAATTCCTAATGCTAACCTACTCTAACAGATCACAAGGGAAAAGGGGTAGGAGACATGAAATGTGAAAGAAGGTGATGCACCGAATTTAGAGTTTGTTCCTTATTACTTTAAAACAGCATAATATGTCAAAGAAACAACTAAAACACCCACTCAGATATGAAGGTAAATTAATTTTACTCAAACATACAAGAGGTAATGGTGATAATAGTTGAGTTTTATTGACATAAAGCTTGAAGTAACTTTTACAATGGTAGAATACAAAGAGTTACAGTTCTACAAAAGAAAAATACCAAAAGGGCTAGAAGAAGGATCCTTAATAATGATACAATATTTTCCTTTATGGTTCAAACATAACCAAGATTTGAAATCAAAACCCTAACCCTAACCTAACTAGGGTTATAAAAAGATGAACTCTAATCAAATCAAAAGATCTGAATTACACCCATTATAGAGCAATTATCAAGCCATAAGGGCTCTGACATCTTGAATGAGCCCTAGACAACAAATATCATGAATGCAAGGATGGATCTCCCGAATATCATACCAAAATAACCTAAAAAGAGAGTTGTGGCCTCTGCAACACATCAGAGAGTAATGGTACCATCCAATTTTGAAAAGTAGCATTGAAAAGGAGTAAAAAATTGATCCATAGTCAATCAAATTTGATCTAATAGCTAGGAATTTTGCTGACATTAACTCTTCAACTTTTCTATGAACATTAGTTGACCATTGAAGTTTGAATGTTGGCCATCAGATTGAGCATGAGTGGCCGAGATCATATTTTCAATGAAACTTTAAAACATAACCATTAATTTCCACGTCTGAATCAAGGTCGTCAATCACCAAGAAACTACATAACCATCATCAAAGGGACTACAACAAATTGATGTGAGCTGCATTTGAGTCCCTTTGATGGAACAAAACTTTTCCACCTATCATCCATTATTCATTGCCCATTGTGGGAACCATCTAATTTCTTTGCTTCACAACAGCGATGTGAAGCAACCAAGTGATATGTCTCCATGTGTTTGATGGACCCACCAAATGCTTTGTTTGATCACCATCAGGTCCCACCATTCCACACATTTCCTCCCCACTTGCCCTTTGAGATTTGCATGTTTCAGATCTACAATCACGGGCTAGCGGGCAACAGCCTAGATCAGCTCGACGATCATTAACCTGCTTCCCTTTTAATCAATAGGCTGGAAACCATAACATGTATCCTCCTTAGCAATAGACGGCTGAGATTAGAACATCTTGATGAACAATTTTGCATGTGCTCATATATCCTTTTAGTAGCACGTTGTTTAACCCTTTAATAGTCATCGAGAATTATTTCATTAAATATTTCCATGCCTCCAATAGTTTAGTGGATGATGGTGATGATGCCACATGGCTCATACCTTCTATCCCTCCACAATTCTAGATCTGACAGTGGGTCCCCCATGGGCGAGCGAGGAACGATTGAGATTCATTTGTCAGAACACATCTTAACTTTTGATACCATACAAAGAAAGCCATCCCATTGGGATATCAAAGGGACCATACTTTAGGTCCCGACAATTCAATCTTTCTCATCGACAAGGAGATCCTACCTTCCATCCCTCTAACTTTTTAATTTTATTATTTTAATTATGAGGGCTAATGGGGAACCAATAGAATGTGTCTTGTGGGTCCCGACCGGTATTACAAAGGCTTTAAGCAAATATTAAACCCAGACTTAGGAACACAACAAATATTTGAATGAGGGGTGATCAATAAGACAAGGATGAAGGGGTCAATCAAGACATGACTTTGACGAACATAAGTTATAACTTGGCCGACCGAGAACTGAGCACAATAGGTTAGTGAGCGGATAGAATTAAAGACCAAGGCATGGAACAATTAGGGTTTTAGGAGTGTTTAAGCTTTGTACACAATTCATAACCCTAAGTAGATACAATTGAGGATATCAAAACCTTAAAGACCCAAATTCATCAAAAATAATCATGGATTTCAACAAGATGAACACATAGGATATCTTTGATCAGATATAAATGAAGTGCATCCAAGGTTGGCATAAAATATTTCAACTGTTCCTTTTCCTCTAATTACTTAAATTTACTTAGGTCATGTTCTTTTTATGTCTCATGTCATAGGATGAGGACACATGTCATGATCTTGTTTTATCCTCACATAGGGTTTCTAGGTTAATTATCCTTTTATAAGGATTCTTTATTGTATAATCATTAAGATGCACATTCATAATGATTCATTCTTTTTTGGATCAATAGCTCTTGGCCTCCATAGCTTTCTATTCTCTCTTTATGTGATAGGTGCTTGATTGCAGGTGATCCTTGGGAGTTGTGGAGTTGATTTTTTCCAACTTCAACATGGTATCAGAGCTCCAGACCTGGAATCCCCTCTCCTTCTTTTGAGATATTTCATGCCTTGATCTATCATTCAATGCATCTTGGACCAGAACATTATTTTTCATTAGATTCAAAGTTGTCAAGAAAGTCAGATCTACATTTTGTTGGCCTGATTTGGACTCTAGAGGTCAAATATGCAAGGGTTTGAAGCAGGTGTTTTTTTCTAGATCAAGAGGGTAGCTACAATTTTGGAGTATTTTGAGCCAAAAACAATCTCACAATTGTGTTTAGGAGGTTGATTCAACGAATTTTGATATAAAATTTTCCCTATTTCAACATCAAGAGCTTTTGAGACAAAAAAAAATTACTAGAGAGATCGTACAGCCTCCCCAACATGCAGGTCAAGGTATTTTATTTTTCAAAAACAATCTTGCAATTCAAAATATTAAAATTTAAAAAATTATCCTTATTTTCAAGGGTTCACAGGTTTTTTACCTTTAAAAAATAAAATATTAAAAAATAAAAACCCGAAACCAAAACAGGAAACCACCTACACCACTGCAAAGAGCACATAATTCTACCATGTTTCAAGAAAAAATAAACTACTTCAAACCCTTGCAAATCTGACTCTAGAGTCCAAATCAGGCCAAACAAAATGCAGATCTAACTTTCCCAACAACTCTGAATCCAAAGGAAAACATTGTTTTGGTCCAGGATACATCGAATGATAGCTCAAGTAATGAAACCTCTCAAAAGAAGGAGAGGATATTACAGGTTTGGAGCTTTGATATCATGTTGAAGTCAAGAAAAAATAATTCCATAGCTCCCAAGGATCACCTGCAATCAAACACCTATCGTAGAAAGAGAGAATATCAAAACTATGGAGGCCAAGAGCTATTGATCCAAAAAAGCATGAACCATTATGAATGTGCATCTTAATGATTGTATAATAAAGAATCCTTATAAAACATAATTAAACTAGAAACCCTAGGTAAGGATAAAACAAGATCATGACATGTGTCCTCATCCTATGGCATGAGAAATAAAACTAACATGACCTAAGTAAGCTTAAGTAATTAGAGGAAAAGGAACCTAATAATTATATAAATAAGTAATTATGAATTACCTTTTAATCTAACACCATACCTCATGTTACTTGTTCCATTTGTCTAATGGTTGAATTGTTGTATAAGGGTCCAAGCCCTTTTAAAACATGTTTTTACCAATATCAAAAATAAAATGTTTCATTTCCATCAAATATCACACCCAACTCCAAATGAAGAATATTGAGTAAATATTGATAAGAGATCATGAAAATTAAATACATTAGAAATATTTTATACTACAATAGTTTTATATTGAAATATAAAATATAATTGAAAAAAATCTTAATAATAACTATTTGATGTGAATAGGTGGTCATACTTAATTTCCTTTACATATTTTAATTGAAAAAATTAATACTTGTGCATAGGGTAAATTGTAAGAAAATAGAAATATAATTCTTCACCATCTCGTATCTACCCATCAAAACTGAAAAATTAATCTTTAATGCTATCATGTTAAAATCCTTTAAATAATGTACCTATTAACATCCACAAAAAATTTAAAAAATAAAAATGATAAAACAAAGTAATATTAAGAAAAAAGATCATTCAAAAATGATATAAGAATAAAAAAAAATTATAATTTTCAAGTGAGACACTAATTTGATGTATTAGACCTTCTTAGAAGATGCCAAAAAGAAAAGTCATTTAGCATTTACTTTATATATTATTCTACAAGGTGTACATGGGTCAAATCCATATTTTTTAATCAAACATGTATCTCATCTATGGTGTACAAACATTTTTATCATTTCATCCACTTAGGACTAAACAAAATTATTTGTAATCCTTGCATAAATATCATAACCAATTTCTTTGTGGCATCACAAGAGCCAAAAGTAACAAATGAACTTATTTTTATTTATTTTATCTAACTTTCTATCCTTTCAAACCAATCCCTAACCCTTCCACTATCTTACACCCAATACGTAAGAGTAATTACCCTCTCTACCCCTAATACCTAGTGAGACATACATACATATATGTATGTATATATGTATATGTATGTATATATGTACGTATGTATGTATGTGTGTATGTATATATGTATGTATGTATATATATGTATGTATGTATATATATGTATATGTTTGTATATATGTTTATATGTATATGTGTATATATATGTATATGTGTGTATACACATATATGCATATACACATATACATATATATACATATACACACATATACACACATGCACACACACACACATATATATGTATATATGTGATAGTAAAACTCATTGTAAATTGACATGATATGATTCCAAAAAAAGTCTTCTCAAAAAATTAATTAAACTCGTAACCACAATTATACATCAAGTGACTGAAGTATAAATTTTTAATTTATTAATTAATATAGTATCTTAAATTATAAACACACTTCAAGGCTTGGGGACACTCTTAGAGCAACACTTCTAGCACCATGATTTTTTATTTGGTTGTGTAAGAAATTGTGTATCCAAATATAGTTTTTCTTTGGAGTGTTATTTTATAAACATGTAATGTTGATTTTAGTTTATTTGTTGTATTTCTCTAAAAAAAATAATTTACATATGTTGTTTTCCCTTTAGCCCCTCTACAGTCCATCAAACAAAAAAAATCCAAGATCACACACTTGTACTATGGGAAGTGATGCTCCTAGGCATATTTAAGGGCTATTAAGATTAGAGTTAAAATAATATTGCAAATACATTTTCCTATGGTGATATGTCATATTTGGCTAAGATATATTCCTCATAAATTATATTGAAGCATGAGTGTTGCACCTCTAATACCCATGCCTCAAATAAACCTAAGACTTTCATGTTTCAACTATCTTCCATGTCCCACTCTAGTTCCTTCTACCACTCTACCATATACTATTCTATTTTTTTATATCACTCTCTCTCATTCAACATTGTATTTTTGCATACCTACAAGTCTATTGGAGGAAGTTTGGTATCTAGAGAGGCAAGAACAATAAGAATTTAAGTGATAAGGGTTTAATTGTAGAAATTTTGGTAAAAACCATGTATAAATTTTTTGCATCAACATTTCATATCAAACTTTGTGATTATTGTGTGATATATAAGAATAAAAATAAATTGAGATATATGCTAAATAAAATATAAATATATTATTTTTGGTTTAGGATGTAGGGTTTGGATTTTAAAGGGTTGGAGGTTTCCAAGATTTAGGATTTATAATTTAGGATGTAAGGTTGATTTTATGGTTTAGACTATTATAGTTAATCCTTCATTAAAATCAATAGATTACTCTTGCCTTGTTATTCAATTAATGCTCTAGGACATCTATTAATCCTCCTTCTTTCATCCATTTTGAATTTTGGTATTTTGGTATTTTGGTGTAGTTCTAGTAAAACCTCTAAGTCTCAATGAACACACATTGTTTGATGCTCCTAGTCAAATCTTATATAATGGCTTGTGATACTTTTACAAAGGGAAGAAAAATGATTCCTTGAATTTTTTTGATGTTTTGACACATAGTAATTTTTTCATAAAGTTATAAGGTGCTCTAAATAAGTATGTGAGTCCCTATTATTTTATTAATTTAATCTCTAGTTATAACTTTACTAGGGTCAATAGTGTGCTCTTGGGGATTCCTATAAAATAAAAGGGATAACTTATTTAAGATTAGAATGAACCATATGATTTTGCATTGATAAATTTATCTAATAACCCAGAAGGTACATGATCATTACAACACAAAAATATTTCACCTTGCATCTCAGCAACACAATTTTAGAATTCATGGCTTTTATGCATTACTTTAAGCAGGTCTATAACACTAGAGTATAAAATATGGGACTAGTCATATTTGCAATTCACATTTCTTAGAAATGTAAGGTTGATAATTCATCTCAATGACTATACATTACCTAGATAGGGATATTTTACCTACCAGCATTGTGGAAGTGCAATACTAGGTGGTGGACTTCATAAACTAGATATCAAAGATTATAGAGCCATTCCCAACCATTAAGAATTATAATTAAGGTATCAAAATACATAGAGATGTCTCTTTCTCTACAAATTTCAAATTTAAATATGGGTAGTTTAGTTTATAAATACTATATCAAAATTTATAGAGATGTCTCTTTACAAATTTCAAATTTAAATATGGGTAGTATAAACTCTAAATACTATATCAAAATACATAGAGATGTCTCTTTCTCTAAAAATTTCAAATTTAAATATGGGTAGCATAGTCTATAAATACTATCTTGTATGCCATTCATATATAGATGACACTTTATATAATTGAAATTTTGATCCTAATGTATTGTTTGATTCTTGCCTCTTTTCTCTACTATATAAGGGAGCCTCTATATATGTTTCGAAAAGAGTATGCATGTAATATTGTAATGATAAATGATCTTAATAATAAGAAAGTTTTTTTAAGTGATTCCCAAAATTTCTTTGTTCATCATCGGTTGTTATGTGTATTTTTATTAGTGTTATTATTACATTATAAGATGTTAATCTCTAATCTAGTAATAAAGATCGTATCTATTTGGCATGAGGATTTTGTTTTAATTGATTTCCTTTCTACAATCTCTATCCATTTTCATCCCCTAGAATAATAGCCTTAGTCTTAGCATTATGATAGATAGTAAGCCAACCTTCCTATCATAGATACTATCTTATAGGGTTCACCCACTTTTCTAACCCACATTGTTGTTTGTAAGGCTTTCCATGTTCTTGGTCATGTTTGGCACATTGGCCATTGAAAAAGGCCTTTATGTGGAGCCAATAATTTTTAATGTAAAGGATTTTAATCTTCATTATGCGACTGAAAACAATTTTTTCTAAGTCTCAATGGATTATTGGCTATCATTATGGTATTTCACTGAGTGACTCTGCACTAACCAACCCAAAAGGCCTATGACTCCTGGAATCACCACAAGATATAGAAAATAAATTTAATCCTTGTATCCTTATGTAGCATCTTTAATTCATTCCTAAAATAATACCTTATTCTACACCACAACCACAATAACAAATCCCTCAAGGAGTACCCATAATAGCTACACAACAACCACCTAGAGCACATCCTACATGAAACACCATATAGGTTCATCGATTTTCCTAATACCAATTATGGTATAGGGAGATATACTTGATGTTGATCTATATTCTCTTCCTCGCTTTACATAAGTGAGACATGCTACTCATATGAAACATTTTCATTATGTTATGAACCAATGCACTATTCATAATACAAATGAAGAAAAATATTGTATTAAGATGTTTGACACTTCATTCAAAGGAAAATATTTGTACTATATAGTTTGCTCCTATTGATACCAATTATTTATTGGGAACAATTGTGCCAATATTTCCTCAATAGATTCAAAGGAAAGGGAAATGCATAATCATTGTTAGAACAAGAAATAACTATCAAAAGAATGTTGATGGAGATGCATGACAACTTCAAAACTAGATTCCAAAATATATGGTCACACCTCCTAGTTGAAGTTCATCCTCCATTAGGTAAGGCCTACATATACTATGTAAAGGATAATTATTATGAAATATTAATGGTATTGAATAATAAGGGGAAAAAATATTCTCCCAAATGTATATTAAATTTATATAACCATAAAGAATGATCTAATATAGTTTGGAATGTTGGCACATCATCTCATATACCATTATTTCTTGATATTGAGCTTCCACACCAACCTAAACCCATTGAGTGGTATGCCTCTCTCCCACTCATGAATCTTTTTCATGCAAATCCTCAACCAAAATACCACTTTGTTCAACCATCAACCCCATAAGTTTGATGAAATAATTAATCTGCTTTAAATCATGTCAAAAGAGGTCTCTAATCTCATGATGAATTGACAAGATGTGTAAAGACCTCTCTATGCCAATAAAAAACATATACTAAATTAGTGATACAAGTAATAACCTAGTCAAGGCTACATATCATTTTATAATAACTGAAACTAGTAAAAAATGTATCCATATTAACTAAGTAGATTTCCTAGATAACATAAGATCGATTATTTCCAGTAGAGTAACTACTATTACAGATTTCCCATAACCTTAGCAAAGATTTGGAAATATCATAAAAAAATATACACCTAAGGAAGCAACAAATGGAAATACCACTCCTCCATGATCCATACTTTTACCTCATGCCCTAATAACTTATATACCAAGGTCACCATCTATGATGAATAAATCATGACCACCAATCAAATTAATCAAAAATTTGCTTCACAAAGCTATATAGAGAAAATTAGAAACCAAGAATAGACATTATTAAGTTGAGAAGATTCTAAATTATACAATTAATATGACTCCATTGTAGCTTTAGAATAATTATGGCTAATACTTGATCATCAAACAAGGGAAAAAGCAGGGTGGTATAATAAAAAACTCAATCAAGGACCCTACCACATGTAATACAAATGGAAAAGGAAGCATTGATTTTCTTTGTGCCAATAACATCTACTTAAAGCCCCATAGCAACTATTTGTGTCAAATTTAATGAGTATGGAATCACTATAGTAGTGGAAGTCTAGTTGAGAAATTATCTTGACTACCACATAGCTTGTTGTGAAGAAGCTGTCTATGAATTGAACACATAATCCTATCAAAATAGGATAGATTTAGAGCTCATTCAATACAATGGATCAACTCAAGAAGTCCAAAGTCATAACTCTTCTCTAGGAAGTGCTCTTTATCCTTAAATAAATGAAAATGTTGGAAGAGGCATTAAAAATATAAAATGCATCAAGAAATAAAAAGGTGATTCCTATATACAAAAAAAAGTATTACCATCACCCATTGTCCTATAGATTATGGGAAATTATAAAAAAAACTTTCGATTTGGCATTGGTCCATAAGTACAAATTGATACATAATTTTATGATAGATGTCGGCTCAAGTACTTTAGTGATGCTCAAAAAAATTGTTGAGGTGCTTGGTTTGACATATGAGCATGTGAGTAAGAGAGTTTTCCAATTAGATGGTGCCCCAATCAATTATAGAATAGTCAATAATTTGCATTTATTCATGTATACTAGCCCCAATGTCAAGATTATTTGGGACATATCTATAATTGAGGTGCCCATTGCATTCAAAAAAAATTTATCTAGGTATTTCACCAATAATTTTTGGGTTTATTACTCCTTATAATAAAACCATATGTTCTTAATCACAAGATATGGAACCATGATGAGGATCCCTTTCAAGATTCTCAATAAGAATGAAATTGAGAATATTTGTTATTCAATCCAATTATTTACGGTTGAGGATGATTCATCGTCTCTTGAGAACCATGATGAGGTACATATTTCCAATGACTTCCCAAACTAAAAACATGATACATGGTGGTCACCCATAGGAAACATGGGAGCTGATGACTGGTCAACTATTTAAAGAAACTAGCCTTGGTACTTGTCTAATTCATGAGGACGATCTAACAATCTAAAGTCAATGGGAATAAAGATAATGTGCTAGGATGTGGAAGCTATTTTTTATTCAACTAATTACATAATAGATTTTAGCACCTTATTTAATCTTCCTGTGAGGAGAAAAGTATTAGCAATCATTTTGACGCTATTTCAACTATACCTATAACATCATATAATATGAGACACTAGTGCAAATGTTTCTATTTGTAGAAAATAAGGGCATCAAGATGCTTAAAATATGCTATGACTTAGAGTTGGTCATCAAATAAGTAAAATCCTCATGAAAGTATACAAGCACCACATGTGGGGTTCCCTAGATCCTTTTGATACTATCAATATATTGTTAGTATCCAAAAATAAAATTCCTAAGCAAATAAAATGACTCTTAGTTTGAACCCACCAAGGACTTGTTGAGAAATAAGGATGGGATCAAAATAGTCATTACACCCACATAACTTGACAACCAATCTCATTGTATGGTGTTGTAGAATGACCAAAAATAATTGGAATTTCTTCAAAATAATGGTTTTGTAGAAGAGCTCACCCCAAAATTGAGGAAGACTAAAAAGAACAAATAATTCAATGAAAGGCTAGTAAGGTTCCTAGATGAATGGTTAATCTTGAAGGAATGTTTAGTTTTACTAAATCTTTTAGAGAAAATAGCAATATTATACCTACCAATTACTATGAATATGTGGAGATTTCCCTTGGAAGGATTCTCAAGTTGATAAAATTTTGCACATAACAAGAAAAGGAGAGTTGCATCAACCTTTGTTAAAATGTGACTAGGTGATAGCTTGGGAGTATGAGGAGTTCAAATCTTGTTAGATAGAAACAAAGGCCAATAAATCCAAAGGTTGAGCCTCTAACGAAGTAGAATCTCTCTAAAGAAGTGAGCTCAAAAAATTTAATCCTAATCAAACATTCAACATGAGTCTCTCATTAGGTCATTGTTAGAAATCAAAATGGATAGATTAGGATATATGTGGATTTAGCAACCTAAATAAGGTATCTTTCAAGGATCACTACCTACTTTCATGCATGGACCAAAGTCTTAAAATAGTAGTTGGTTTTGATAGATTCTCCATGTTATATGGATTCTATAGTTTTTATTAAAGACTAGTAAGAGAGGAGAATCAAAATACTATAATATTCACCACCAAATACGGTACCTATGCCTGTCAAAAAATGTATTTTGGTATGTCCACTTTTGGACCTACATTCTAGAGAGTAATGGACACTTT
The DNA here is from genome assembly GCA_007115665.2 of Sequoiadendron giganteum. NCBI lineage: Eukaryota > Viridiplantae > Streptophyta > Pinopsida > Cupressales > Cupressaceae > Sequoiadendron > Sequoiadendron giganteum. The sequence continues at coordinate 108,742,620 of CM021110.1, forward strand.
TTTCAATGACCTAATCAATGAGATCATCCTAATATACTTATATGATCTAATAGTTTTCTCCATGAATAAAGAAGACCACTTCAACCACCTAGAGAAAGTATTTGACAACTTTCAATTGTTTAATATCTCTATCAATACCATGAAGTGCATCTTTGGAGTACCTCAAGGCAAGTTATTAGGACATGTAGTTTCTAAAGATGGAACAACCATAGACCCAGAAAGAGTTGAATCCATAATGGAACTCTTTCTTTCTCAACACAAAAAAGGTTTTCAATTTTTCTTAGAAAAGATTAATTTGTAAATAATTTAATATTTGACATTGTAGGAATTATCCAGCCCATCACTCCAATTTTCAAGAAATACCAATAATTCAAATGGGTAGAAGAAGGGTGATAGTACTCTCAAATTTTGCAAATTTGAAGTGCCCATTTCAAAAAAATTGCCTCTGCACTCTCAGAAGTGCACCTGATAAATCTACCTAAGTGACCTACTTTGGAGGGTCAAAATTTCAAGCCTGTTGATTTTCAAGCCAAACCCCCTTGGTGGACCCACTCATAGGACATATGTGAACATGTGTGTCAATTTTTAGCTTCCCACGATGAGTTTTGTCAGGGTTTTGAAAAGTGAAGCTAGAGGGTTTTAACACTTTTTTGTTGTTTGCAAACTTTCAGTTTTGCAAAGTTGCCTCCCGTTTGAGCTTGTATTTTGTAACCGGTTGACTGCCATGTCAAAATGATTGTTGCTTTGCATTCTCCATACCAAAATGAGCTCGTGTGTCAAGTTTCAGAGTGTTATGAGCTTATTTGCTATTTTCACCAAGTCAAAACCAAATGCAATTTATTCAGTTTTGCACCTACATTTTCAAAAACCTTTCAGGGAGGTCAACTTTGGCCGTCAATATCTTTTGATGGGTGATAATTCAAGAAGATTCATCTTGCATACATATTCACTATACCCAAATGAGCTTATATGTCTAGTGGCAGCTCACTAGGAGTTGATTTGATATTTTTTCAAAGAAGTGATTGGTGAGTTTTAATTGATTCTGAACAAGCCGTTGTTGCAAAAAGTTCAATTGAGCAACTTTGACAGTTAATATCTTTCACCTCGTGACATTTTTTGCCGATTCATTTGTTGTATTGCATTCTCAAGTCAAATGTTTACATGCCAACCAGTTTTGTGACTCTAGGAGGTCGTTTGACCTATTTTCTAGGGCGATTCTAGAGCTAACTTGGCCATTTTTTACCATTTTTCTAAAGTGCTTGAAAGTAAGTTTTAATGGCAACCTAGATCGTTTTTCCACTCTAGATGCATTCAAAAGGCAATGTTGGGTCAATTGAGAAGAAAATGTGTTCGAAAACGAAAAAAAAATTAGTCGAGCCCACAAGGGACCCGACATGTTGTGCACAATTGTGATCAAAGCGTAGATGATTGTTTGCACAAAGTAAATATGGGAAGCCTCACTTTAAATAAGGAGAAAAATGGTTTGCATAATAATAGAAAATGTGTTGATACCTGTCAAAATTGGGGCCCATATGTGAATCCTTCAAATGATGAGATATTAATGTTCATATTAATACAAAAGAGGACAATATTGACTTGATGTCCATAATAAAGATAATTAACCAAATGCCTAAAGACTATCTATTATTTTATCAACTAGAAGATGTGCAATTCAAAGTCTAATAGGCTATCTCTGATGTTAATAAAATTGAAAAATCTTTGTTAGTTTATAGTAGGAGAAGGAAAAGGGGTGACATAAAATCCAATACCCCCATGTGTAATGGCATCAGTTCTTACAAAAAAAAAAACTTATACTGACATGGATAATGACATTGGTTCTCCAAGAAAATCTAACGCCCATTTGGATAATGGTATTGCTTCCATTCTGAGTGTTTCCTTCACGGAGATATTGATGCAATTAGCTAAACTGAAGCAGGATCGTCAAAATCTGGACAATGATAGCAATGGCAACATACTGGAGGATGGGGGAACTCTATGCATGGTAGAACAAGGCTCCATGATAAAAATCAACGCACTATACAAAATGCATTTGTTGAAAAGGCTTTAGAAACTTTCAAGTTGTTGCGCATGAGAGTGAACCCACAGATCAAGGTTCTTCTGCGTTTTGAGAAGGCCACGATGGGGCAACGAATGAAGGTTGTGTATCAATGTGATTACCATGGGATAAAATAACAATACTATTTAATCTTGCTAGATTTTTGAACAGCTACGTGATACTTCAAAGGGCAATCTTATCTTTTAAGGATTGTTTGATGTTTCTTTGGTTTTGTGGGAGCGTAGTGTTGAGAATGCTTGGCAAGGCGCCTGGTATGGAGATCCAACAAAGCATAAAGGCAGATGGAGCAGCCACCGTGCATCTTCGAAGGGTCTTCTGGCTGTCTCAAAACCTTTCTACAATACACATGAAGCTATTGCCTGAGATGAATGTAGAACGAAGGGAGGTCTAAATAGATGCCAGGATTGCACGATATGCAAAATGTATCTGTTGAAAAGGCCTTAAAAACTTCAAAGAGAATGCAACTGGCAGGGTGCGGCCTGCAACAGGGTTTGGGCATCCATCTAAGCTAGGGGCGCCCATAAACTATGAGAACTCAGCACAAAATGGATTTGTTGAAAATGCTTTAGAAACTTCCAGGCAATTGCAAGTGGATTGAGCGTGACGTGGGAGTTTTGGAACAGGTTATATGCATCCATCGAAGCATTGAGAAATGGAGGGCAATGATAGAACAAGAGGTTGTGTATTGTTTGAAGTTGTAGAGTGAATGTGTGAGGAGAGATATAGGGCAAACAATGTGAGTCGATGGGAACCAAAAGAGGATCAACGACTACCAAGTGAACTGGGATGCAGCCAAATCTAGGCCCTCAATCGTATTAACTAGCAATCGCACCTTGGGGTGCAATGGGTACGCCGAAGATAATATATTGAATTTTTTTTTGTTAAATATGTAAGTAGTTCTTTGAGTTTTATTTGGACTGTTACAAATGACAATCGAAGTAACCATCCACAAATAGATAAGTAATAAAGATAATCTGTAAATATACAAAATCTGCAACAATACACAATTGAGAAGGCTTGAAGCCTGCTGTATAATATAATTACATCCAAAAAACAAAAAATAAAGATTATGACTATTGCATCTTCCATATGACTATTGCATGTCATTAACAATTTGTAAAACTTGTTAAATATGTAAGTAGTTCTTTGAGTTTTATTTGGACTGTTACAAATGAAAATCGAAGTAACCATCCACAAATAAATAAGTAATAAAGGATAATCTGTAAATATACAAAATCTGCAACAATACACAAGTGAGAAGGCTTGAAGTCTGATGTATAATATACATCCAAAAAACAGAAAATAAAGGTTGTGACTATTGTATGTCATTAACAATTTGTAAAACAAATCCCCATTACGATTTCATTTTTGAAAATCAAGTCTGTGGTCATGAGATTTGGGGCAGTGGGAAGTTGTTTTGAAAATAATGTTGTCCTTAAAGTGATCTGTAAGAAGACAAAAAAAAAAATTGAAATCAATTAGTGTAGCAAGAAGAACATGTGTTGCAACCTATTGCAAATCATTTAATATTATGTCAAAAATTGTTATACAATTGTCCTCAGAGCATGAATGAGAAATCCATTGAAATCATTTACAAATTTAATTTTTTTTTCTATCTTAAGAATTTCTTTCCAAAGATCTTGGAACCATATTTTCTATTTTTACAATTGCTTGTATTTAGTAAAATAAAAATAAAACTGAAGTATTGTTGAATCCAATGTTATGAATTGTATGAGGTAGTTGTTTTGAGTCTTAACTTTTATGAGTAGATCTTCAAATAAAATCAAATAAATTTCTGTTATGAGTAGATCTTCAAATTATTTGCTGCAGGATGTAGTGATCCATATTCGTTAAAGTTACTCAAAACAACATTGCTTCAAGTCTGCTGTATACTATAAGTACATCCAAAAAATAGAAAATACATCAAGTTGTTCAAGTAAAGAGCAAGGAAGATATACTCACCATAACTAAAAAAAGTTGATGCATAACGAGTTATATTCGCCATTGAACATAAAAATACAAAGTTGAAAAGGTAATTTTGGGCACATAAAATTCCTCCACATGGCCCCCAATATAGAACTTTCAAATTCAGCACACAACATGCCTACAATAGACTAGCACAGTATGTTTGAAAAGCAATTGTAATTATGTTACAAACAAAGAGGGAGGTGTATTTATCCCAATCCAGTTTACATATGTCCTAACTTGTTTGACAACAATATACAATAAAATACAACATCTTATATATTAATTTAGTATGTTTGAAGTACAATTATTTGGAACAGTATGATTGAATCACACTTGCATACAATCTATATCTTTTATAACAGAAATGGAAACTTACCATAGCATGACAGTGGATGTAGTGGAAAACTTGGAAAGAGGGCAGAAGTCTGAGGAAGATGATATCAAAATAAATTGGTTTGCCACTAAGACGAAGTTTATCCCTGAGATACTCTTTAAATAAATAAATAATAATAGCTTAAGTAGAAGATGTTGGAAGACTGCTTGAATGTCGAATGAGTAGTTGTTGAAGAGCTCTCTACAAAATTTAATATGCTTGTGTTTATAAACTTTGTGCTGAAAGGGTTGATCTTGATAGTTAGGCAGCATGGCCTGATGTTATTGGCCAGTGAGTGAACTATTTCCACACAGTTTCATTTTAGCAATTGGTTGTCTGTCATTTGATCTTGCTCCCCCACATGCACTTGCCATCCAATCTTTGGCAAATTGCACAATGTTTAGTTTCTATGTCAGTGCTTGGGCAGTAGCTTTAATGAGCATGTGGCATGTGTGGAAGTTTTTCACTGGCATAGTGGTATTGGTTTAGAACTTTTAGATAAAATGTTTGGTTCCCACATATCTGGAGTAATTCTTTGGCACCACATGGATATGCATCATCAATGGTGGTGGGGTCCCTTGAGCTTTATTGAATGGGTTATGTGTTGTGGGCAGTGCAAATACATAATATAGGTTGCCAATGCTTAACTGATTTATAAGGGACCAATGGGTGTTTAATTGGAAAGGTCCACAAATGTGTAGTGAATGACAAGGTGTTGCCACATGTCTACAACGTTATATGATGGTGATTCTGATTTCTTTATGTGGTGAGGCTCATTTGTGAAAGGCCACATATATGATATGCAAGGGCAGCATAACATTTTTTCAAATGGGAATATCTTGTATGCCTAGTCATTTTGTCTTTATTGTGGCTCCTTTGCAATGGTGGGGACCAGTTACTGGCCCAACAGACAATGGTTTTGCAGTGGGAAACAAGTTGGGCTAGTCATGCCTCCACTCCTCACTGGTCCACTGGTCCACTGAGCCATTGATCTTATAGGGCCCGGTTGCAAATGAATACGAACCATTAATCTTTGCACGATACTCAAAGGAGTTAATGGATAGTTGTGCCTGCATTTTTTTCAAAGCACCATATACTAAGGTTTTCAATGCACAATTAAAGAGCAATATAGAGAAGATGCGTCCAGGGGAATTTTTGAGCCTGATGGAGTATTGTGGGTCATTTGTGATGCTGCTTGTGATGTGGCTTAGCCCTATGAGGGTAAATCAACTGTTGTAAACCTGTGTGTAGGGGTATTTCTCAAGGGCAAATGACATGACAAGTGCCCGTGTCATGTGCAAAGGTCTAGCTAAACCAGATATCATTGCTCCAGCATTCAATGAAGACTATGAAACTAACAGAGGAGTATTTACAGGTGGCTTACATACATGATTGAAGGGTATTTTATCTTGTTTCTAAACTAAGTTTTAATCTAATGGGATTGTCATGTTTAAAAGAGCAAATCTGATTGTGTCATGTTGCTGCAAGTGATTTTATTGTTTCAACAAATAACTAGTGTATTTGGCAAAGCCTTGGGATTATTAAATGTATCATGGTACATTCTAGGGAAATTTGCTTCTCTATAATTGTCTCGTTGATGACCTCTAGGAACACCCTCCTAGGCTCCGCAAAGCCTAAAGTGTGGAGGATAACCACTCCTGTCAATTGGTCCATAACTACCTGTGGCCTAATCATGAGTTTTGACCCTTGTACGTTTTCGAAATACATCCCCAGGCTTAGGTCTTGTGTGCATTCTCTAGAGTTCCAGGGCTGCAGTTCTGAGAACCAACACGGCAGTGGACAGAGCATGATGGGCAGGTAGAATTGCAGACTCGTTTATGACCTTGTCACTAAGGAACTGTCTGGAATAAGGATGTCATGGACTGGATATGAGGAGCACCCATAAGGCTTCTCGTAAGGAGGCTTATTATGTGTTGAATTGTATGCCTGCACTCTGTAGTATGTACACACATTGTGCATACCAATTACTTTGATTTTTTTGATCTAATAGATTCATAAATGATTAGAGAGCTTTGACAGGATACCTATTCTATCCACCTATTGTGAAACATGTAAGTCTATGAAGCAGCATCGCCACATGGAATATTTTTGGAATATGAAAGGAACAAAACTCCAAACTCACCTAAGGTAATTGCTTGTAGGACTGTCCATTTAAAAGTTTGAAACATATAGTTTTGGATAACAATGAAATCAGAACTCTCTCAACAAGCTCAATTAAGGCTTGAAAGTCCAGAACCCCAAGCTTCATAGTAATACAAAACTGTTATTGACCCTCTGCATATTAAGTGTATTAAGTGGGGTATATCCCTTGCATATTCTCAACTCCGGAGCAAGAGAAATGCTCATGTGAGAGACCATGAAGGAACATCCAGATATGTCTAAGAGGTTGCCTTTGTACGTGAGAATAATTGCATGAGCTTCTTTGAGGTAGCCTTGAGTTCACTGAGAATACGCAGATGGTATTTGATGCAGTAACAAATGTTCTCAAAAAGACAAATTTGTGTTATGTAGAAATGTATTTGGTAAAAACTCTGGCAGCAAATAACTTCACCTCAACATCAAACTGAGTGAAAGTGTTACATAGTCCTGGTGTTCAGATTAGTCGTGCTTTAGTTTTTATTTATACGCTGTCAAGTTCCTGTTTTTGGCACACGTGGGCATGAGAAAAAAGTAACTCGCATACAGATATATATGCCTCTTCGTGTGAAACAGAAATGTATGCATAAAGACTTAACCAGAAACCTGTGTATGCCTTAGTGGATGAGATGGCTCTTCAGTTTGTGTTAAATAAGCAACAAAAGTCACAGAAATATTTACAGCGATACCCATTCAAATAAATTGCTTCACCACCATCAAATCCATATCACATAAATATTGTAGTCATAATTTAGGATCCTCTCAAGGAGTAATGATTTTGAGTTGGTAAAGTTCTGAGGTTCAAAATCTAAGCCATGTTTATTAGGTGACCCAGGTTCAAAGATCAGCTGGGGACATATTCTCTGGCAGGGAATATGTGATGCTTGCCCAAGGCCAAGCGATTCTGGTGACCAGAGATTACACCTGTGAGCTGACCATGGGAGGAATCGTATCATCTCTGAAACCCTAAAATCTCAAGAGTCTAGCTTCTATCCTAGCAAGAGGATTTGCTCTACACAGTCCGACATTGGCGCAAAGGCTCAAGATTAGGATTCAGGGCTGCTTCAAATTTAGGTTTAGGCTTAGGAAACATTCGAATAATTTTTATTTCTTCTAATTTTTCCTAAGAGGCAAGCTATTCACAGACTCTGTAAGTGTGTGAAATTGGATTATCGTTGATGTGCTCTGGAGCCACTCTACTGACTAGCAATGCACCATTTATTTCAAGAACATGTTGATGTTGCTTTTGGTTATCCTATTTTAACTTATTATGTGGAAGGAGAAATACCCATTACTTCGCTGTCTTTCGGCTATCATGAGAAGTCCTTATGAATTTTAAGAGTCATTTCGAGGAGATCATTTTTTTTGTCTGTTGTTTGTTCCAGTGTAGCTGCGTAGTCATTGTAGCAATACAGTTTAGCAATACAATTTAAACTCACATATTTCAGATGAAAAACATTTTGAGGTAATGTAATATTATTTACCATAGCTGCACAACCGTAGTAGCTATAATGTTTAGCAATACAGTTTAAACTCACATATTTCAGATGAAAAACATTTTGAGGTAATGTGTTATTATTTACCATAGCTGCACAACCGTAGTAGCAATAATGTTTAGACAGTTGGTGGTTACAGAGGAAATATATTTAAGTCAAAGCTTCATCATATCTGTTAACTATGGTTGCATAGGTATTGTATCAATAAATTGACCTTGGGAGGAAAAGGTTTATAAAACAATTTTTCCCAAACCCTTTTAAACAGCGCTTTTGGCAGTTAGTAGGATGGGGATAAACTTGAATCTTTGCATTAAATTTTGAACTAAAAAGCACACCAGCTTCTTAGAATGAATGGATTTGTAAAGACAGCTGAGTTCATACTACACATTGCCATCTACATGATGACGGATCTGTTTTGTCTCTTACTGTTGTACATGGTTTTCAACCATATTCTTTTCAATCATTCTTTATACTTATTTTTCCTTCCAAGAAAGACATCTTATGTTATACCAAATAACAAGAGACAAAGCACAGCTGAACAGTAGAGTAAAATGGAAAATCTCACCAGGGTAGCATGAAAATCAGCCTACCTTGGTTTACCTGTTAGATTGGATCTTGCCATGGGATGGGTGGAGCAGAAAGGAAGATGAAGTGCAGAGGACCAGAATATGGGATCCATGCAACAGGCAGAGATGGGTGAGATAGTGCAGAAGCAGGCAGATAAATATAGTTTTGAGTCAGCATACAACTAATGGACTTAGAAGGAAAACTTAAGAAATTAAGGGAACAACTTACAATATGAGAAATTCAGTTGTAGTGTTCCATGTATCATGAAGAGCAGGCTAGGAAGAGGGAAACAGTTCCTTCCAATAAGGCAGCTCAGGTGGAGTTGGATCTATAGCCAAGAGCAAGAACAAAGAAGTACGGTTATGAAAGGAAAGCCAAGAAACGGTTGAATAGTGGTAGAAGTCGAAAAGAAGATGGGAGTGGAACATCCAGATATGTCTAAGAGGTTGCCTTTGTACGTGACAATAATTGCATGAGCTTCTTTGAGGTTGCCTTGAGTTCACTGAGAATACGCAAGATGGTATTCGATGCAGTAACAAATGTTCTCAAAAAGACAAATTTGTGTTATGTAGAAATGTATTTGGTAAAAACTCTGACAGCAGATAACTTCACCTCAACATCAAACTGAGTGAAAGTGTTATATAGTCCTGGTGTTCAGATTAGTCGTGCTTTAGTTTTTATTTATACGCTGTCAAGTTCCTGTTTTTGGCACACGTGGGCATGAGAAAAAAGTAACTCGCATACAGATATATATGCCTCTTCGTGTGAAACAGAAATGTATGCATAAAGACTTAACCAGAAACCTATGTATGCCTTAGTGGATGAGATGGCTCTTCAGTTTGTGTTAAATAATCAACAAAAGTCACAGAAATATTTACAGCGATACCCATTCAAATAAACACACTTATTTGAAAAACATATTTAAAAGCAAATCCCCAGGATTAAAACTCAGAACACGTGATAAAGTCTTCAAATTGTGTAAAACACCACATCAAGTATCCGAGGTTTGTTGTACTCCAGTGAGGTTTAGCTGAAGGTATTTTATTCCAAAGATAGAAATTGTAAATGTGAAGTGTCAAATTATTGAAATAATTGAAGTTATGCAGTTTTATGATGTCATTTCATTGTCAATTTCAATTAATTCAAGTTATAAATTGAAATTAGCATAAAACAGTAAAATAATAATGGACTTATTGTAGTATATTTTGCAAAGTAATTGCAAATTATTCCTGTATGAGCACTAAAAACATAAAGCAAACCAAGCTGCTTGTCACTTATTAAAACAATCATTTAAAATTTTAGTCATTTGTGTCATGACAATCCCTTCTCTTTTAAAAAAGAATATATAATGCATAAGCTTTGTAGAGAAGAATATATCAAGTTTAGCATATGAAGATGATCTGATCTCTATGTTCATTTTGTGAAAATAGTTCTGGCAACCATTGCATTTACAGCTTCAGCCGTAGCTGCTATACATTCAATACTATATAATGTTGTCAAGAAAACTGTCACAACAATAGCCTCAAGAACATAAAATTCACTGTATAATGCATAAAATTTGTAGAGAAGAATGTATTAAGTTTAACATGTGAAGATGATCCAATCTGTAGTGTTCAGTCTGTGAAAATAGCTCTGGAAACCATTGCATTTACAGCTGCAACAGTAGTTGCTATACATACATAGTAAATAATGTTGTCTGTAAGATTATTTTTAAATCTATGTTGGATGAACTATATATCATGAATTCTAATATTTAGAAAATTATGGTATACTATCATGAACTCTTAATGTGAAGAGCAAGTACTTTTAAAAAGAAGATGGTCTTAACTCCTCTTTTTGCCATAGGGTGGTCTTCCAAATATTTCATTGCCCATGTGAGAATTGCTCCTCTTGTAGCATGCTCTGCCAAATGAAGAACAAGACAATTATCTTTTATCTCCATATCACTGAATCGCTCATTTGGAGGAAGCCCATCTCTTGAAACAATTGATTGAATTAAGTCATCTCCCTTTCTTCTCATATCAATTATGATGTCCAAGGAGGCCATCAATTGTTGTCTAGACTGAAAAATTTACAACACCATAAGTCTAGTAAATATATTGACAGAAACTAGCTAGTAATCAATGAACACTTTTGCTAAATGAATTTGCTGCTCCATTTGAGCATTGGAATGTGCACTTAGTCAGCAAAGGAGATGTTTAAATAGGTTGGGTTTGGAACCTAGAGGTTTTTGTCTTCAAGATGCTTCCTAAAATCTCTGCAAAATGGCTATAGTTGGGGGACATTCTTGATCTCTCCCTGCCTCTCCAAAACATACCCAATAGAGTATAGGTCTAAAAATGTATGGGACATGTCCTTGGGGTACATAAGTAATGTATGAGATCCAAAGGTGTTGGCTTAGTTTGTGGATTTGGCTACTAAAGGGTGGCATAGTTAGTCTATTGTAATCTAGGATTTAGATATTTGGTTAGGTTTATAGGAGGTAACCTGCACATATAGGTTTGGACTACATGAAATGAGGAATTGGTAATCAACTTGACAAATTTGATGTGTAGGCACATGTAATTTGAAATGTAGATTTATCCTTGGAGGTCAAGTAATTGGTTATTTATGAGGTCCAAATATGATAGCTATTTTGTTTGAGGCTTTGGGTACTAACGATGCAATGCCTCGAGCTTTTGCCCAAAGACATTAGCGGTTAACGAATGGACAGACAAAGTTTTTTGTAGTATCCTCAATGGAATTCACCCAAAATTCTCACCTTTTCCAACTGAGTTAATTTGTCAAACAATTTACTTGCAAGAAGATTATGTTTTCAGATTCATTCTTTGCTGATGTTTTATTTTACTATAATATGGCATTAGCATTCATAACAGAAGAACACAAGATATGCAACTAAAGCGATAATGAACACAAATTACAATAAGCTCAACATTTGCAAGTAATCACAGACCTTTATTGCTGCAACATTAAGTCTGATATTAATCTGAAATACATTACAGAAATGATAATAATATAATCTGACCTTTGTTGCAAGTTTCCAACTGTATGATGCTGATCACTGAGCTCATTTGCCACCAAATTCCATCAAGTATATCATGTAGAGACTCCTTACATCTATGGCACGTTGTAGGAAGGCATCATATCAACCAGCCCATAATGACAGGCTCAGAACATCGCTGAAAAGTTTGTAAATTTACAACTGTGTAATACTACTATAGCTGGAAGTTATGACAGGCAGTCATAAGTCAACAAACACAAAAGATTTTACTTGTCTTGCGGTTTGAATTACTTAAAAAAACAAATGTCCAGTAAAGGTCTTTATATACCAAATCAATGATATTCTATCCTGTCAACATGATTCGGTCTTTATTTAAGAAAACTCTATTGTGAGGACAAAATCCTATCAACCAGAAACATTTTTAAAATAAATAAACTTAGATGCCATTAAACCAAAACTAGACACATTTTTCAAAAAAGTAATTATTCAATGAAGACGTTACCTGCATTGGAGATACATCAGAGTTGACAAGATCACTAGTTATTAATTTATATGAAATAAATGATGATTCCATGAATCCATTTCAACGTCTAACATATGCACTTCAACATAATTTGGGGTATGACTAAAACATGACAAAAAATATAACAGTAAAATTTATTGCTGCAAAATACAATTATCACATCAGTTTCACCTTGTCAAATAGGTGAATCATTGTACCATTGCATAGATTGCAACATTGTTGTTCCAGTAACAGTCATATAATCCAAATAAAGAATAGTTGTACAACATGAATTTCCAATAGAGAGGGATACCTGAGTAGACGCGGTTAAAAGACTTTCCAAGATCATAAAAATCACCAAAACAAAGACATGCCAAAAAGAAGAAGAACCCATTCAAATTTCCACGCAATTCAAACCAGAGCTATGTTATCAATGGAGCAGATATGCAGGTGATTCCCATGCCAAACACAGAACCAATAACAAAAGAACCGTAATATTAAATAAAAGCATTATAGTCCGCATTCACAAAATCTCTAAAAGCATTGTTTGATTCCCATATAGAACAATCCTACTCACTTCCAATATCAGTCTTGATATTATTTCAATCTTGATTGGACATTTCATGAAGTTGGTAATAATCCACCTATATACAATAGACTAACTAATGAGAATTGCCTTAATCAAACTTCTTCCAAAGATCTAGAAGCCCCATTACCAACTAGAACACATTTTGAGGAGTTTGAAAAGACAAAGTTAAGCAGGAAACTATCATTAATACAAAAGCTAAAATCCCCTGTTTGTCATCTGCAGTTGATGTACAAAGTCCAACACAAGAAATGTAAAAGTCAAATTATCTTTAAGATCTATTTAAGAAGAACTGAACATGGGCAATGAAAGCTGAGAATTAATGGGTTATCTTTATATTTCACTCAATGCAGCAACCAGAAGAGGCAAAAACTGAAGCAGCATCATGCATATTTTTTACAATTTAAGTGGCCCTTGATCCCATGGCAATATCTCAAGCCTTCATAGATATTTTACCCTAGTTCTATAAATTGAAGCCCTCATCCTTCATTTTCATCAAGTCTATGGGGATTTGCTTTTAAATATGAAACACCCATCAACTGAAAATGCAATACAAAATAATTACAATTTTTTTATCGAAAACCCAGATGGTGATTTTTTTCAAATATCAAATTTCAAACATACCCGTAGTGGTTGTAACAACTGGAAGTCCTAATGCCTGCAACCAGCAACAATACACTTGGTAATCTCAGTTTATTCTGCCTAGAACAGATTCAAGCTTTCCCACACCCTAGTCCCAGCTCTAAAATTCGACAAGTGACGCACCCGAAGATTTCGCACAGAATGTATCCTGCTGTCAACGACGCCAATCAGATTATCCCTATAGCTGCACTGTTAACGATGCCAATGAGATTCTCCCTACAGCTGCTGCTTCAACTGGACTTTACAGCTACCAGATTCGTACTTCAGTTGGAGACAATATTTTGGGGGAAAAGAAAATATGGATTGATTGTTTCTATAAAATCAATTTATGCAAAGAGGCATTCTATTAAAGGGGCAACAAAGTGACCTAATTGTGTCGTGCTATCAAGAATGTCGATATTCTTCTCACATATATTTTTCCACCGTCTACATTAATTGCTCTGCTGCTGCTATACAGATATTTCCACCTTTCACAATAACTGCTCTGCTGACTAGCGAGGAAGAGTGTGGAAGATCAGAGAAAACAACCAGGAATTGATGAGCCGCTAAGATGCATTGCATGGCAGGCCATTGCCTCTCCACAAATGTGAATCGTCCGACACTAAAAGGGCTCGCAAATATTGAGCGTGGGGATGCTTTCGGTGTAAAAATGACCTCCATTCTATTTTAAAAGCTAATATTTTTAAAATCAAGGAATTGCTCGATGGCAATTTTAAAAGCAATGTTTTAAATAAAACATTTAGAACACCACCAGCGGATAAAGGGATTGGAATTTTCATTCTCCCAAGCAAGGTATGCAAAGTAAAAGGTGGTGGGCCCGTTTGAAATAGGTGTTTTTTTAATGATATTTTTAAGAGCCCGGTGAAAATTTTAAATGGCCTAGCATTTTAATGTGTGGAGGTGAAATGTAAAACATGAGTAAAGTGTTTTACTTGCCACATGAAATATTTTAATCCCCACCTTTAAAGCAAAGTTTTAAATATAAATTGGAGAAAATGGTGTGCAGGGAAAGTTAATTTTATAAAGTGAATTAGTACTCACTGTGCAGTATATTTTATTTGTTGAAGGTGTAAAGTGCAAAAAACAAAGAAAAAAAATATGAAACTTTCACAGGAGATATTTTTCAACTAAGTAAATGGTGTTGGTCTTCACGGTGGAGTAAATTTTCTGTTGCAGATGGGCAAAGGCAGATTTGGAAGGTTGTTAGATGTCATCAACGGATCAGTTTTAGGGTTGTTTCTGTTTTCTATTTTTTTTCTCTTCTCATTGGAAAGGGTTTTGATTTTCTATGTGGGGTTGGGTAGATAGAAAATATTGAGACTAAGTCATAATTTGAGTCTGTAAGCTGTAATTGCTGATTTCACAAGTAAATATCAACCAATTTGTGCAAGAAAATTGATAATGTCATCAAATTGTCTCCAAATTTGTACAGTTTAAGTCATATGAATTCAATAATACAAAGTATTTTTGATTTTTTCATCTCAAATTTTTTGAGAATGTTTTATCTATTTATGGGTCTGTTTCAATGAAATGGTTAAATACTTTGAACAGATAATTGTGATTTTAGGTGTGTAGGTTGGATTACTAAGAAGGATTTGATTGACAACAAGAGTGGATATGTTGGTGTAATGCATTAGCAATTTGAATCCACTGGTTGAAATCTATTTGTTGATGAATTCATTTTATGCATTTTGATTCCATGGCCCAAGATTAGGCACTAGTCTGACATTTAGCTTCATGCATCTCAGAAACAAGTTTAAATTCAAAATCATTTTAAATCCCTGTTGTTTGGTTGAAGTTTGGTGTTAAGTTCTGCCTCCCAATTGTTGAGTAAGTGTTGATATACTAAGAATTTAGCCAAATTTGAGGTTGTCAATGCTTTCGTTAGTTTATTTTCATTAGAGTTATCTGCTATAAAAAGCAATGTCCGTGTATGAGTGAATTAAGTTTTTAAGGCATTGTAAAGGTTGACCCACCTTGGTCCTACAAAGCCAAAAGTGTAGGAGACTTCAATCTTTGACTGAATCTTGTCAATTTGCCAAATCCACCATTGAATCTAATCATTAGAAAGTGGCTAGTCTATAGGATTCATTGATCTGTTGATTTGGAACACCAATAGAATGGCAACTCTGTTGGGGAGAATTTGTGAAATTTTTGATTGCAGAATCTAGCCTTAAGAGCCATTGCATAGAGTCATACCATTTTCCATTCTGATTTTAGTTCAAATACTAAAGGATTTCAAACCTGAAGGAAGATTTTTTGTAGTGAACCTGAAGATTCTATGATCTATAGTGCTTTGCTGGTGAAAGGAACTCAGAAGAAAGTTTACATGTGAAAGAACTTCATATTGCTTGAAATTAAGTCCTCTAAAAATAGAGGTGGCAAATCTGTCAAAAGAACCTGTTGAAGATTTGAAGACAAGTTCTAGATCTGCAATATTTCTAGTCAGGAAGACAATTTGCATTAGCTACAACATTTATAGGTATTCTTCACCTTTGGTTTTCAAGAAAATTGTGTTAAAATCCATATTTGAATGTCTTAAGAAGAAACATTGGTTCCCTATTTAGTGAATTATCACTAACAAAGGGAAAGAATAGTAATATTGAGTTTGCACACTCCCATTTGTTGGATCTATCATATTAATTGTAATTGCAGTTCCATTGAAAGATTTTGTCTAGTGTTCAAATATTTGCTAGGCTGGATGGTTAGAAGGAATTTTTATATCTTAAGGATCTCCATCCCTTGCATTGTCATGTGTTTTAAGCCAAGGTTATCATCATGTTAGCAGTTGTCCTATTAACCCTTTATTTGGTCATAATTGTGATTGTGTACAATTAGTTGAGCCTTGATCTACATATCTCCATGGATCACCAAGCTGAAATATCCATACCATTAGATACTTTAATCGGGTTTATCAAGAAGTTGCAAAAGTCTGATAATCCTCAAATGTCTGATACTACAAAGCACTTGAAACCAAGAGTGCACAAGCCTAGGATAAGGTCAGAATTGAAAGTTGTGTTTAAGAAAAAAATTAAGGAAATAGACGAAAGGCGCCAGATGTTATCACAAGCCTAGTTAAGAGATAGTCATAATGTATCTACTTGCCAAATTATTGCACCTTTTGTCAATTCCTTTGACTCATTGTATAACCAATTAGATTTGCCATGGGTTGATTACAAAACTGAGAGTATGCCAACTCAAGTCTATAAGAAGATGCCTAGATTTGATGGGTACAACGTATGTGAAGGAGATGCACATATCCAAAGTTTTTCCAGCTTCATGGAGAAACATTCATTTGGATATCATGATATGTGGATGAGATTCTTTGTCAGATCCCTTGAAGCTAGAGCTCGGGATTGGTATTTAAGCTTTCCTGAGAAGTCATTTCCTTACTGGGATAAATTAGTGAATGCTTATAGAAAAGAATTTGTAAGAGGGCCTTTAGATCTTGTCACAAGATTAAAGGAGATTATAAAGAAAAATGAAGAGTCACGTATTGATTTCAGTCATAGATTTGTTATTGCCTTGTCACTAATCCCAAAAATATTCAGACCTAGTACTCCAAATTGTATTCATTGTATTTTGAATCCTATGAGGAAGGATCTAGTGCATTGTTAAAATTAGAGTTCAAAATCTCCAATATGCAGATGGCTTACACAGTTTTATATAATTTGGAGAAACAAAGGGATGAATATGTACAAATTTTTCTGTCCTCAATGGTGCATAGACATGTTGATAAAACCAGTAGCTATGTGAATGTAAATGATAATAGGTCTACAGACAAATGCATACTTGAGAAAGTAAAAGATGAGAATGATGTATTATTGAGTGATGAGAAAGTTGTCTCTGAACAACATACAAAAGAGATGTACCCAGCTGAAGGTTACAGCCATGATTATGAAATACATGATGAGATGAATGAAACATTTGAAGTTTCTTCTATCTCCTCTAAAGGTGCAAAAATAGAGAGCAGATTTTCTGTAGCAATTAAGGGTTGCAATGATGCAGATAACTTCCTGAATTATCATTTCAGTTCAGAATGTGCTAATAATACTTCCCCTTCAAGTGATGAATGTGATGTTCCAAAATACAATGGGATTCCAAATCTTCCAAGCCAAGAACCTGATGAGGGATATGAATTGGATTTACTCTTTGAAAAAGATATATGTGATCAATAATATGATGATACAATTGATTATGTCAATCCTACATGTGTTGAATGTAGCTTTAATATAAGTCTTCATGATGAGACAAATGAATTTTCTGATTTGGGGAATTCTCTTGAGAATGTCAGTTTATCAGCTGCAAGTGATAGAATATGTGATGAATTTCAGTTTGAAAGATCAAGAACAAGCAGCTGTAATGAGGAAACCATTGATGGTTTCCAGTTTGATAGAGAAGATATTTGTGTTTATCCTCAAGATTATGTAAATGACAAGCTCAATAAAGACAATCCAGAAGTAAGCAAAAAGGTGTACATTGTTGTTATGACAATCCAAAAAGAAGCAAGAATGAACAAGTGGACAACCTGTTCTCTATGAAAGATTGTGACCATGCTTCTGACAATGTTGTTAGCAATTCAATCTCATATGATTGGGGATATCCAGTTTATGATCAGCCCATTGAATTTTTAGACTTCAAAGATGATGACATCATGGGATATCCTGATTTACAATTTGATAATGCATATACTTCTAGTGAATGTCAAGAAGAGGAAGTGGTTGAGAGAATGGATCAGAATAATGATCTATTGAGCAATGAACAAATTTCAAATCTATTAACCACTGAATATCATAAATGTGTGCATGAGAACAACTCTCGGTTGTTGAGTGATACCCCTTTTTTTTTTTGAAAATGATGATGATCTTCAAGATTCAAAGTATGATGCATGTGTCTTTGATTCTCCTTCCAATTATGAACTAGTTGATCAACATGGTGACAATGTGGACAAAGATGAGCAGATTGATTGTAATGATGCATTGTATGATGAGTGTGAAAGTATGGACACTGATGCAAACTCAGAAATCTATTTTGATGAGTATGAAACAATAGATAACAATGAGAATTGCATGTCTAATGAGCCAAGTTTTGAAGATTGTAATGTAGATTTGGACAAGTGTCCATTTTTTGACTTGAATGAGCCTAGTCATAAGTTTTTGGATGTGAATATGAATGTTGATTTCAATGAGAAATCAGATTATCTTTCTGAACCAGAACTACTCATTGTTGAGCAAGCTTGTGATACTAAAGATGTTAACATGTTATGTTCAGAATATGACAATATAACTACAAATGAGGACATGTTAGAAACTTTTGATGACTCTCTGTACCAACATGTCGAAGGACAGATACAGAGTGTGCAAATGTTTGAGTGTATCTCTTTACATACACTTGGAGACGGTTTGCATGATGAGCAAGATCTTCTGGTAAGTTCTTGTGATGGTTTCACCTCTGACATGCAAACTAGTAATCAGATTGAGTTTAACAGTACCAGCCATGTGGAAGAATGTGAGTGTTATTTTTATCGGTTGGAAGAAGTTTTCAAAGAGTGTGGCAATGTGCAGAACATTGAAAGTTGTTTTCTGCTTGAGAGTGATTTTTATGATGAATATGATAAATTGTTGCCACATAATAATCAATATTTTGAAAGTGTGCCTGACTTTTAGATGCATAGTGATTATGAACATGTTGATAATGTTGTATATGATTTCATGTTAGGAGGTGCCAACATGTTTAATTAGGTGGATGGTTGTGATCAAGCTATGCTTTCATATGGTCTTGATCACTAGTTTCAAGTGTTGTCACTTGATATGAAAAGAGAAAATGAAGAGAGTGGCAGGGAGGTGGTCTATTTGATCTAGTTTCCGCTTGATGACAAAGTTGAATAGAAATCAAGTTTACACTTGTATAAGGGCAACTTGATATTGATGTTTGCAAAGATGTTGTCACTCATATTGTTGTGGTGTGACAGAGAAAAGCATGGGTTAAAGGAGATCAGCTCCATTAATAGATTGGTGTTTGACAAAGGTAAGAGTTGATTCCCCTTTTTCATTTGGTGGCTTGGGGTCACCGGATGAAGTTGAAAAAGAGATTGAATAAAGGAGCAGTTTGAGGACACCTAATGGACTTAGAAATTGGTCAGCTTCCTAGAGATTTGGATTCTTGCTATGCCCACAAGAGGCATACATCCACAGTCAGAGCCACTAATGGCACTCTCAAATTTTGCAAATTTGAAGTGCCCATTTCAAAAAAAATGTCTCTACACTCTTAGAAGTGCACCTAACAAATCTACCTGAGTGACCTACTTTGGAGGGTCAGAATTTAAAGCATGTTGATTTTCAAGCCAAACCCCTTGGTGGACCCACTCATAGGACATATGTGAACGTTTTTGTCAATTTTTAGCTTCCCATGATGCATTTTGTCAAGGTTTTGAAAAGTGAAGCTAGAGGGTTTTGACACTTTTTTGTTTGCAAACTTTCAGTTTTGCAAAGTTGTCTCACATTTGAGCTTGAATTTTGCAACCGGTTGACTGTCATGTCAAAATTATTGTTGCTCTACATTCTCCATACCAAAATGAGCTCGTGTGTCAGGTTTCAAATTTTTATGAGCTTATTTTCTATTTTTACCAAGTCAAAACCAAAAGCAATTTATTCAGTTTTGCACCTACATTTTCAGAAACCTTTCAGGGAGGTCAACTTCGAACGTCAATATCTTTTGATGGGTGATGATTCAAGCATATTCCTCTTGTACACATGTTCACTGTACCCAAATGAGCTTATATGTCCAGTGGCAGCTTGCCGATAGTTTATTTGATATTTTTTCAATGAGGTGATTTGGTGAGTTTTAATTGATTCTGAATAGGTTGTTGCAGAAAGTTCAACCAGAGCAACTTTGACAGTTAATATCTTTCACCTCATGACATTTTTTGTCGATCCATTTATTACACTGCATTCTTGGGTGAAATGTCTACATGCCTACAAGTTTTTGTGACTCCAGGAGGTCGTTTGACCTATTTTCTGGGGCGATTCCAGAGCTAACTTGGCCAATTTTCACCATTTTGCAAAAGTGCTTGAAAGTAAGTTCTAATGGCAACCCAGTTCATTTTTCCAGTCCAAATGCATTCAAAAGGTAGTGTTGGGTCAATTGAGGAGAAAATTTATTCATAAATGAAAAAAAAAAGTCGGGCCCACAAGGGACCCGACATGTTGTGCACAGTTGTGATCAAGGTGTAGATGATTGTTTGCACAAAGTAAATATGGGAAGCCTCACTTTAAATAAGGAGAATAATGGTCTGCATAATAACATAAAATGTATTGATACGTGTCAAAATTGGGGCCCATATGTGAATCCTTCAAGTGATGAGATATTAATGTTCATATTAATACAAAAGAGGACAATATTGACCTAATGTCCATAATAAAGATAATTAACCAAATGCCTAAAGACTATCTATTATTTTATCAACTGGAAGATGTGAAATTCAGAGTCTAATAGGCTATGAGGTTGTTCTTGCTTATGGTTTCCAATAAGAGTAAGGACATCTCATTCTCTGATGTTAATAAAAGAAAAATCTTTGTTAGTTTATAGTAGGAGAAGGTTAAGGGATGACATAAAATCCAATACCCCTATGTGTAATGGCATCGGTTCTTACAAAAAAAAAAATTATACTAACATTGATAACGACATTGGTTCTCAAAGAAAATCTAAAGCCCATTTGGATAATGGTATTGTTTCCATTCTTGGTGTTTCCTTCACGGAGATATTGAAGCAATTAGCTAAACTAAAGAAGGATCATCAAAATCCAGACAATGATAGCAATGGCAACATACTGGAGGATGAAAGGAAAAGCAATAGTGCGGAAACACTTTCCTAACACTAAAACCATAAAGGAGAAGAGAAAAGACCAGCTTTAAAACTTCATACACTTAAGATGCACACATACAAGATAACAAGAGTAGCAGAAATAAATAATTACAGAGATAACACCAGATTTACGTGGAAAAACCCTTTCAGGAAAAAACCCACCAGACCAAGAGCAATCACTTTGTATTACAGTAAAAAGATTACATACAAAGTTAATAGACCTCTCTCTCTGATCATTAGCTCACAACAACAGACTTCAGTTCGACTACTCTCACTGTTACAATGCTTTTCAGCATATAATAAATTCTTCGCCACCATATGTCTCTATGCATTCGTTACAACTTACTACAATCAACAACCAATCGGTGTATTTAATTACACTCTTTCACAAACAAGCAATCTGATCTTATGACCAATCTTCCCTCCAATCACACATCGGGCTGCCCCAGCATTTAAATCTGTTTGCTTGAATTGGATTTTGTCAACCGCCAAATTTGATCACACATTTAATGCACACACCACTTTCAAACATTCAGCCAATAAGTTTTTGATCAATGAAAACGTGCCACGTGTCACCTTGTCATTCGTTCACCGCTTCCAATCGAGTCAGATTGGTCAAACAAACATTGAACTCCTCTTACCGCGCCACCGCAAACCTTTCAAACAACCCTCGCAGTAGTGCAGTGTATTGTGCTATCGCTCAGCTCCTACTCAACCTCCATGATCTAGCAGTAGACATACCGCACCACCAAAAAAAATCAAATGAATCATCGTGATATGGCAGTAAACACTTGACCACCCATCTACCACCTTCACCGCACCACCGTTGAGCTTAGATCAACCCTCCACGATGTGGTGGTAACTACCTATGTTGACCGTCAAGCCCACCGCGCTACCATGCCTCGATCGCAAGACCTCTACAGTAAGGAGGTAAACAACTTCACTAACCACCATAGCTTACTGTGTTACCACGACATTGCCAAAATTCCATCACGATATGGCGGTAAGCGATCTTCACAGACAGTCACCCTTCATTGCGGCCACTGTGCCACCTTCAATCAACCCCCTGTGGTAGAGAGGTACACATTCTGTCTGACCACCCAGTTCACCGTGCTACCACTAGTAAAGGAGAGAGACCCCGCAGTATGGCAATAACACCACCCAACCATGGAGAAAACACCGTGATAAGGCGGTAAACTGTGCAACCGCACCTCTAAGAATTGTTCCCAGCGGTAGAGCAGTAAGGACCAGATTAGAAAGTATTTTTCTAAGTCCTTTTCAGAGGTTCAAGCCAAAAGTCGAGGCACCTGTTCCAACAAGCTCCCACTTGACAAAGACTTACTGGCTTCCTCTAGACTTTGAATTTACTAACAATCATAAACCTCAAAGCCCATCGAATCTGAGCACCGTCTGAACTTGTCTATGCTCACTGGCTTCGTTAATGCATCTGCAAGATTCTTCAAAGTGTCAACCTTTTCTAAATAGACCTTTCCATCTTCCACCATATTCCTAATGAAGTGATATTGCACATCAATGTGCTTCGTCCTGGCATGGAAAGTAGGATTCGTTGTCAAACAAATGGCACTCTGATTGTCACAGCAGATAGCAATCTGCCCTACATTAAAACCAGTATCAGAACACAAAAAGCTCAACCAAACAGCTTCTTTGCAAGCATGTATTGTTGCCATGCATTCTGCCTCTATTGTGGACAAAGCAACTATAGCCTACCGCTTGCTCATCTGACTGACTACACAACCATTTAACATGAAAGTGTATCCACTGGTGGATCTTCTGTTGTTAATGTCCTCTGCCCAATCAGAATCTACATATCCACGAATGCTGAGAGTTCTCTATGATGCAACCAATTTGACATGGTAACACAGAGCATAATTTGAAGTACCTTTTAAATATTTGAACACTCTCTTCACAGCATCCCAATGTGTCCTTCCTGGATTTTCCATAAAACAACTTAGAACTCCCACTGCTTGGGAAATGCCTGGCCTTGTACAAACCAATGCATACATTAGACTACCAATAGCACTTGAATAAGGCACTCTGGTCATGTCCTCCATCTTAGTAGAATATTTTGGACAGTCTTCAATAGATAGCTTTGTTCCCTGCAAAACTGGAACAACTAGCTGCTTGCAATCATTCATAACAAATTTATCTAGAACAGTGTTAACATACTTACTCTAGCTAACCCAAAGCTTTCTGCTCATTCTGTCCCTGGTTATTTCCATCCCTAGAATATACCTTGCTGCACCTAGATCTTTCATTTCAAACTTTGCAGACAACTAAGATTTAAGATCAAAAATCATAGACTTAGTATTTCCTATAAACAACATATCATCCACATACAGGGTAATAATAAGCACACGATCATTTTCAGATTTGTAATAAACACAATGGTCAGATTTTGATCTCACAAATCTCATAAACAATACAAAGGTGTCAAGATTTTGGTACCACATTCTAGGAGACTGCTTCAAACCATATAGAGATTTATTTAATTTGTAGACCAGACTTTCTTTACCTTTTTCAATGAAGTGCTCAGGCTGGGACATGTAAATTTCTTCTTCCAGCTCTCCATGGAGAAACGTTATCTTCACATCCATCTGCTCAATCTCTAAGTCATTCGCTGCTGCCAGTAACAAAATAAATCTAATAGATGGCATCTTAGCTACAAGGGAAAAAAAATTATCCATAATCAATTCCCTCTATCTGGGAAAATCCCTTTGCAACCAACCTTGCCTTATATTTTTCAACACTGCCATCTAGACCAGTCTTCTTCTTAAATACCCATTTATAGCCAACAGGCTTTCGCCCTTCAGACAAAGTTACCAAATCCCAAGTTTCATTCTTCTTCAATGATTCCATTTCTTCATTCATGGCTTCCAACCAGGAGTTTGAATTAGACATATTAATTACCTCTTTCATAGTCCTAGGCTCATCAGTGCTAGTAATCAAAGCATAGGCACAGTTCGAATCTAACATAGAGAAACCATACCTATCAAGTTATCATTTTTCACGTGTAGACCTTCTTACTGGCTGAGGTTGTGGTTCTTCATCTTCAAAACTCTCAAAGCTGCTTGAACTCTCCTCAGTTTCAGGTACACCATGTAGTTCCTCTTTTTCTGGAGTCTGAGGAATTACAACTACATCATTCTTCTTTTCTCTTAGATATGTCTCTAACTATGAATCAACTATTGAAGGTTTCAGCTCACAAAATATTACACTTCTACTATACAAAACCTTCTCAATATTAGGATTCCAAAGCTTGTATCCCTTCACACCAATGCCATAGTCGATGAAGATATATTTAATAGCCTCGTTCTCCAATTTAGATATTTTCTCATTTCACACATATGCATATGCCTCACAGCCAAAGACACAAATATGTCTCAGAGAGGGCTTCTTACCAGACCACTCTTCCAAAGGTGTTTTGTCTACAAGAGCAGAACAAGGTGAAAAATTTACTGGGCAACATGTTGTAGCCACAGCCTCAGCCCAGAACTTCTGCTCCATAACAGCACTACTCAACATACTTCTCGCTCTCTCCATTAACATTTTTTTCACCTTTCAGCAACTCCATTCTGTTGTGGAGTATAAGGTGTAGTTTTATGCCTTTTAATCCCATGGTCTTTGTAGTACCTTTCAAAATCTACAGAACAAAACTCACTGCCATTATCCGTCCTCAAGCATTTAATTTTCCTTCCAATTTGATTCTCTACCAAGTTTTTGAACTCTTTAAAATGACTGAACACTTCTGATTTACTCTTAAGAAATTATATAAATGCCCTTCTCGAATAGTCATCAATAAAAGAAACATAATATATAGACTTTGATAATGAAGGAACATTCACTGGACCAAACACATCAGAATGAACATAATCCAGTACACCAAAAGATTTATGAGGACTCGAATAAAATGAAACACTGTGTTGCTTTCCATAAATACAATGTTCGTAAAAATCGAACTCATGGTTACAATCAACAATCCCTTCAACAAGATTTTTTATTTTTCAAGGTTTGTAAAACTTTCTCACCTATGTGACCAAGTCTATGATGCCACATCATCTTCTTCTCTACTGGGAATTTCACCTCCAAGGCATTTGCACCTAGAGGAGCTTCATCATCCTTCTCTACAGGAGCAGCTTTCCTTGACTTTACAGAGGCGTTGTTGCATTGAACAAGACGTGCTTCCAGCTTGTACAGAGTGCCAGTACATACACCCTTAGCCAACATCATAGCGCCTCTAGCCATTTTACATCCTTTACTCGAGAAAGAAACTTCCACACTAGCATCATTTAGCTTACTGACAGAAAGTAAGTTACGAGCCAAACCTGGTATGTGTAGAACATCACCAATCCCTTTGATTCTTTCATCGGGCAATTATATTTTGACTCTTCCATGACCAACAATCTCTAGTGTTGAATCACTTTCCAGGTACACCTTTCCACCATCATACTTTTTGTACTTAGTGAACCACTCTCTATGAGACGTCATGTGGAAAGATGCACCTGAGTCAACTAGCCAAACATCATCTGATGCCTAAGTCATCAGAGTTGCAATGAAATCATTTTCATCACTCTGAGAAGATTCATTGTCTGAAGAGTTACTCTTCTTCATCTTCTTCTCCTTACAATCCTTTCGGATATGACCAGGTTGCCCACAGTTCCAGCATTTCACCTTGGAATTTTTACCAGGAGACTTTGATCTCCCTTTAGATTTAGATTTAGAATTTGTGTTCTTCTTCTTGCCTTTCTCCTTCGATCTACCTTGAATAGCAAGGGCCTCTTTGGCCATCTCTGAAGACTTCCTCCGCATCTCTTCAGGCAGCAATGAGGCAACAATTTCTTCCATCTTAAAAGTAGTGGTTGTACTTCCAATAGCCATTACAAGATGATCGCAAGTGTTAAGTAACGAACATAATAGGAGCATCAAATGATCCTCCTCCTTTATCTTCACACCCATAGACACCAATTGAGCAACACTCATATTAAATGAGTTTAGATGGTCTCCAACAGATGCACCTTCTTCCATCTTCAAGGAGTATAAATTCTTCCTTAGGAATAACTTATTTACCAAAGACTTTCCCTGATAAATGTCACCAAGCTTCTTCCATAACGAAGTTGCAGACTTCTCCTCATGGAAGTTCAGGAGTATAGAATTAGCTAGACTAAGTTTTATCAGTCCTCTAGCTTTACTATCTGCAAGGTCTCAATCTTCTTGTTTCATACCTTGTGGCATAGTTCCAAACACAGCAACCCAGAGGTCTCTATCCACAAGCAAGTCTTCCATTTTGAGTTTCCACGACTCAAAGTTTTTGTCATTGAATTTTTCAATCTCTACTCTACCTGATGTACTCGCCATCTCAAACAGAATTAGGTTCTAACTTTGCAAGACTCCCACTGGAACAGTATTAGCACAAAAAACCAGCCCTACTAACAAGGATAACACGAATGGCCAAGCTTTGATACCACTTGAAAGGAAAAGTAATAGTGCGGGAACACTTTCCTAACACTAAAACCACAGAGGAGAAGAGCAAAGACCAATTTTAAAACTTCATACACTTAAGATGCACACATACAGGATAACAACAGTAGCATAAATAAACAATTATAGAGATAACACCAGATTTACGTGGGAAAACCCTTTCGGGAAAAAACCCACCAGACCAAGAGCAATCACTTTGTATTACAGTAAAAAGATTACATACAAAGTTAATAGACCTCTTTCTCTGATTATTAGCTCGTAGCAGCAAACTTCAGTTTGAAAACTCTCGATGTTTCAATGCTTTTCAGCATATAATGAATTCTTCACCACCCTAAGTCTCTATGCATTTGTTACAACTTACTACAATCAACAACCAATCGGTGTATTTAATTACACTCTTTCACCGACAAGCAATCCGATCTTTTGACCGATTTTCCCTGCAATCATGCATCGGGCCACCCCATCATTTAAATCTGTTTGCCTGAATTGGATTATGTCAACCACCGAATCTGATCACATAGTTAATGCACACACCACTTTCAAACATTTAGCCAATCAATTGTTGATCAATGAAAAAGTGCCATGTGTCACCTTTCCATTCATTCACTGCGACAGGGCAAAGGAACCACTGCAGTATGGTGGTAGACACTTGACCACCCGTCTACCACCTTCACTGCACCACCACTGAGCTCATATCAACCCTCCGCGATATGATGGTAATTGCCTGTGCTGACTGTCGATCCCACCACGCTACCATGCCCTAATAGCAAGACCTCCATGGTAAGGAGGTAAACAACTTCACTAACTTCCATAGCTTACCGTGACATGGCCAAAAGGCCATTGTAGTATGGCAATAAGCAATCTTCGCAAACACTCACCCTTCACCGCAGCCACCGTGCCACCTTCAAGCAACCCCCATGGTAGAGAGGTTAACATTTTGTCTGACCACCCAGTTCACCGCGCTACCGCTAACGAAGGAGAGAGACCCCGTGGTATGGTGGTAACACCGCCCAACCGCAGAGCGAACAACAAAGGCCCACGGTAAGGTGGTGAACCGTGCAACCATGCCTCTAAGAATTGTTCCCAGCGGTAGAGCAGTAAGGACTATATCAAAAATTATTTTGCCAAGTCATTTTCAGAGGTTGAAGCCAGAAGTTGAGGCACCTATTCCAACAAAGGATGGAGGAACTCTATGCATGGTAGAGCAAGGCTCCATGACAAAATTCAATGCACTATACAAAATGCATTTGTTGAAAAGGCTTTAGAAACTTTCAAGCTACTGCGCATGAGAGGGAACCCATAGATCAAGTTTCTTCTGCATTTTGATAAGGGCACGATGGGGCAATGAATGAAGGCTGTGTCTCAATGTGATTACCATGGGATAAAATCATAGCACTATTTAATCTTGCTAGATTGTTGAACAAATACCTGATACTTCGAAGGGAAATCTTATCTTTCAAGGATTGTTTGATGTTTATTTGGTTTTGTGGGAGCATAGTGTTGAGAATGCTTAGCAAGGTGCCTGGTATGGAGATCCAACAAAACATAAAGGCGGATGGACCAGCCACTGCGCATCTTCAAACGGTCTTTTGGTTGTCTCAAAACCTTTCTGCAATACACATGAAGCTATTGCCTGAGATGAATGTAGAATGAAAGGAGGTCTAAATAGACGCCAGGATTGCACGATATGCAAAATGTATCTGTTGAAAAGGCCTTAAAAACTTCAAAGTGAATGCAACTAGTAGGGTGCGGCCTACAACAGGGTGTGGGCATCCATCTAAGCTAGGGACACCCTTAAACTATGAGAACTCGAGCACAAAATAGAGTTGTTAAAAATGCTTTAGAAACTTCCAAGAAATTGCAAGTGGACTGAGCATGACGTAGGAGTTTTGGAATAGGTTATATGCATCCATTGAAGCATTGAGAAATGGAGGGCAACGATAGAACAAGAGGCTAAGCATTGTTTGAAGTTGCAGAGTGAATGCGTGAGGAGAGATTTAGGGAAAACAATGTGAGTCAATGGGCACCAAAAGAGGATCAATGGCTACCAAGTGAGTTGGGATGCAGCCAAATTTGGGCCCTCAATCGTAGGCCTCGCACAAGGATGGATGATGTCATCACAAAGGCTATGAGGTTGGTGAGATAAGGCCACGTGGCACAGGTGGGCTCCAAAAATTTTGAAGCCATGGATATAGTTTCATTTTGGGGGATGAAATTATTAAAAAGAACCTCCATTTGGTTTTAAAAGCTAATATTTTAAAATCAAGGAATTGCTCGATGGCAATTTTAAAGGCAATGTTTTAAATAAAACATTTAGAACACCACCAACGGATAAAGGGATTGGAATTTTCATTCTCCCAAGCAAGGTATGCAGAAAGTAAAAGGTGGTGGGCCCGTTTGAAATAGGTGTTCTTTTGATGATATTTTTAAGAGCCCAGTGAAAATTTTAAAAGGCCTAGCATTTTAATGTGTGGAGGTGAAATGTAAAACATGAGTAAAGTGTTTTACTTGCCAAATGAAATATTTTAATCCCCACCTTTAAAGCGAAGTTTTAAAAATAAATTGGAGAAAATGGTGTGCACGGGAAGTTAATTTTATAAAGTGAATTAGTTCTCACTGTGCAACATATTTTATTTGTTGAAGGTGTAAAGTGCAAAAAACAAAGATAAAAAATATGAAACTTTCACAGGAGATATTTTCAGCTGGGTAAATGGCGCTGGTCTTCACGGTGGAGTAAATTTTCTGTTGCAAATGGGAAAAGGCAGATTTGGAGGCAAACTTTGTTTGTTGAGGAGAGATGAGAGAAGCTTTGCAAATTGCTAATGAATGGGAAAGAGGTTGCTAGATGTCACCAACGGATCAGTTTTAGGGCTGCTTATGTTTTCTATTTCTTCTCTTCTCTTCTCATTGTAAAGGGTTTTGATTTTCTATGTGGGGCTGGGTAGATAGAAAATGTTGAGACTAAGTCATAATTTGAGTCTGTAAGTTGTAATTGCTGATTTCATGAGTAAATATCAGCCAGTTTGTGCAAGCAAATTGATAATGTCATCAAATTGTCTCCAAATTTGTACAGTTAAAGTCATATGAATTCAATAATACAAAGTATTTTTGAGTTTGTCATCTCAAATTTCTTGAGAATGTTTTATCTATTTATGGGTTTGTTTCACTGAAATGGTTAAATACTTTGAACAAATAATTGTGATTTCAGGTGTGTAGGTTGGATTACTAAGAAGGATTTGATTGACAACAAGAGTGGATCTTTTGGTGTAATGCATTAGCAGTTTGAATCCACTAGTTGAAATCTATTTGCTGATGAATTCATTTTATGCATTCTGACTCCATGGCCCAATATTAGGCACTAGTCTATCATTTAACTTCATGCATCTCAGAAACAAGTTTAAATTCAAAATCATTTTAAATCCCTGTTGTTTGGTTGAAGTTTGATGTAAAGTTCTACCTCCCAATTGCTGAGTAAGTGTTGATATACTAATAATTTAGCTAGATTTGAGGTTGTCAATGCTTTCCTTAGTTTCTTTTCATTGGGAGTTATCTGCTATAAAAATAAATGTTCGTGTATGAGTGAATTAAGTTTTTTAGGCATTGAAAAGGTTGACCCACCTTGGTCCTATAGAGCCAAAAGTGTAGGAGACTTCAGTCTTTGATTGAATCTTGTCAGTTGGCCAAATCCACCATTGAATCTAATCATTAGAAAGTGGATAGTCTATAGGATTCATTGATCTGTTAATTTGGAACACCAACAAAGAGCATCAATCATTTGAACTTATTAAGCAAGCAATCACCAACACCCTAGTGTTTATCAACCTTAACTTCTCTAAATCATTTGATTTTTATGTCTATTAAATAAATACCATAGGACTAAAATGGTTAAATCCATAATATAATTATTTCTTCCTCAACACAAAAAAGGTCTACAATCTTTGCTAGGAAAGATTAATTTTATATATTTATATCTTAATTTGTAGGCATCATCTGACCTGTCACTCTTGTGATCAATAAATGCCAACAATTCAAGTAGATAGAGTGGCTCTGGGAATTTGATCTTATCAAGAAATTGATTTCCATTTCCATAGCCCTACTGTTGCTCAAACCTAAATTCTCTAAAAAAATCATTTTGCATGTCTATAGAAGAAAAACCAATATTGTAGTAGGGCTCACTCAAAGAACTAGGGATGGAAACATTATGTAGAATCTAATTTCCTTTTCCATACATATTTTGAATGATACAAGGTAAATGTATACTTCCATGGAGAAATTTTTGAAAGCGTTGAAGAAATTAAAACACATATTTGCAAGGAAATAACCATGGTGGTGCACTCAAGTGTCAAGTAGTCCATCCTATGTGGAAACATTAGTGAAAAATTTCCATCTAGACAAATAAAAAATCTTAAGAGTATGATATATATGTAAATCCCACAAATTTGTTCAAAGGGAGATAATTATTCTAGTTATCGGTAGAATAAGGTCTCAATCCCAAGGATTTAAAAGGAGAAGAATAAGGGAAATAAAAAAAGATACTTGAGTTATGTGGTAAGTGAATAATAATTCCAACTAGGGTGGATTGAAGATAGAATCCAATATCTAGAGACATTGCAATACCCCAATGAGTCAAGCACTGAACAAAAAATATCGTATAGGCTTCAATTTTCCTTATATAGAATGATTGAATGTCACATTCGAGTAGAATTTTGATGGAATATTACTTGGGTGAATATAATAAGACAAGGTATCAATTATCCTCGGAGAATTTCACCAAGGAAAATTAAGTAGACATTAATCTACTTAAACCATGGCTATCAAAATTACAAGAGTAGGATATCATTGTCCATAATTTTTTGTAGCTACACATACGTCGGTACATAATTGTTAATATTACTTGTTCTAAATTGGTAAGAAGAAGAAGGCACACCTCACTTGGAATCATATATCCATAGATCAACCATTTTCCATGTGGGGACTCAATTTTAACGATGTGGTCAATTTTCCATTTAGTATTGATCATAGCTTCATTCTCACAAAAATATAAATATGCAACATAGGTCATAGGCATTGATTTTCTTAAATATGTAACACTAAAATTTGGAACTCCTAAGACCATCATCAATAATAATAGGAATTCACAAGGACCAGGTGCTAAATAATGCAACATAGCTCATAGGCATTGATTTTCTTAAATATGTAACACTAAACTTTGGAACTCCTAAGACCATCATCAATAATAATAGGAATTCACAAGGACCAGGTGCTAAATAATGCAACATAGGTCATAGGCATTGTTTTTCTTAAATATGTAACACTAAACTTTGGAACTCCCAAGACCATCATCAATAATAATAATAGGAATTCACAAGGACCACTATCATGCAATTTTCTCACCAACATAATATATATCTAAAGGATTCCTCAAACTCCTATTTATAAGGAAATATATAAGTGGAATTGAAAAATAATAACTTGATGAAGATCACCATAAACATGAGAGTATAATCCCTATGTAAATGGCATGTGCACCTGAAATAAGCTCTTTGGGCTAGCCAAATAACTCTAAGGTTAACAACCAAAATGTATATGTACACTCTAGTCTATGGGAAATAGGAATGAATACCAATATCCATCAAACTATTATCATTAATCACCATATATGAACTAGAGATCGATAACAATGGATTGATGACAACTAGAATGGATGAGTTTCTAGAAATAGAGGAACAAAGGATCACTACGTGAGAAAAAAGGACCAAACATAAGAGCATAATGAAAAGGTGGTTTGACAAGTTTTCCATGATTTATGACTTCAAAGTAGGGAATTTCACACTCAAATGGGATGAAAATGGGGAAAATTCATGACACCATAAGAAATAAAAATCTCTTTAGAGTGGGACATAAATCATAACCAACTACAAATAATCCAATTTATTTGATCTTTAAACCCTTAGTGAGACTATATTGCAAATCTCAGTAAATGAGACTCGTCTCAAGCTTTATAAGTAAGTGCCCATTGTTAGGATTAAGGTGCCATCCACCTTCTAAATCCTATGTCATGGTTCCAACATCCTTGGAAAGTGTCTCTAGGAACTTAATGTGAATTGGGAAAATATTTTGTAATATTAATTTTCACCATTGTTTGTAATATACTCATAAGGGCTTATGGGTCCACTAGCAGCGATAAAAGGTGGGTTATGGACATAAATATTTAATATTGTTTTCCCCACATGTGGATGCTTGGAATGGGATAATAAAAGATAAATTAAATGATAAATGAGTGATTCTTAGGATTCTCCAAGTGGGTGTTTTGAAAGAAGCAGCAAGTGTCACTTATTTTCCATCATTTATTGCATTTAATGTAATGTTTATCTCTCAAGTTTGGGCGGCCAACTTGGAGGAAAACTACTGGAGCCAAAACCAATGTCCTTTTGAATTTTGAAGAGGTAATCCAAAGGTTGAGGATGTTTGGAATGAAATTTCATCTTTGGGCATCATGTTTGGTGCATTAGATGCCTTCACAAGTCTATAAATTCAACCTCTTGGATGTAGAATTAATGAGGGATAGTGAAATGTAGTGTTACTCTGCAAGAACAAGGACAAGTGGAGGTATAAGGAGGTTGTTCACAAGTACACAGGTGCTACCATGTTGGAGAAAAAGAGGATCATGGAAGTAGTTGTATTGTAATCTCATTTATTTGATGATAATGCATACTTGGCCTCTCTTCTTGGTGGAGTTTTTCTGCAAGGGTTTCTCCATGTAAATCTTGTGTTATTGTTGAAAGAACGAGAAAACTAAGAGGGAGGTGAATCAATTGTATAAAATTAAAAAATCACAAACCCTTAACGATAATTAGATCCACAAGCATTCATTAAATCCTTATTTTGTTATAGTGATTAACCATGAAATGCAAATAACAAAAATTGAAACAACACCATGCACAAGAGAACACTAGATTTATGTGGAAAATACAATGAGAGAAAAACCATGGTGAGGATTAGCTCACAATATAAGTAATTTCAAAAATGGTACAAGGTATAACTACTAGAATGGGACACACTGTCCATTAGGGCTCAAAGCCAAAGCTCACTGCTATAATATGAAAAGAAGATAAAAGATAAATGTTACACAAAGAATACTATCTCAATGCAACAAGGAATCCACCATAATTATTTCAACACTTTTTCAGCCTTGTTTGAAATAGTGTGGATGCCTCAAGCTCACTGCCTTCAGAAGTCCAACACTTTGAAGTTCACACTACTCTACTCAAATTCACATCCTACACTTCTGCAATTCACACCACATTCATCACTTATATCTCTCTCACATCTATCTTAAGATCTTCCAACAACACCACTCTTATTTATATTTGTTGAAATGCGCAAGACAACTAAGAGGGGGGGTGAATCAGTTGTATCAAATTCTTTACTTTGTAACTTAATCAATTCCACTTTAACCTCAGTCTGTTATTAAGTATGAACATGAAATGCAGATAACAGAAACACAATACCAGAGACACTAGATTTATGTGGAAAACCCTAATGAGGGAAAAACCACGGTGAGGATTAACTCACAATACAGTAGTAATACAATACCAGATACACGGGCTCACTACCAAAGGGCTCACTTCCCAAATACAAAGGCTCACTACCCAGATTAAGGTCTCACTTCCTTAGGACTCATTGTCCAGAAAGAGAGGCTCACTGACTACAGAAAAATACAAATAAATAGATAAAGATATACAACTAGGAGCTACACACACTTCGCAACTTGATCAGAAGATTATGAATACAATGAAGTATTGTTTCCACAATTCTCTCTTCCACACTCTGCTTTTCTCACTTGTTCTCACACTCTTCTCTTGCTCAAATTGAATGATAGATGCATATGAAATTCACCACAACTTAACTTGCTTTTATACCATCTTCAACCTTAGAAACATTCACCAAGGTCGGCTATTCAAATTCAAATTACAAATTCAAACTAGGTCGGCTACTCAACATTCCCGCAGTGGATAAGAATGTGAGGGGACCAAATACATATTTAAATTAGGACCCAAACAACATCGTGGATCATGCACATGCTTTATTAAATCGATGCAAAAGCATAATGTACTGTGTAAACACCAGGTCGGCCAAACCTAATGAAACATCGATGAACTTTGAAGTACACTCATCACCAGCAAGATAATCACATGTGGATTGCTCAACATGCTTCAATAGTCATTTTACCATCTCTGAGAACAACTCATATACATCTGCAACACCTTCAACAAACTTCATTCACAGAGAACACTTCACCAATTCAACCGGGACAACTAGCAAAAACACAGGAGCTCTAGAGCAGGTCTTCCGGAGTGCCAAACTATATGAAATTTTGTCATAACATAGAAACCATAAAAAATAATAATCTCCTAGATCCACAAGATCTGAAACCAAATACTAGAGAATTTCATAGCCAAAACATTTCTCCCAGTCAACAACCAGATAACTTTGACAGACCAGTTCACACACCGGTGAACATAACTTTTACTCTTCATCACACCATAATCTGAAACTCAGAATATACAATTCATTTAAGCTCATGAACACACCTTCAAATCCCCATAGTCATTGGATCAACACAGAGAAAATGTGGACTAAATTACAAGAGCACACTTAGAACACATCTTGCATTATTTCTCAAATTTTCTCAAAAGCACTTGGCAGATACATAACTTACTCAACTTGTAAAGTGTTGACATTAATGACAACATTAATGAAAACACCCCCAAACATATCCATACTTGCAAAAATCTCCCCCTTTGTCATTGATGACAACACATGATGTGAAAAAACATCAAACACAACATACATGATTCTCAAAACCGATAACCTACCAAGCATAGAATTTTCACATGATTCTCTCTCCCCCTTTGACATCAACTGCAAAGGACATTCTTACCATATAAAGCTTTTTTCACTTCCCCTAAGGATGACATCCACATCACATACTGCAACAATGCACTTCTTTACTCCCCCTGAGGAGTATACCTCAATCATCAGTCCAGAACAAAAGATTCTATGAATCCACTAGACTAATGCACCTCCATGTGAACTTAGTTCAAAGAAGGAGGGGGGAAAACCCCTAACTTCCCTTTGAGATACTCAAAAGTATCGTTCAGAAGGGCCTTAGTGAGTATCTCTGCAATTTATTCTTTGGTAGGTACATATTCAAGTCTTACTTCATTCCTCAATACCTTCTCCCTCAAGAAGTGATACTTGATAGATATATGTTTTTTTCTAGAATGCATCATTAGATTCTTTGAAATTTTTATAGCACTTGTATTGCCACAAAAGATAGAAGTAGGTTCATCACTCACCATACCTATGTCCATCAAAGTTTGATTCATCCACAAAACCTATGTACAACAGGATGTTGTTGCAATATACTTTGCTTATGTATTGGATAAAGAAACTAAATCTTACTTCTTGCTCAACCAAAAGACTAATCTTTCTCCAAGAAAGAATGCTCCTCTGCTTGTACTCTT
The DNA here is from genome assembly GCA_007115665.2 of Sequoiadendron giganteum. Lineage (NCBI taxonomy): Eukaryota > Viridiplantae > Streptophyta > Pinopsida > Cupressales > Cupressaceae > Sequoiadendron > Sequoiadendron giganteum. The sequence continues at coordinate 108,778,878 of CM021110.1, forward strand.
CCTATCATCTAGAAATCTAACCCAATCAACATCAGTGTAGGCATTCAAAGTGAAATCATTGTCCTTCGGATACCATAGTCCATAGTCTAGACTTCCTTTAAGATATATGAATATCCTCTTCACAACTTTAACATGTGCTTCCTTCAGTTCTGCTTGAAATCTTGCAACTAAGAAAACTGCATGCATAATGTTCAGTCTAGTAGCAGTAAGATACAACAATCCACCAATCATGGATCTATACATGCTCTGATCAAATTTAGCAAATCCATCATCCTTTCTCAGCTTGCATCTAGTTACCATAGGAGTACATACCGGTTTAGAGTCATCCATCCTGAAATTCTTTAACAATTCCTTAACATACTTAGATCTTGTGAAATTAATATCGCTTTGTCAATTTGATTAGCTTGAATTCCAAGGAAGAAATTCAGTTCACCAATCATAGAGATTTCAAATTATTTTTGCATCTCTTTAGAAAACTTCTTACACATACCTTCATTTCCACCAAAAATGATGTCATCAACATATACCACAACTATCAGTATCTTGTCTTTCTTAACCTTGAAGTAGAGATTGTTTGTTTGTGGAACCTTTGTTGAATCCCTGATTTGTCAAGTATCTATCCAATCTAGCATACCAAGCTCTGGGAGCTTGCTTCAATCCATATAATGTTTTCTTTAACTTACAAACCATGTTAGGTTTTTCTGATAGTAAAAAACCTTTCGGTTGCTCCATATACACTTCTTCTTCCAATTCCCATTTAGAAACTTGACATCCATCTGATATACTTTGAAGTATTTATGAGCTGCAAATGTCAAGAACATCTGAATGGCCTCCTTTCTTGCTACAGGTGAAAAAATTTCTTCAAAATCTATGCCTTCAACCTATGAATATCCTTTACATACAAGTATTGCTTTATTCCTTACTACTTCACCATCTTCATGCAATTTGTTTCTATATACCCATTTCGAACCAATTACCTTCTTGTTTGCAGGTCTATGAACCAATTCCCATGTCTCATTCTTTTTTATCTGTTGTAGTTCTTATTTCATTGCTCTCATCCAAATCTCATCATTACATGCTTCATTCACAGTCTTTAGTTCAATCTTAGAAAGTAAACACGAGTTTACCTCAACCACTTTGCATCTTGTCTTGACTCCTTCACTTTTGTCTCCAATTATCTGTTCCTTCGAGTGATTTCTCTAAACATATTTAGGAGTCTTAGGTGCAGGTTCTAGAGTCTCTTCTTCTTCTTCACTTTTTTCTTTCTCTTCATTTTCTTCTTCTTGTATTTGTACATAAATAGGCTCATCAGGTTCAACTTCAGTTATTTCCACCAGTCTATACATAGCTTCATCAACCGTCACATTAGTACTTTCAATGATTTTTCTCAGTCTTTTATTAAAGCATATGTAGGCCTTGTTGTTATTGGAATAACCAAGAAAAATTCCTTCATCACATCTAGCATCAAACTTTCCAAGATTTTCTTCATCTCTTCTAATATAACATATACTACCAAACACCTTAAAGTATTTTATAGTAGGATTCTTACCAGTCCATAACTCATAAGGAGTCTTAGTGTTGTTACCTCGTATTTGAACTTTGTTAAGAATGTAAACAATAGTGTGAATAGATTCTCTACAATACACATCAAGAACATTTGATTCTTTCATCATGGTTCTAGCTGCCTCTTGCATCGTTTGATTCTTTCTTTCTATAACTCCATTCTGCTACGGGGTTCTAGGAGCAGAAAAATGTCTTTTTATGCCATGCTCGTCACATAATGCATTGAAATCACCGGATGTAAACTCTCCACCTCTGTCAAATCTTAACCATTTAATTCTCAAGTTTTCCTCATTTTCTACTCTTGCATTAAACACCTTGAATCTATCAAGAGCCTGAGAATTTTCTCTAAGAAATGTAACCCATGTCATCCTAGAGTAATCATCAATTAAAAGCATAAAGTATCTATCACCATTTAGGATTTTTGTTCTTCTAGGACCATAGAGGTCTATGTGGATTAATTCAAGCATTCTGGCAGAAGATTGATCTTTTCTTTTAAAACTATTTCTTGTTTGTTTTCCCATCTGACAACTTCTATAGATTGAATATGAAGTCTTTGTGATTCTAGGCATATCTCTCAAAACTTCTCTAGAACTAATCCTAACTAGATTATCAAAATTCACATGTCCCATCCTCTAGTGCTAGAGCCAACTCTCACTAATTTGAGAAAAAAAACACTGACTATCACCACCTTTAAGCTGATAGATGTTTCCATGAGTTCTTCTTCCAGCCGCAACCACAGTTCCAGATCCTTTTCTGATCTCACAAGTGTTATCCTAAAACACAAGCTTAAAACCTTTGTTGCACATTTTTCCAACACTTAAGAGATTATGCCTTAAACCCTTTACATAATAAACATCGTCAGTATTATTTTTTCCATCAAAGCTAATTGTTCCTTTACCAACAATCTTAGCACCAGAATCATCTCCAAACATGACTATACCTCCATCATACTTCTCAAGTTTAGTAAACTTACTCTTATCTCTAGTCATATGATTTGAACATCCATTTTCAATTACCCAAAAGTCTTCATCCTATTTGGCATGAAAAGTAGTCACCAGAGTTCCTTTTGTTTCATCCTTCTTATTCTTCGGACCATATTCATTTCCACATTTCTTTTCCAAGGATAGAAACAAACATTCATCTTTGTCTTCCTCAAGGTCAAATTCATCATCAGAAATTCATGCACCTTCTTTGACATAATACAACTTCTTGAACTTCCTACCCTTCTTATCCTTATAATTATTGTTATTATTTTTATTCTTCTTTTGTGTAGCTCTATTAGGACATCTTGATGCACAATGACCAATATTTCCATAACTGAAACACTTAAAAGGCAACTTACCTTTGTATTTACCAGCACCTTTCTTCAATCTCCTCATGAAATTTGCTTCCATATCTTCTCCATCATCATCATCATCTTCTTCTTCTTCTTCTATCTTCATGGCTTTAAAGGTTGTTTCAATCTTCTCCTTATCTCTTGCAAATTTTCTCATCTCAAATGTAGTCAAGACACCAAATAGATGTTCCTTAGTAAATGTCTTTGGATCATACTATTTTTCAATAGCAAATACTTTGTCACTGTAATTGTCTGGTAAGGTCATCAAAATCTTCTCAATTATATCTTCATCCTTCATGGTACCTCCTTGATTCTTGATTTCAGTTGCTATAGTTTCAACTCTTTGATAATAGTTTGCAATCTCTTCTCCATCTTCCATTCTCATATTCTCAAATTTTCGCTTAGCAGTTAGATTCCTTGACAACTTTACTCTCTCATTCTCTTCATAAATGTCTTTCAATTTTGTCCACATTTCATTAGTTGTAACTAAAGAAATAACTTTTGATCTTTCAATTTTAGATAATACACTAAAGATAGAAAACCTTACTCTTTCATTCTCTTCAAAGGCTACAACCTTATCAACAGAGGAAGGTCCTACTGTTGGAATCGCATACTTTGTCTCCACAAATTTCATGGTATTAAAACTGATTGAAATTAAATAATTTCTCATTTTTTCTTTCCAGTCACTATAATTAGCTCCATCAAACATAGGAAGCTACAACTTGTGTGCCATATGATCTACCTCAAGCGGTTAATCTTTTTACCAAGGAACCAGAGCTCTGATACCAATTGTTGAAATGCACAAGACAATTGAGAGGGGGGGTAAATCAGTTGTATCAAATTCTTTACTTCTTAACTTAATCAATTCCACTTTAACTTCAGTTTGTTATTAAGTATGAACATGAAATGTAGATAACAGAAACACAATACCAGAGGCACCAGATTTACATGGAAAACCCTAATGAGGGAAAAACCACGGTGAGGATTAACTCACAATATAGTAGTAATGCAATACCAGATACATAGGCTCACTGCCAAAGGGCTCACTCCCTAAATACAAAGGCTCACTACCCATATTAAGGGTTCACTGCCTTAGGACTCACTGTCCAGAAAGAGAGGCTCACTACCTATAGAAAAATACAAAGAAATAGATAAAGATCCACCACTAGGAGTTACACACACTTTGCAACTTGATCAAAAGATTATGAATACAATGAAGTATTTTTTCCACAATTATCTCTTCCACACTCTGATTTTCACACTTGTTCACACACTCTTCTCTTGCTTGAATTGAATGATGGATGGATATGAAATTCATTACAACTTAACTTGATTTTATACCATCTTCAATCTTAGAAAAATTCACCAAGGTCGGCTATTCTAATTCAAATTACAAAATCAAACTAGGTTGGCTACTCAACATTCTTGCGGTGGATAAGAATGTGAGGGGACCAAATACATATTTAAATTAGGACCCAAACAACATCTTCTATCATGCACACGCTTTATTAAATTGATGCAAAAGCATAATGTACTGTGTAAAACCCAGGTTGGCCAAACCTAATGAAACATCGATGATCTTTGAAGTACATGCATCACCAACAAGATAATCACACATGGATTGCTCAACACTCTTCACCAATAATTTTACCATCTTTGAGAATAACTCAGATACATTCACAACACCTTCAAAAAACTTCATTCGCAAAGAACACTTTACCAATTCAACTGAGACAACCAGCAAAAACACAGGAGCTCAGGAGCAGGTCTTCTGAAGCACCAAACTATATGAAATTTTTTAGAACATAGAAACCATCAAAAAGAATAATCTCCCAGATTCACAAGATCTGAAACCAAATACCAGAGGACTGCGAAGCCAAAACATTTCTCCCAGTCAACAACCAGATAACTTTCACAAACCAGTTCACACACCGATGAACATAAATTTTTACTCTCCATCACACCAGAAGCTGAAACTCAAAATATACAATCCATTTAATCTCATGAAAACACCTTCAGATCTACATAGGAATTGGATCAACATAGAGAAAATGTGGACCACATTACCGAAGCACGCTCAGAACACAACTTTCATTATTTCTCAAATTTTCTCAAAAGCACTTGGCAAATACATAACTTACTCAACCTGTAAAGTGTTGACATCAATGACAACACCACCAAACAAATCCATACTTACAAAAATATCATCCTCAACCTTGAAACCCTTCTCCAAGGTCAGCAACACATCCTTTACATTTTCAATTTCAAATTAGGTCGGCACCCAAATATTCTCACAGTGGGTAGGAATGAAGGCGACCCACATAAATCCTTAATTAGGACCCAAATTTATCCTAACACACCTCAACAAGCTTCCACAAAATTTGAAGTCGCTTCACATGTAATGTTAACACCAAGTCAGCCATTACCCATGCTAAACATCATAAAACTGTTAAGTACATGCTTTCCATTTGGTCATGACAACACATGGACCACACAAATATCTTTTACACAAATTGGAACAATCCATGAACCACTTGAGATCCAAATAATATTTCATCCAAACTTGCATCATAGAAATACTTCAACCTAGAACATCTAGTTAACTTATACATACATTAACACATGAAACACACATTGTACTACACCAAATCATGAGAAATCTTGAATTCTAAAAGATACAATCAACATAAAAAACTTCCCAGATATGCACAACTTGAAACCAAATTATGGAGAAATGCAGAGAAAATAAAATTCTCCCATACCACAACAAACAACACTAAAAACCTAGTTCACACATTGGTGAATATATCTCACTCTGCACAGTGATCCAGAAACCCAAACTCTAGATATAACAACCACTGACAACCCTGAACAATATCAAATCCACACAAGCATAACATCAACACAAAAGAAATGCGGAGCACATCCCGAAGCATATTTTGAACATTTGCACAACATAGTTTTCCTTTTTTATCAAAATTTCTCAAAAGCACTTGGAAACCATGTTGAATGAACAAGACAATTGGGATGGGGGTGAATCAGTTGTATCAAATTAAAACATCAAAACCCTTGACAGTAATCAGATCCACAAGCATTCATTAAACCCTTATACGCACACTAACACATGAAACACACACTGTACTACACTAGATCAATTTTGAAAGATATAAGCAGCTTCCCAAATTTGCACAACTTGGAGTCAAACTATGGAGGAATGCGGAGAAAATACATTTCTCCTAGACAATAGACCACTGAAAACCTAGTTCACACACTGGTGAACACATCTCACTCTATACAACAATCCAAAAACCTAGATTTTAGAAATAGAAACTACTGAAAACATTGAACAACATATCAGATCCGCACAGGCATAGCATCACCACAAAATAAATGCGGAGCGCATCCTGGAGCACACTCTGAACACTTGCACACCAATATTTTCTCTATTTATCAAATTTTCTCAAAAGAACTTGGAAAACAAGTACTAGAGATGTCATCTTAGCACATCACTTCATTCCAACACATCTCCAAATGCTGCAACATAAAGATAGTTCCATGTACTCACAACACTTCCTCAATATCTCAACTATACATGCATAACCTGCAACAAACTGTTTCTATCTTTCTCACAATTTTCTCAATATCCTCGACACCTTCATCATGCAATAACCTACCTCAACACATAGTTGACATCAATGAAAACACCTTCATACCTACAACAAACCAAGAACTAAAGATACCTTCTCAGCACATTGCATCATTCCAAAAAATCTCTAAATAAAGCAACATAAAGATAGATCCATGTACTCACAACACTTCCTCAATATCTCAACTATACATGCACAAACAAAGCTATTCCATACATGCACCAATTGCAACAACCTGTTTCCCTCTTTTTCATAATTTTCTCAATATCCTTGACATCTTCATCATGCAACAACCTTCCTCAACACATATTTGAAATCAATGACAACACCTTAATACTTGCAAAAATCTCCCCATTTGTCATTAATGGCAATACAAGATGTGAAAAACCATCAAAGACACAAAAACTCTCCTAAATTAATACTCATTCTTCTCTTTACACACTCTCCTCCTTTCACTTTCTCTCCCCTATTTAGATAGAATTTTTCACATGATTCTTTCTCCCCCTTTGATATTAATGGCGAAGGATAGTTTTTTTCATTGTTCTACCCCTTTGAAATTGAACCAAGATACTTGCAATTACACATCATTTTCCTTTTTACTGCTCTAGATACTCCTCTTAGAAGTACATTCAACCAAATCAGTAACTTTATAAAATGACAACATATATTCCTTACTGCAACAATGACATTACCTACTCCCCTTGAGAGGTAGCCACCAACACTAGTCCAAACAAGAAATGAATCCATAGATCCACTAGACTGATGCATCTCCATATGCCTCTAGTTCAAAGGAAGGGCAATAACCCCCAAGTTCTCCTAGAGATACTCAAAAGTATCCTTAGGAAGATCCTTAGTGAATATGTCAGGAATCTAATCCTTTGTAGGTATATATTGAAGGTTCACCTCATTCCCCATAACCTCCTCTCTCAAAAACTGATGCCTGATTGATATATGATTTTTTTCCTTGAATGCATCACTAGGTTCTTTGAAATGTTAATTTCACTTGTATTATCACAAAAGATAGAAATAGGCTCCTCATACATTACTCTGATATCCTTCAATGTCTATCAATTCCACAATACTTATGTGCAGCAAGATGTTGTTGCAATATACTCAGCCTCTTCAGTAGTTAAATAAATCAAATCTTGTTTCTTACTTAACCATGACACCAATCTACATCCAAGATAGAATGCAACACCACTTGTATTTTTCTTGTCATCAACACAACCAGCCCAATCTGCATCTATGTATGCACTTAATGTGAAATCAGTATCCTTAGGATACCATAATCCATAATTTAGAGTTCCTTTTAAATATTCGAATATCCTTTTTACTGTTCCAACATGTATCTCTTTAGAATCTTCTTGAAATATAGCCATAAGACAAACTATGTGCATGATATCTAGTCTGGTAGCAGTTAGATATAGAAATCCACATATCATAGATCTATACTTGCTCTTATCAGCCTTAGGTGATTCACCATCCTTGCTCAATTTGCAACCAGTCACCATAGGAGTACATACCAGTTTGGAGTCTTCCATTTAAAAAAAAATCAACATCTCTTTGACATACTTTGACTATGAAATGACTATACCTTTCATTTATTTTTATTTCAAGGAAGAAATTCATCTCCCCAAACATAGATATCTCAAACTCTTTTTTCATCTCTTTTGCAAATTTCTTACACATAGCTTGATTTCCTCCAAAGATAATGTCATCCACATACACAACCCCTATCAATATTTTTTCTTCCTCAATTTTGAATTAAATATTGTTATTTGTGATGCCTTTTTTGAATCCTTGTTGTATCAGATATATGTCCAATCTTTCATACCAAGCTCTACGATCTTGTTTTAATCTATACAATGTCTTTTTCAATTTGCAAACCACGTTTGGTTGATCTGATTGTTAGTGTAATTAATTAATTAATTATTACATTAGCATAAGTTAACTTAGGTATTAATTAATCATATTAATCCTAGGTTACTTTTTATCATTTAATAATGTTTTTGAGATAAGATTCCCTTCTAGAAGATGAGTTGTCTTTTCTAGAACTTATCTCCATCATGTTATCATTCCCTAGGTAGGTTGTTAGGGTTTCATATTGTCACATGTAGTGTGATTTGAACACTTGGCAACATCTTATGAATTTTAGGTTTTGCTCTTGCCTATATAATCAGGCATATGTACTCTTTGTAAATAATTCAATACATTCTAAATATCAATCAGATAATCTCTATTTGCATGCCCTTATTTGCAACACTTTCTGTGTGGTTGAATTTCTTCTTGGCAGGTCCTTTTGAAGTGTGCACAGCTTCATTGGATGATTCAACATCCATTATTCCAACACTGATAACTGAAATCCTTTTAGTTGTTCCATGTAAACTTCTTCTTCCAACTCACCATTCAAGAAAGAAAACTTCACATCCATTTGATAAACTTTAAAGTCTTTAACAAATTCCAAAAACATCCTGATTGCTTCCATCCTAGCCACCAGAGCAATTATTTCCTCAAAGTTTTTTCCTTCCACTTGTGAGTAACCCTTACACACAAGCCTTGCCTTGTTTATTACCACTTTTCCATCCTCATTCAGTTTGTTTCTAATTAGTCACTTAGTTCCAATTATGTTCTTATTTGTCGGTCTTGGGACTAGTTCCCAAGTCTAATTTTTCTCAATCTGCATAAGTTCTCCCATTGCCTTCATCCAATGTTCATCTTTGCATGCCTCACTCACTGTTTTAGGTTCAATTTTAGAGAGTAAACACATATTTACCTCAACTTCAGCAGCTCTTCTTTTTGTCAATACTCCTTTCCTCTTGTCTCTAATGATCTATTCTTCAGAATGATTTTTTTACACATACTTAGGGGTCTTAGGGGTCTTTTAAAAAGCTTCTTCCTCTTCATTCTACACTTCTTTTTCTTCTTCTTCTTCTCCACTTTTCTTTATCATTTTTTTCATCTTCTTCTCCACAAGCAAGTTCATCTGACACATATCTATCTATAACAACTAAATTCTACAAATCTTCATCAACCTTAACATTTGCACTTTCAACAATCTTTCTTAACCTTTTGTTGTAACATCTATAAGCTTTTTTTTTAGTAGAATATCCAAGGAAGATACCTTCATCAAACATTGCATCAAACTTTCTTAATTTTATTCATCTATTTTGTTATAATATTTGCTTCCAAATGCTCTAAATTACTTGACAGTAGGAATCCTTCCATACCACAACTCATAGGGAGTCTTTGTGTTGTTCGCTTTTGCTTGAACTTTTTTAAGTATATAAATAGTAGTATGAATTGCTTCTCTCCAGTAGACTTCTACTAGGTTAGCTTCTTTCATCATAGTCCTTGCATCTTCTTGAACAATCTCATTTTTCTTTTCAACCACTCCATTCTACAGAGGAGTTCTAGCAGTAGACAAGTGCCTCATTATTCCATGAACTTCATAAAACATGTTAAACTCGTTAGAGGTGAATTATCTACCTCTATTAGACCTTAAATATTTGATTTTCAAATCCATTTCATTCTCAACCACAACTTTAAATTCTTTGAATCTATCTAGAGCATCATATTTTTCTCTAAAAAAAGTAACCCATGTCATTCTAGAGAAATCATCAGTCAAAAGCATGAAATAATTGTCACCTTGAAGACTTCTCACCCTTGTAGGACCACAAAGATTTGTATGTATTAATTCCAACAATCCAATAGAATATTGTTCCTTTCCCTTGAAGCTACTCCTTGTTTGTTTTCCAAATTGACATTTTTTGTAAACGACATTGATAGGCTTTGTAATTCTTGGTAGGTATCTCATTACTACTAAACTGATTCCAATTAAATTGTCAAAATTCATGTGACACATCCTTAGTTCCATAACCAATTGTCACTAATCTAAGTCATAAATAAATGACCATCAACACCCTTGAGTTGATAGATATTTCCATTTATCCTCTTACTAGCAACAATCACAATTCTCGACTCTTTTATGATCTCACATCCTTCATCTTGAAACACAAGATTATATCCTTTGCTACACATTTTTTCCAACACTCAAAAGATTATGCCTTAATCCTTTAACATAATAAACATCTTCATTATTATGCTTTCCATCAAAACTGATTGAACCTATTCCACAAACCTTAGCTCCTGAATCATCTCCAAATTTAACTAATCCTCTATCATAATTTTCAAGTTTAACGACCTTATTTTGTCTCTAGTCATGTGATTAGAGCAGCCACTATCAACAACCTAGTAGTTCTTATCCTACTTAACATGAAAAGAAAAAACCAAAGTACCTCCAACCTTATCCTTCTTCTCCAAAATACTTTCCTTCACACAAATTTCAAAGTTAGCATCTAAGTAGATTCATCTTTTAAAGCTAAGAACAAGCATTCATTTTCATCAAAATATCCATAATCAAATTCATCATTAGAAATATCAGCATCTTCTCTAACATAGTAACTTCTTTCAATCATATTTCCTTTGTTCTCCTTACTTTTATTGTTCACAACTTTGTTTGGACATCTTAAATTATAGTGACCTATATTTCCACAACTAAAACATTTGAAATGTAGTTTACCTTTGTACTTACCGGTACCCTTTTTCATCCTTCTTAAAAATTTAGCTTCCACATTATCAAGATCATCATCATTTGAATCTTCAACCTTTTCTAATTTTCCAATCTTGAAAGCAATCTCCATTTTTGCTCCATTTTTCAAACCAAGTTTTCTCAATTCAAATGAAGTTAGTGTACCAAACAACTAATATCTAGTGTAAGTATTAAAATTTGAAACTTCCTCAATAACAAATATCTTTTCATTGTAAGAATCACAAAGAGATCTAAGAACTTTCTTTACCACTCTAGGTTCTTTGACTTGTGCATCAAGAAATCTCATTGCACTTACTAGCTCATCTACCCTTTGCATATAACTTGTAATTGTTTCATCTTTAGACATTCGTGCGATCTCAAATTTTGCCTTCAGATTCTACAACTTCACTTGTTTAACCTTATCATCTCCTTCATAAGTGCTTTCTATCTTGTCCCAAACTTCTTTAAAGTCTTCAGATTCATAACTTTTACTAATTCAGAATTTGAAAGACTATTCTAAAGAATAAACCTTGCTTTACCATTTGTTTCATGGGCCTTGATCTCATCACTTGTGCTTAGATCATTTAGAGGTGCAATATATTAATTCTTTATTTATTTTTGACCTCAAATCCAAAGGATTTCAGATATCCTTCCCATCTTTATATTCTAGAATGCATAGTCTGTGCCATCAAACTTAGGGCTCTCTATCTTGTTCGCCATCCCAGATCTACCTCAAGTGGTCAAGCTTTTCTCCAAGGAACCTTTCTCTAATACCAATTGTTGAAAGAACAAGACAACTGAGAGGGGGAGGTGAATCAATTGTATCAAATTAAAACATCAAAAACCCTCAACATTAATCAGATTCACAAGCATTCATTAAATCCTTATTCTGTTATAGTGATTAATTATGAAATATAGATAACAAAAATTGAAACAACACCATACACAAGAAAACACTAGATTTATGTGGAAACCTAATGAGGGAAAAATCATGATGAGGATTAGCTCACAATATAAGTAATTGTAAAACCGGTATAAGGGCTCACTTCCAAAATAAGACACAATGTTCAATAGGGCTCATAGCTAAAGCTCACTACTAGAATATGAAAAGAAGATAGAAGATAAATGTTACACAGAGAACACTATCTCAATGCAAAAAGGAATCCACTATAATTACTTCAACACTTTTACAGCCTTGTTTGAAATATTATGGATGCCTTCAACTCACCACCTTCAAAAGTCCAACACTTTGAAGTTCACACTGCTTTGCTCAAATTTGCATCCTACACTTCTGCAATTCGCACCACATTCATCACTTCTATCTCTCTCACACCTATCTTGAGATATTCCAACAACACCACTCTTATTTATATCATCCTCAACCTTGAAAGCCTTCTCCAAGGTTGGCAACACATCCTTTACATTTTTTATTTCAAATTAGGTCAGAACCCAAACACTCCCACAGTGGGTAGGAATGAAGGCGACCCACAAAAATCCTTAATTAGGACCCAAATTTGTCCTAACATACCTCAACACACTTCCACAAACTTTGAAGCCACTTCTCATGTAGCACATTAATAGTAGGTCAGTCATTACATGCTAAACACCATAAAACTATTAAGTACACACTTCCCACTTGGTCAAGATGACACACAGGCCACACAAACATCTTTTACATGATCTAGAACAATCCACAAACCACCTGAGATCCAAAAAAAATTATCCAAACTTGCATCATAGAAATACTTCAACCCAAAAGATCTAGTTAACCTTATATGCACATTAACGCATGAAACTCACACTGTGCTACACCAAATCATGAGAAATCTTGAATTCTAAAAGATGCAATCAACATAAACAACTTCCCAGATCTGCACAACCTGAAACCAAACTATGGATTAATGTGGAGCAAATACATTTCTCCCTAACCACAATAAACAACACTAAAAACCTAGTTCACACATTGGTGAACATATCTCACTTTGCACAACAATCTAGAAACCCAAACTCTGGATATAGAAACTAATGACAATCCTAAACAACATATCAGATCCACACAAGCATAGCATCAACACAGAAGAAATGTAGAGAAAATCCCAGAGCATGTTCTAAACATTTGCACAACAAAACTTTCTCTATTTATCAAATTTTCTCAAAAGCACTTGGAAACCAAGCACCAGAGACACCTTCTCAGCACATTACATCATTCCAACACATCTCCAGATACTACAACATAAAGATAGCTCCATGCACTCATAACACTTACTCAATATCTCAACTATACATGCACAAACAAAGCTATTCCATACATACACCAACTGCAACAACTTGTTTCCCTCTTTTTCACAAATTTCTCAATATCCTTGACATCTTTATCATGCAAAAACCTTCCTCAACACATAGTTTACATCAATGACAACACCAACGTGTTGATATCAATGACAACACCTTCATACTTGCAATAGTTATGTGATGATCTTGTGTTGTTGATTTGTGCCTCATTGTTGCTATATTATTGTAGTGTTATTCTTCATATATTATTGTTATAAGTTCACATAAGGTATTATTTATAAGCATGATATGTTGGTTGTTTTTTTGGAATCATTAGGAAGATGGATCTAATCATGGTAATTCCATATTAAGGAAAACTTAATTTTTAGATTTGCATATAAGTTTCAGATTTTTATGTTGTTGTAGTCCAAGCCTTGAATTTTGTCCATTGAATTCATATTTGGATAGAGATTGAATTTCACAACAATCAATATTGAACCTATTTATTTCTCATCATTTGATATCAGAGCTGAAGGTTAATTAGGTTATGGGTATTCCTTCTTTTTTATTTCTTAGTTTGGAAAGCTTGTGGGAATTTATGAAGAAGGAATTGAAGGTTGTTGGAAGGATTTTGGGGTAGCAATGAATTTTCTATGATTTAACTTTGTCTTGTATATTTTTATAGTTTGGAAGCCATGGATATTGTCAATGTGATCTATTTCGGGGGAAGCTCATGATTATGGATCTTTATGGAGTTGGTTATGTTTTGGTAACTTGGAGCTCTTTCTTGACAATATGTATATATCGTCTAGTTTGGTGGTTTTGTTCCTTTACTTTATGGTCATGTGCAATGAGAAGGTGTTCATATTGGATGGGTAGAGACATCCTAATTGCATGGAGAAACACTCGCGAGTTGGACTACAAAATGGAGTGCTTATATTGGATTCATGGTTTTAGCCCTTGGTTACATGAAAGCACTAGAAGATAAGCCACTAACCTCTTTGTGAGTTGTGGAGTTGATATGTTTCATATTCTATAAGCTCCTGGACAACTTTTTTTTTTCCTATGGGTTGTAGTTTACTCTTGACTTCAGCTATGGGTTTGTATATTTATGCTCATTCCATTATTCAAATGACATGTTTGATGAGAATGTCTAGATGGTTATATGGATTTCAGATTTATTGAGATGGTTTTGCATGTTTTACATGTTAAGTAAAATATGTGGTATCTAGATCTATGATGAGACTGTATTCAGGGTGTTCTAGATGAAGACAGCTACAAGTTTGCATGGTTTCTTGGAGGGTTCTTATTGATCTATGGTTACTCCTATATGGGTTTGTTTGAAAAATCAGATCTGGAGTTGATTCTAGTGTTTGAGTCTTGGAAATCCACATGTTATACTTGATTATCTCTATTCTACATGATACTAATGTGGGATTGAATATAATTTTTGGCTATTTGAGATTGGAGCACTAATTATGTGTTTCTCCTTATAGATGTTGCATATGTGCAAATATTGTAAAATTGTCTAATGTGGATTTTATTTCGTAGGACATATTCCCAATCACTATTATTACATTGGTATGCTTATTGCAGTGAGAGATGGTTATTGGAAGTACCTGATGTAGTTGTTCATTTGAATCTATAGTAGTTTTTTATGGTGTATGAGAAGGATTGTTCACTTTCAGTAGAGGGTTGGAAATGATATTGTTCATGATGCTATGTATAAGTCAGTATTACTTTTAATGGGAGCTTTATGCAGTTACATAATGTGTTCTATCTTCTTTGTTTAAAGATTTTGGTTCTAAGTTGTTTTCGTAGTGTGTTGTAAGCCATGGATATTATTTGATTAGAAGATGAATTGTCTTTTGCAATGGTTTTCGATGTCATAAGGAGCTCTTGGATTCTACATTTAGATTGTAGTGGGAGTTATGACATATTTGGTTCTATTGACAAAGGATGTGTAGCATTTGTATCTTCTTGTTTCAGAGATTGTGGTTGTACTTTAATTTTTGGGAGCTCATGGTGTTTATTTCTTTGTTTGTGTTGGGGTAATGGAGAATCTTTAGTTAGGAGATGGTTATCATGATGCTTGAAGAGCTTGGTTACATAGTTTAGTGGGAGATTTGGCAGTAATGTTGATTCATCATTTGATGGATGGTTATTTTCATGTGATCTCCTTGGAGGGGATGTTAGATCATGATGTCATGATATGTTCTTGTTTCTATAGTTGGAACTTTGGCAATGGTCTTGTTTTTTCAATTTGGTTGTTAGTATTAATAATTTTCTTGGAGCTTCATGATTTTGCAGGGTTGCATTTGAAGTTGGCATGGATTGATTGGTGAATGCTCATGGATACTAGAGAGACATGGGTTGGATACTAGAGAGACATGGGTGAGGCTAAGAGATCTCTTATTTATGGGATCGTATGTTGAGATGGTTGCTCTTTGATGAGGATTTCAAAAGAAGACTGAGGATCCTACACCTAGTTATGGATGTGAATCCATTATGGACCTGAAGAGAAGATTGTCATTTCTTGGTGTTGTATGCACAAGAAAATATTGTATCCCACTCTTGGTCTACTTGGTAGGTGAATAATCTAAGAGGTATTGCCTGCTTGATTATCAGATGCATTATTTATTTTATATCTTGTCTTCTCATAGGATTTAGTCTTGAATATAAACATTCTAAAGACTTGTTAAGAAGAATACACATGGTTTATGGATTTGCATTGTTCTCCTTGTTTTGGTTTCGAGCTATGGATTTAGTTTTGAGGACTTATTTGG
This sequence comes from Sequoiadendron giganteum, assembly GCA_007115665.2. Taxonomy (NCBI): domain Eukaryota; kingdom Viridiplantae; phylum Streptophyta; class Pinopsida; order Cupressales; family Cupressaceae; genus Sequoiadendron; species Sequoiadendron giganteum. Next base: position 108,795,069 of record CM021110.1, read on the forward strand.
AGAGGTACAGGAAATGGTTTTTGGCTTTGGGCATATTCCCTTTGTTGTGGGAATGATTGATTGATTTCATCTACCTTCGATATGAGAGGTTTACATCTATTTCTATCATGTTTTCATTTGATTTCAATGCTATATGTTGATATCATTTCAGTTTGGGAATGGTGGAGGAGATCTTACATTTCAAATGTTGTTAAATGTTATTGTGGAATAAGGATGTGGTTTGATTTGAAGGTTCTCTCTTTGGTCATGGTATTGTCCCTAGATGTTTGTATTCACATGGTTGAGTGTGAAGAAATTGGGAGAGCTATGGAGACTAATGGCGAGAGAGGTATTGCAACATATTTATTTATAGGATTTTCATATCATTATATGTTTCCTTAACACTATGTAATAGGGGAGTTATCCAAATCCTCTATGTGAAGTACTATAGATAGAATTGATATGCCTTGCTCTATTTTTAGATTTTACAGTACTCATGCAGTGGGAGTTTTTGGATATATGTTTGGTTATTCTCTTTGATATCTTGGTTTTCTAGTTATTTATGTGATGATGAGTTTGCATGTTTCATTGGATTTGTTTCTACGAGTTATGCAAGTTATGGATTAGCTATCCACTTTATTGCAATGGGATGAATTAGATGTGGATTGTCTATATCCACAAAATTATTTTAGTTTTTTTTGTTAGTTGGCCTTGTTTGTGGTCATTTGTGCATTGGTATGTTGCATTGAGATAGGAGGATGGATATACAAAGACTTGATTATAGATTTTGGGTTGGTATGTTGATGGCATGAAGTTTTATCTATGTTTACTATACCTTGGTTTGAGGTATGGTTAGCTTGGATGAGTTGTAATTTTTTGGGGTTGCTATTCCAAATGGTATGAGCAAGACAACTACTCAAATTCTTTGTTATCATTTGAATTTGATGCTTGTATTCATGTAAAGATTGGTGCAGTTTTTAGTGATAGTTGATATGTTTCACCTTGGAATGTTCCTTTTTCATCCATAGGTTGCATGTTGGAGGATGTGAAGGAGTTTTATGATTGATGGTGGTTATCACAGTTTCTTTTGTAGGTATCTTGTTGGAGCAAGAGAGCATGGTGAAGATTTAGATGGTACATGTTTGGCTAAGGGATGTTTTTCCCTTGTTGTGATTCCTATGGGTGTATTTATAATGTTGATGTCAAGTGGGAGAATGTTAGGATTAAGGTTCCATCCACCTTGTAAACCCTATTTCATGGTTTTAAAATCCTTAGAAAGTGTCTCTAGGCACTTAGGGTGAATTGGGAAAATGCTTTGTAATATTAATTCTCACCATTGTTTGCAATATACTCATAAGGGGTGATGGGTCCACTAGCAGCGGTAAAGGTGGGTTATGGACATAAATATTTAATATTATTTTCCCCACTTTTGAATGCTTGGAACGGGATAATTAAAGATAAAGGAAATGATAAATGAGTGATTCTTAGGATTCTCCAAGTGGGTGCTTGGAAAGAGGCAACAAGTGTCACTTTTTTTCCATCATTTATTGCATTTAATGTAATGCTTATCTCTCAAGTTTGGGTGGCCAAGTTGGAGGGAAACTATTGGAGCCAAAACCGATGTCCTTTCGCATTCCGAGGAGGTAATCCAAAGGTTGGAGACATTTGGAATGAAGGATCATCTTTGGGAACCATGTTTGGTACATTATATGCCTTCACAAGTCTATAAATTTAGCCTCTTGGATGTAGAATTAATGAGGGACAGTTGAATGTAGTGTTATTGTAATCCATTTTTATTGCAAAATTCCTTAACATTATTTTAAAAAAAACTCATTTAAATAATCTTTTGGTTTTAATTAAAAAATCAAATTGAGGAGCTTTAGTGTTTTCATTATTGAAAAGTCTTGGTCAAAAGATTTTAGCAAACAAAATCTTTTAACATTATTTCTCAAGTTGAAATTTCCACGCCAAGTCAAGGATATTGCATGAAATAGTGAAAAAGGGTAAACATTAAGTTTTCAAGAAGACAAAGGTAAATATTTAAAGTTGCATGTGGAATATACAAAAAATGAAGACCAAAATAGGAGAAAATATCATGTGAAGGAGGAAAGTCTTCGTTAAAGCTTGAGTTTCATGAAGAGAGGTCAAGGTTCTTATGTTTTTAGGTTGTTTTAATAACATTCACACAACACAAAATAGTTGCAGGGCTATTTTGGTAGCCACGATGAAGACTCGACCATACTTAGTGCATGAAATGGGTGTATCTGTTCATTATCTTCAGTTCATGAGTAATGGATGTGTGCAAGAGATAGATGAAAGGTGATAAGAAGGAAGAATACAAGATTGAAGAAGTAATGAATGGAGAAAATGAAGGCAAGTTTATTATTTGTAACCCTTCTTTCCATTTTCTCTATCAAACAAGATGCTTGTAGTCTTAATATTAGGGAATTGCATATAGAAAGATATATGTTTAGGTAAGGTAAAGAGTTGTTTTCAAGAAGAAAAAGCATGAGTTATAACACTCCAAAGCACAAAGGCATCACAGAGAAGGCATATTTGAAGATTCTTTTTTTTGACTAGAACAAGGTTTCGAACCCATTCTAAATGTATTATTAGCTTAATAATACCTCCCTCTTTCAAATTCATAAGTTCTTTTTGCATTTGAGGGGCAAGAGTAGAGTTGATATGGAAGTGTTTTCATCTAACTAGATTTGTACCAAGCTCCAATAGAATGGTATGTTGGAAAAATTCTTCCCTATAAGAATTTAGTTCACCACAAGAGCACACAAAGCATTCTTTGTACTTTATTAATAATGCTATCAACATTTTCTTCTCTAATGGTTATAACCTTTTCCTCATATAGATCATTTTAGGAGCTGATTTAGTTCCTAAATTCACACCTTATACATCATCTTCATTAACATGATTACTTCTTTTGTAACAATTATCATTATCAAACATTATTTCTAAAACAAGACCTCTTGGAATAGTATTTGTTTTAAGTTGAATAATTTCATTTCCAAAAATAGTCTCCTTATCCTCTTCATCTATCTCCGCCATGGGTTTCTAATCAATTTATTGGTTCTCAAAGTGCTCAATGCAATTTAGGAGCTCGTATATTTGTTGATCGTCATTGAAAATTTTGATGAGAAATAAACAACCTCTATTAAAAATTGTTGGGAAATTAAATTTCTATCAAAATATGACTTCAATGGATGAAATATAAGGATTGGACTACAACAACATGAAGCAAATCTAAAAAATTAAGTTGCCTTAATATGGATCTACAATGATTAGATCCATATTCTTTATGATGTCAAAAAATAGCCAACATAACATTCTTATTAATGCCATCTTATGTGAACTTATAATAGAAATGCATAAATAATAACATCGCCATAAGATAATAGTATTGAGGCAAAAATCAACAACACAAGAGCATCACATAACACAATATTTACATGGAGAAACCCTTTCGAGAAAAAAAAACTCCACCAACAAGAGATACCAAGTATGCATTATCTTCAAATAAATGAGATTACAATACAACTACTTTCATTCTCTTATTTTTCTCCAACATGGCAGAACCTATGCACTTGTGAACAACCTCCTATGCCTCAACCTATCCTTTTTCCTACAAAGAAACTCTACAGTCAACTATTGATCATATTTTCTACATCCAATAGGTTGAATTTATAAACATGTGAAGACATATAACGCATCAAACATGGCGCCCAAAGATGAATCTTTATTCCAAAGGTCCCCAACCCTTGGAATAACTCTTCAGAATGCAAAAGGACACCAATTTTGGCTCCAATACTTTCCCTCCCACTTGGATGCCCAAACATGGAAGATAAACATTACTTTAAAATCAATAAAATATGGAATACCAAGAGAGTTGCCTCTTTCCAAGCTCCCACTTGGAGAATCCAAACAATCACTCATTTTTCCTTTTTATTATCATTCATTATACCATTCTCGGTGTTCACATGTGAGGAAAAGAATATTACATATTTATGTCCACAAGTTACCTTTATCTTCTCTAGTGAACCCATCACCCCTTATGAATATATTACAAATAATCATGAGAATTAATATTAAAAAATATTTTCCCAATACACCCTAAGTGCCTAGAGACACTTTCCAAGGATGTTAGAACCATGCAATATGACATAGTATTTACAAGGTAGATGGAACCTTAATCCTAACAAGCTTACCAATTGTAATTGTTGTCTGGGATACTAGGCCTGACAAGAATTTTAGCATCATACTTGCATTCATGAGAGGTAAAGGAGACATCAAGTTTGAGGCTAATATAGTAATGGAATAAACCATTATATTATTATCCCTCTCAACCCACTTTATGTTGAATGCATCAAATACTTCAATTGTGTCTCAGACAAATTTCTTATACATTCTCAATATTTTTTTCTTTTGTAGCATATGCACTCCTAACTTGAGACACCACTAGTTATGAATCACCATTTTCTTTAATGTATTTGATCCCATATTTGGAAGAAAAATTCAAACCAAGAACTAGAGCCTCATATTATGCTACATTATTGGTACTTTCAAAGTTCAACCTAAATGTGAACTTATAGATTTTTTCCTTTAGGGACACTAATACAACACTTGCACCATTACCCTCTATTGAACATGTACCATCAAAATTCATGTTCCAAATTCCATCATTTCTTGGATACTAAGGTGGGGGAAATGAATCAGGATCAACCTACTTCTCACATTCATCATCACAATAGCCTATAAAACAATTAGGTTTCACATAAAAGTAACAAACTTGATCTCATTTTGATTCTCAACAATATTGAGCATCGTATTCTCTATATATAATTGGACTTCTTTGTCATGTATTGGTTTAGTAGCATAATAAAAATCCATTTGAATACTACCATAAATTGATGTCACCCACTTTGACAATAGCATACCACACTTAGCTAGAAAATCAGCTATGATAATATCCATTGAAATTTTCTTAATTGGGTATGCATTAAGTTGCACCTCAACATCATTCACTATTCCAATTACATTCATTTCATGAAAATCCATGGATAAAATACTTACCATAAGACTTTGAAACTTGCATTCCAAGTTGATTCATGATTTCTAATGGCATCACATTGTTGGATGCCCCAAAATTTAGCATAAATTTATGTACCAACCAACCATTTATCAATAAAGATGTGTAAAATGGGTCAACTATTTGTTTGTTACCTATAGATACAATGCCCAAGTAAATCATGGGGGCTTCTTGAACATTTTTATCTGTCATGTCATTAGGAACAACTGCATGCTCATTTTTCCAATAAAAAATAGTAGTAGCATTGTTATAAAGTAATTCCTTATTCATATGGTCATGAATCTTCAACAATTCCCTTATTTCCACTTGAAATTTTAGATGAATCAAAGCTCAAGCTATGTCATTTGTTTGGTATGTAGGAAAAGGAGTATAGAGTGCAACTTTTATAACATTGTTGTAAAGGATGAAAGAAATTACTTGACCCGTAGTATAAATTTACTTTGTGTTGACTACTTTTCAAACCTCTTCAATTATTTTATGCTTCTCCTTTGTTGCTTCATTGGCTTGCTTCAGCTTGGCACTATCTCCAATAGCCTTTGAATTTTCCATATTATTGGTTGAGACATCAATAATATTGTTCTCAGAGACATATTTCTTTTGTCTTTGATATATTCATTAGATGGTTTTTCTTTCTTATACCTTTGTTTCATTTATTTCTTAAGTTGATTGAAGTATTTTCTTGGTAATTTATATTGGACACCATGGTTTCCATAATTGTACTAAAATAATTTCTCACACTCATATACGTCTAATTGATTAACATTGGCATCTTCATAATATTCGGGTACACCTTCATTATCTTGGAATCCTTTCTCTTCTTCAAGTCTTGTAGAAAAAACACACTTTGATTGATCATGAGGAAAATCACATATGTCACACGAAAATGTGTATTGTTAAAGATTCATGTTATCCCTCCTTAAGGGATCAAGGGTGTGTTTCTCTTGGTATCCTTGGTTTATAGTCCTTGGGACATCATGTTTGTCATTGACTCCAAGTATTTTGGACCAATCATAATTGTAAGGTTTATTATGCAATACTTGACCTTCATTGAAGTGTGTGGCAGTAGTGTTAGAATACATACCTTTCTCATTCTTTGCAACCTTGTATGAGAGATCCTTCATGAATCCCATTAACTTTTCCATTTTTTCTTAGTAGTGAGGGGCTTACTAGATGTTATTGCACTTGATTTTTGAAGTGTTTTTTATTATGGGTAAAGCAAGTTTTGATGGCACCCTGAAACCCAATAAATATAGGTTTTACAAGGACTTGAAACCTAAACAAAGAGAAAGATTCCTAAAATAAAATACATATATCATCAACAGTCTAAACAACAGAAGCCATAAAGAGAAAAACAAGACTACATGAGCTGCACAAAATAGGTTTTGAAGGGGCCTTAAACCCTTTTACAAACATGTTTTGATAGGGAACTTAAACCCTTAGATAAACTTAAGCACCATCTGAATCATCCAGGCATCAACAAACCAACCACTCAGAACATCCAAATATGAGCCCAAGAAAATAGAAACACTCAAGGAAGACACCACTCAGCAAAGAGAGAACATCTTAATGGTACAAAGCACCATCAAACCCCACATAGTAAAAATATGCAACACATCAGCTTTTATGCAGTACCAATCCATGCACAAAGCATCAGCTTCCTGTAGCACCATTCCACATGGTCAACCAACCCAACCTCCACCTCTCAGGGAGAGGGCTCCCCTCTATAGGAGAGGTGAAGAGAAACCCCTTATCACCAAAGCCACATCTCTCCAACCCATACAAGCTCCACCTCAATAGGAACCAAAATAAGGGAGGATATCTTCTTGCCAACCCTACAACATCCATCTCCACCTCAATAGAATATGGTTCCACCTCAAGAGGAACAATCTCCCCCTCAATAGGAGACACCGACTAAGAATCCCAATGGAAAGGAACTTCAAAAGAAAGGGATAACCTAACATCCCTCAACATCACAAGCTTCAAGTACCAGTAGGAAGAAGCTAAAAACACAACAACCAGCTCACAAATCTAGGTCCAAAGAAAAGACAATAAGCATATCCCAACCACCAGTAAGCCAGTAACCCAGTACCAATCAGATATAGATCATTAACTGAAAAATGTGGAAAGCCTTCTGCCAATAAATAATATTTGCCCCTTTTTTCCTCATAAGCTTCATAAACACAAAGGAGGCCACAACAACTTCCATAAACCATAGAGAATAGTGGGTTAAAAGATAAGAAAATAACCTAGTTAGACACCACCACCAATAAACAACCCTCTGCAACAAGCACACACTAAATCCCTTCAAATCAAGAATTCTCCATACAATAAAAGGGAACAAAACAACCTCATTAGAGAGAAAAGACAACAAAAAATTCAAAGGGACAACAAAATTCCCTCTAATATAAAATAACAAGAAAGATACCCTTAAGAAGAAAATCAATTGTGAAGGGAATAAAACAAACCCCAAAAGGAGCTATGATTTAACCAAAACCTCCCCTCTGAGAGCTCCAAAATCCCAGCATAGAACCACTGGGAATCCTTCAAAAAGGTAGGCCAAAAGCAACCAGAAACCATATTAGCAGCAACATCCTCCACCCTATCCCAACAAAGAATAAAAATTGTTGTGTCCCAACTGAATGACAACTTATTCTGCAATACCTCCACCCGACTAGAATACAACAACAACTAGCACGAAGTCGCTGCAACCCAATAGCGCAACATTAGCAACTTGTCCAACCACAAATTGCCTCCCACTAGTGATCCATCCACGTCCTCTGAATCATCTCTTCTCTACCTGCATCATCTCCAGAATTCAAATTTCCCCATCCTCTCCTCTTCTCACTCTTCTCCATAGCTTATTCCCTTCTAACACTAACTAAGGTAAGTGATTATTTTGGTTTTTGAAGAGTTACATCAGTCCTCTTATTGTATTTACTAGATTCTCTCATATTACTTTCTATATTGATGGTCGTGGCATAACCTTTCCTCAATTTTTTAGGGTTCTTTTCCCATAAGAAGTAGCCCAATTTTGAATCAAATGCTTCACAATATAGAACAAGACACATAGACTCATTTGGTTTCACCTAAGGAGGAACTTTCCTCATATTCATAATGAACATGTTAAAATCAACAACTATTTCATTAACATCTTTTTTATAGTAGTTAGCTCATGGCTTACAAACTTTGGATCCACTCTTTCTCCATACCGTAATAAAAAAAACCTCATAAACTCATACCATGAATCTATGATACTATATGAAAGAATTTTTTACCATTCTTTAGCACTTTATTTCAATGACTGCACAAGGAGCTTCATCATGACATCATCTTCTATTTCACATTCATCTATCACGTCAATGAAATGCCTCAAGTGGTCCTCACTAATGATAGCATTGTTACCTTGGAATTTTGGCACTTTTCCTCTAATCTCACCTAGGATAGGATTAGGATAACTATGAATTCCATAAAATTCCAATTGTCTATATCTTTCAAATTCTAATGGTAGTCTTACTAGAGAAAATCTCTAAGCTTTTCTTCTGGGATTGAACCCAAAAAAAATTCCTACATTTTTGTGTTGGGGGTTTTGATGTTGTTGTTGCAAATTATGTAGTTGTTGATTGAGAACAGGTTGAACAACATTATGAAATTGGTTTATTTGTTGAACCTACTGAGCAAATTGAGCTTTCCCTAATGCAATCTGTACTTCTATTTCACATTTCCTTTCTCTGATTTGGTGAATAAGATCTAGTTTATGATCTAATTTTCTTTCCCTACACTCATTCTTTTATTGAGCAAGTCGATCAACATCATGGAACAAAGTCTTCACTTCTTATTCAAATCTTGGACATAAAGTACAAGAATTGTTATATGTTTGTTTCCCCTTAGATTTCTTAGATGTGGAAGTAGAGGAAAATTCATGTCTAAATCTTTTGTATGTAGATTCTGAGATACATCTTTATTTCTTACATCAACACTTGTCTCATTTTTAGGTCTAACAAAATCATGCCTGCTATTTTTTATCCTATTATCAGTTGAATCATTTGATGTATATTGATCGTATTCTTTTGATGCACCCCATCTATTTGAAGTACCTAATTTTAAAATATTTGGAGAATTGTGTGGAGATAATATACTTGCATTCTTAGCCTTCCATTGTGCTTCTAGCCTTCTTGCATAAGAGGAAGTTGCATTAGGAATTTAATGACCTCTGGATCACTAATCCTTTTCTATTATTTTATCTTTTGTAGTTAACTTTTGGATCTTCCTTGAAAAAGTCACCACTCATTAAAAGGAGAAATCAATCTAGATCAACAAAATAATTGCTTATACTAACCAATTTCCAAGATTATCCTAGATGCACCATGGTTGTTGATTAATCTAGGTCTTCAATTTGAATCTTGATTTATAATAGTCCTTGTAACAACACTAATTTGTTAGTGTAAGTTGATAAAATGTCAAACTTTCCCAATACAATTCCATTGGCAAAAATTGGCAAACAAGGTGCAGAGGTATTTTAAATATACATTGGGCTCACACTTCACTAACAATAGTGAATGTAACTTATTCCTCAACAAAGATACTAATGTATTGGTGATTTGAGTTGTAGACCCCAAATTCCTAAGGTCTGATAACCTCCCAAGTTCTAGGGGTGTCAAACCTAGGAAGATTACCACAAACCTATGTTTGGGTTGGGAAACTTAGGGCCAAATGTTGAGGCAAGTAATACCTCCTTCAATTTTGGCTTTGCAGGACCAAGGGGAGTTTCCTTGAGGTGTTGGATTAGTTATTGAAATTATGATTGAACACTTTCTTACAACAAGATATGTCACTACATAGTGTATCCCAATACTGGTGTCATAATATACCTATGTGTTAGTTTGGATATGTAAGGAATAACACCTTATTCAATAGATGATCTACCATATAAGTGTCTAAGAATGTGTTATATGATAAAAATTTATGCTATCATATACATTCAAACATAGAAGTTGGAACAAACACACAAATAAAACAAAAATAATTGTGTAAATTAATGTATTTTGAGTGTGTTGATGATGATGGGGAGAGAAATACAGTCACAAATCAATTCCTTTATCCATTGGGAAACCAAGTATCTGAATTTAATAAAAATGCAACAGAAATGAGGTAATTCTTTAATCAAGACACCACAAAAGACTATGCCTTTCAGAATGCATAGACATGTTAGGCTTTACATATATATTCAAAAAAGAAATAAATGGTTATAGAATATTAAGCAAGTCTACTTATTTTCCATGAAGATGGCCATATATTTCCTCTATTGTGTTGAAAAGATACCTTACAAAATGATTTGCGATGATTTAATATACTTTTGGTTGAAAAACTAAATAATATATCCATAAATGTATACCATACACAAGGAGACACTCACCACTAAGATTGATTTGTCCTTCAACCATTCAATATTTGAGGTTTATAAGATATTATTAAAAATTTGGCATGAACCCAATTCATTACAATAAAAAAATGACCACACCCAAAACTCAAATTTGAATCCCTGGGGCTTCTTGTGACTATCTTTCTTTTGTTGTTGGTTTTCTAACTATTCCTCTCTCTTCTTCATGTTCTTCTCTTCTATTCTCATATCCTCTTTCAAAGTATCAACCAAGGAAGATATCCCCATGGTCAAATGGCATGTGAAATGTCAAAAATCCATGTTGCACAATAAAAACCTAACTACAAGCACAACCAACACCCAAAAAATAAGTGCCCTCTACAAACATTCCTCTTAACACCCATCATGTTTGAACATTGATGATTCATGGGTTTGAGTGTGATATTGAATGAATTCACCCAAAAAATCCACCAAAATCATGCCTTGAAGGCATTTTCTAATAAAAACATGGTCTACAAATCATAAATGAAGTATGGGTGTCACAATTTCCCTTGGATACAAACTAAAAAATGCATTAAATTTCATTAAGGATCTCTCTTGGATTGAGGTTAGATTAGTTTCAAAGGTGGTTCTGTATTAAAATGGCGTTGCAAAGAAAACCCTCCTCTCATTCTAACCATTTTTGGAAATTTGATGACCATGTGAACATTGTGAGACATTGACATCCATGTGATAAGCCAAAAATAGACATTTGTCTTCTCCAAATAAGTCATTGTTTCTTTTCTTTAGTTTTTGGTGCTTAGAAGGATAATAGGAACTTGTTGGAGGTTTCGATAGTTCTAGGAACCAATGAACCCTCTAAATCCTTTGTCTTTATCTTTACTTTTATTTTTTCCCTTGTCTTTATTTTTCTCATTTTTGAGGGTTTAAGATTGCATTAGGAGCTTTTTGAGGGTTCCCATGGTTTTATGAACCATGGGAAGCCTTTGTCCTTTACTTTGTCTTTTCTACAGAAAATCATCCTCAATTTGAAATTTTTTAAATTGGATGTCCAAGTGCATATGTGGGAAATAAACCTCCATGTGGATCATTGTGAACCATTTACCTCCTACTAAAATTACTTAGTAATAAATTGGTCGAAATAAAAGTATTCACATCACATTTGTTAAACACATCATAACCTTTTGTGGAGATCCAGGCTACAAGTGAGTGTGTAGAATTGATTCCTCCATCTAGCCAATGTGGGACATTAGAATCCTAAAAAATACTTTGGGAAGTTGGTCAATATCAAAACTACACTCATTAGTCAAAAAACATGTTCACTTACCTTTCTCCTCTTAGCAAGTTGACCACTAGGTTCTCGCAAATGCAAAAAATCAACCCCTATTAGGCCTTTGTGGAAAGTTGATTGCTATTGGTCCCATGAGAACTTGATCAACCATTTATCTTCACTTATTGAGAATACATATTGGTTCACTTGGAATTACTGGATGATGTCCTTTCCTTCAACTTTTATCTTTGGCAAGATTTGGACCTCCATCAAGTCCATGCAAGATCAAGACTATCATCTGAATTGCACCTTTTGGCCTTGAAATGATTCACTTAAATTTTGTTCAAAAAATCCAACATTAGCTCATTTTAACCTTTTTGTGGAGGTTTGAGGCCCTACTAAACTTTATGGATGATTCATTTCCAACTAAACCATACATCCAAACTTATACAATTTTGCCTTCCTCTTTCTTGGCCTTTATTGAAGTCCAACCCAATACTAAAATATGCCTAGAAAATCGTTGAAATGATTTGGAATTGTTCAATAGCATATCCCCAAAAAATTTATTAGTAGACACAAAACTTGCAACCGGTCAGTAGTAGACCAAAACTCCACTTAAGCATAACTTAGCCAATTTTTATCTGATTTTTCCCAATTTTGAATTAGGGATACCAATTTGGATGTTCTACAATGAGGAAGACTCTGAAATCCCCCCAAACTTGGTCAATTTTTTGTATTTTCACCTTTTGTACATAGGCCTGAAGGAAGCAATGATTGAAATGACAAAATACAAACCCTAATCACAGTAAATCCTTGTAAATTTTCTTAGACCATTTATAAGTGATGGGAAATGTAATATGGGAAAACAAAAGGAGAAAGGAAGACCTTGAGAAAATAATATAAAAATGAGACATAATAAAATGGGGTGTCAACATTAGGAACCCCTAAAATTTTCTCATTCCCCCCTTAAGTATCAACAGTTCTTAGAGACACTAAAAGCCCTAACACTTCAATTATTAGGTAGTTTTAAGGTAATTAAAATTTATCAAAGGTTCTCATGGTTCTAGGAACCCCAAAAATTCTTAATAGTTCCCAATGACCCTTAAATATCCAATAGTTCTTATTCCACCCCTAAGCCCCAAAAAGTTCCTAATTCATATCAAATTCTTGATGTTACTTTTTAAAAAGTGCATTTTTATTAACTTTTTGGCACTTTATTAGTTACTAGGAATTGTTCTAAAGTTCCTATGGTTCCAAGAACCTCCATTTCCTTCAACACTCCTTCATTTATCATTTGTTCTTGATCTCTTCCACACTCTAAATACTCCTACTCAACTCCATTTCCACACACTTCTTTAAAACAAAGATGAACATCCATCACAACAAGATGGAAAATGGGCATTTTTATCAACTATTATGGTTGGAAACCACCTAGAATACCTACATGCAAATGTGGAAGGATAAATAAGGTGCATGGAATATTTTACAAAATTCTTATAGAATATGCTCTCATGAAATGCACTATTTATAAGATACATTCAAAATGGTTTGTTGAAATATTTTTAGAAAATTTTAAACAAATGCATTCAACATAAATGGGAAAAATGTTGCAAGGCCTCCAAGAAAATTGATCAAGTATTTTCCAATCTATACATAGATACCCCTTATGCAAAATTACTTGGGCTTGAAATAAGAATAGTTCATATCATGCACCAAGATAAGATCTTTGGATTAGGTATAAACATCCATCAAAATGTAAATGGCAGGCATAAACTAGGATTTTTTAACCTTTGCTATAATCCTCATGGATCGTGCTTGTACCAATTGAGACCTTTGGAACTTTACATGTATATCTATCAAATCATAATGAAATTATTTTTATATTTCACTATTATATCCACCCGAGTAGACATGAATGCAAAAGTGGAAGAATGTGCAAGATAAGGCACATGAGCTATTTAATAGAATTCCTTAATGAGATGTGGCCTTATGTACATCATGATCACATATTATGTACAAAATATACTTTTAAAAATTCCAAGAAAATGTGTAGTAGGAATAATTACAAACCCCGTAAAATTTGTGTGGGAATCCTCTCTCCCTGTGCCAAAATGGGAGTTTTAAAACACACAATTTCAAAGGAATGTGGTCTCTTGGAGCACCATGAGTGAAAAAATTAGAGACTTTGAAACTAGGTATGGAAATCCATAAAATAATGGAGGGAAGGGAGATTCCATTGATTATTGTAGTTGCTTTGGAAAAATTCTTAGGTCTAGTGCCACCTAGAGTTAGAAAATTTGAGGGCAATGTTAACGATATCAATCCAAGCATTTTGATTTCTTGTGTAGACACCTAGGAGAGGAGACCAAAATTTTAGTTGACAATGTGACATCCTTACAATGACATTTAGAAATATGTTTCATCTTCATGATTCTGATGTTGTGAAGGTCTTCATTGATAGACTACCTCTTTTCCTATATAAGGAAGTGAGGGGAGTAAAGGAAACTTATGATTGCATAGTTTTCTTATGTAAATTTTAAAGCGAGGATACTCTATGATTGCTCATAAAGTGTATCCATGATTTTAATATAGAATGCATTAACACATAATTGTTATCATACTATACTTACCCAATTTTTAGGGCATTCTTATTGCTTGATCGTAAAAATTCAAGTTCCCCTCATGTATTTTTGTTATTCCTTCTAATGAAGAAAGTAGAGAACTTGCAACATATATAGAGGAATTATAATTTGAAGAAGGGTCCAACAATCTTAATGGAAGTCAATAGAATGATAGATATATTATTAGTTCACCTCCCAAAACCATGAATGGTTTTTTATATAAACTAGAAAATGTTGTGCCACTAAACAAGGGTGTGCTAGGAAAGATGATGCCCATCAAACTTGGAAAGTTTAAGAATTTAGATGGTCAAAGTGAAGCTAACATGATGAATACTAGCAGTAGAAATATTGATCCTAAGAGATGTTACTTCATAAGCTCCTATAAATATGTCTTGGATTCTTCTAATCCACAAGTATTTATATCTCCCACTCCTTATAGGAAGCAATCTAGCACCCAAAACTTACAACTAAATCCAAGACCTAGGTCCAATTTATTATAGTGTATTCTTCCAAAGGAGGTGGAGAGATCAATTCAAATGACTCCTCATATGGAATTTGTAGGTAATATTGAAATTATCAAGGCAATTCATTCTCTTAGGCCTAAAAATGATGATTTTATTGCTAGCAGTACCACTATGAATTCAAGCCTTAAAATCCATGAACTAGAGAGTAGAGAATCAAGTTAACCTATATTACAACTCTACTTTTAGAAGTTGTTCCTTGTTCTTTTCTTTTATGGGATATTTTTTTGATCTATGGAGGATTTATACAATTGGAATTTTATTTGATAGAAAGAAATCTTGGTATACCTATGACCAACACATACAAAGTGTGTAAAAGAATTTCTTGATAGAAATATGCCTATCAAAATTGACCAAATAAATAACTTTTTATTACAAAGTTAATTGTATTAATGTTTTTAAAATATTTCTTTTAATGAGTTGAAACACACACTCATAAAAAGGACTTTGTAATATTTTAAATATCTTTTTAGTTCTAAAAAAAAGGAGTTACAAGTTCGTTACAAGTTAGTTATGGGCTGGAAAAGCTATAAAATAAATGATTTTCAATGTAAAAGTAGATTTTTTACGGGGAAATTTTAGAGGACATTTTTTAAAAACTTGGTACATAAGGGATTTTGAAATTGTACCATTTTTTATAAATTTAATGAAGATTGTATATGGTTTGTGTGTTCGAATTGCAATTTTGAGTTATCATTACTAATTTATTATATGTTAAATTGATAATATCTCTATGCCATCATAGAAACCTCTGGTCATCTATTGGAACACTTATAAGCTATGCAACATGTGCCAATAAATGTAGTCATAATCTTGGTATCTCAAATTTGAGTGTATTGATACAATCTATCTCATAGTGTGTGAGCTTGCATGTCATTTTTAATTTATCTTATAGTAGCATACTTATTATTGTTTTCTTTCATTATATAGATTTAGGAATATCTATTATGGTTTTGTGATGAATCTTCTTTATGTTTATCTAAGTCTATGAAATCCTAGTTGGTATTCATGTGTCTACAACTAGGGTTTTTGTAAGTAATTTTCATTTAGTTTTTCCCTTTTATCTTTCAATATTTTGGTTAAAAACCACTAAAACCCCAATTTTGATCATTTGAGAGAGTTGTCCCTCTCAAACACAAAGGAAGACCATTATTCCATAGTAATTTCTCCAACTGTTGGTATGATTTTCATTGCTCTTCGGGTAAACAAGGTCATTCTTAGAGATAATATCACAATGACAAATTTGTTCACCAACAAATTCCTAATTAATAATTAATGTATGTACCTTTTTCCCCTTTGTGATAAATAAATGTTCGTGTGATGAGGATTTTATACTTTTGGGATTATTTTCTTGTGATGTACTTCATTAATGTGAAGATCATTTGTTTATTGGTGGTGATTAAAATTTTTAAGTTCATTCATATTGCACTTGGAAGTTCTAGCATGTGTTATTTTGGAGTTGTCAAATGCATATCTTAGAAATTCTTAAATTATTATTGACTTTGTAATTATTATGGTTTGAAGAAAATATAAATGAATTTTTCAGAGCATCTTCGAAACTCTTCTTATAGAGGGACACAAATGATCTTCAGGATCATCATTGAAAGGATGTTTCCAAAGAAAACACAAACAATCTTTTGAAACGTCGTTGAAAGGATGCTTACAAAAGAAACATGAACAACCTTCCAGAGCATCATTGAAAGGATGATTCTGAAGGAAACACGATTAATCTTCTGAAGCATTGTTGAAAGGATGGTTTTGGGGGAAACATGAACAATCTTCTAGAGAATCATTAAAAGGATGTTTTTGAAGGAAACACAAAATATCTTTTGGAGTATCATTGAAAGGATGCTTCTAGAGGAAACATAAATAATCTTGTAGAGTATCATTGAAAAGATGCTTATTGAGGAAATATGAACAACCTTCTGGAGCATCGTTGAGAGGATGCTTTTGAAGGAAATGCAAACAATATTGTAGAGAATTGTTGAAAGGATTCTTCTAGAGGAAACATGAACAACCTTTTAGAGAACCATTGAGGATACTTTTGGAATATCGTTGAGAGGATGTTTCTAGAGGAAAAATGAACAAACTTTTAGAGTCATTGAAAGGATTCTTCTCAAGGAAACATGAACATTATTTTGGATCATCATTGAAAGTATACTTTAAGAGGAAACATGAACATTCTTCTAGAGCATCATTGAAAGGATGCTTCCAAAGGAAACATGAGCATTATTATGGAGCATTATTGAAATGATACCTTTGAAAGAAATAAAAACTATAGAAGAAATATTCTACACATGTATATATACATAATTTTTGTTGAGTTAATGAGTACTTACCTATATTTTGTTGGAAAAGGGAAAAATCCATTTATACAACAAAGGTTGGATTGTCATTTGATCGTTTGAATGAACTCTTTTCTGTTGGATACTTTTTGGTACAAATATAATTTATGACCATTCACTATAAGTGTGTGCATCATAATGAATTGGTTTTTAATGTGTGATTCCATTTTCAAATACTCTTTCCATGTCATAAGGTCCTAACCAACATGTTCAAATTTTTCATATAAGATCTTTGTATCTGTATTCAAACAATAATGTCCGCTCTCCTTTGTGAAATTTCCTTTCCTTGATATGATAATCATGTCATACTTTCCTTTTTTGTTGCATCAATTTAGTCTATTGTATGGCTTCCAATCATAGTCCTTCTAATTAATTTAGTTGCAATATCCATCCCACTTGAGCTCTATTTATATTTAAATGTACATCCATAGTTGTCCTCAATGTCTGGAGCTCAAATTCAATTGGTAGGATAGTTTCATCCTTAAAACCATTTCATATGGTGAAAATCTTGTAATTAATTTTCAAGTAGAGTTATACACCCAAATAAATTCATGCAATTTATTCACCCAATATTTTGTGATGCTTCAAATTATGTTTGTAAGAATGCTTTCTAGGTCCCAATTAGTCACTTCCACTTAACTAATTGCTTTAGGATAGTATGGTGTCAATTTTCCATGGCTTCCTCAAAAATGGTTAATGAAATCAAAAGGAACCTTTGAAATGATTTGGGGCCCCTTGTCTGTTACATAGATCTCAATGCTCCAAATCTGAGGAATATTATATTGTCGAGGAAATTTGCTACTTGTTCTTCCTTGGCTATTTTGAATGCTTAAAATTTTATCCTTTGTAAGATAATTTATACATACATGTACTCCTTCCCCTAAGATGGTGGACCATTGGGCCTCATGAAGTCCAATCCCCACTTTTCAAATGGCTCCAAGACCACTTGAGACTAAAGGGGCATTTCACTAGATGTTGTTGGTCTCCTAATTTGTTGGCACTCGTCAAATTGTTGAACATATTATTTAACATCTTTGTGCATTAAGGACTAGTAACATCTAGTGCCCAGGATTTTATGGGAATTCCTTTATGCATAATAATTTCCTCTAGAGGGATCATCACGACAAGCTCTCATAATGTTGTAAGGTTTCATCAACTCCAACACACCTATGTGAAATCACATTAGGTCCACACATTTGAATAAAAAAATGTTTAATCCATTTAAATTTTTCTCTCCCAAACCAATCTCCTTCTTTGTTTTGTAGAAAGAATCTATAGGGGAATGCTCGTATGACCAAATAATTGGGTACATAAGAAAAACATGGGGTATGCATATATATAGAAAACAACTATTGATCTAGAAACTCATCTTTCACTGGTTCATCTCCTTCCTTCACATGTTGTACATCCTAGATATAAAATCAACTACTATGTATTTTCTAGGTTATCTATGATAGGTATGTTGAATTCATGGATTCTAGTAACAACCATTTTATTATATGTCCACTCACAACATGTTTATTCATTAGCTATTTAATAGTTGAATAGTTTGTGTATTTTATTACCTTATAACCTATGATAGAATAGTATAATTTATTGAGGGTGTGCACAACAACCAAGAATTCCCTCTCTATAGTAGTGTAGTTTCTTTTAGTAGGATTCAAGTTTTGGGTGATGAAATAAATGATATAATTCCCTTTATCTTCATCTTCTTGTCCAAGGAGTACACCAATGATGTCATTTGAGGCATATATGTAAATATAAAAAGGTAATGCCTAGTTGGGTCCACACAACCATGGGGAAGTTATCAACTTTTACTTAATGGTTCTAAATGTGGTTTTTCATTCTAAAGTCTAAGAGAACTCAACATCTTTTTAGAGTAAAGAAAACATGGGTGCTACAATTTTGCTAATTTTTTCTATGAGCATATAATAATAACTAGAATTCCCAAGAAAACTACACATATTAGTTTGTGTCTTTGGAGATTCTAACCTTTGTATTACCTTGATATTTTTAAGATCAATCTTAATACCCTTTATAGAGATGTAATGTCCCAACACAATCCCATGTTGGACCATAATAAAACATTTTTCATGGTTGAGGGATAGTTGATGCTCCTCACATCGTTTAAGTAATTTATCTAAATTTTGTAGTCCGTTTTCAAAGGTGTTGCCATGTATTAAGAAAATTTCTATGTAAACTTCTACATAATCATTCACCATCTCAACAAAATTAGCCAATATTGCTCTCTGAAATGCAACAAGAGTGTTACATAGTCCAAATGGAAGAACTCTATATGTGAAGGTTCTCTGTGGACATATAAAAGTGGTATTATTTTGATCTTTTGGGGAAACATGTACATGGTATACAAACTAAATCCACACAAGAATAAAAAGTAGCTTCCAACTAGGTTATCTAGGACCTAATCAATAAATGGTAGAGGAAAATAGTCTACGTAGGTTACTTTATTGATTTCTCTATAATCCACATAGACTCTCCGCTTTCCTCCTTTCTTTGAAACGGTCACCAAAGGTGAAATATGTTGACTTTTTAGAGATTGGGTAAATGAATCCTACTTTCAAAATTTTATCAATATTTGTTTTGACTATTTATCTAAGTGTGGGATTGAGGTGATGCTAAAATTGACAACCCAGTTTGACTTATTTGGTATAAATGTGATGTGTACAAATATTTGGATATATTCCTCTCATGTATTGATAATCCCAAACAAATGATCTATATGGTTTACTAGAACATTAAATAACTAAAATTCTTGTTGTTTTGTAAGCTAACTATTGATGTTTAGAGTTTTGCTTGATAATACCATTTTTTTCTCTGAACGACTGGAGGTGATCATGTAAGTTTCACTCATCTAAGTATTAAGAGGACAATAGTGAGGTTCCATCATGTGGAAGGTGGTATTATCTTTAAAGAAACTCTCACTTGTTGGGATTATATGTGCCAAAGGACAATGAAATGCTGAGAGGAATTCTTTTTAATTTGGGTGAATTCTATGATGCTTCTTTAGATGTAGATTTGTAGTGTGTAGTTTATGTCCATGTGTCTTATTCATCATTTGCATCTAATAAATTTTTGACTTATAAATCATCTTCCATTTCATTGTGGTTTTTTTTATTATAACCATTGCTAATTGTGCCAAGTTTTCTTGTTTACTAGTGCCAATTGGTTCAACTACCTAAATTTTATCAAACTTATTTATAGATGGTTAAGAAAAAGGATACAAATATAATTGTTTTCTATTCAAACCATTAGAAATATTGTTTCCTCCTTAATTGATAGTCTATCAAGGCACCCATCGTAGCTAACAAGGGTCTTCTTGGTATCAATGAATAGCTATCTTTTGGAGTTAATGACTTGATAACCTTAAAATCCATAAGCTATTCCCAGGGTTCCACCATGACCAAAATATTTAACACTCCTTTTGGGATGGTGATAGATTTATCTACCATCTATAGAACAATTAATATAGGTTGGATATTTTTAATTACATCCTTTCCATCATATTGGCTATCATAACATTTATAACAACTTCCAAATCTACAAGGGCATTAGGAATTTTAATTCCATCAATAGATACTATAACTACAGAACTACCGATATGATTGTATTTAGGTGGAATAAATTTTCTTAAAATGAGGTCAGCTAGATGTCCATCAATTTGGACAGTATTAATCTACTTCTTCTTTCTCCCTAGATTTTTTATGTATAATTGTTTAACAACTTGGTTGATCTCAGGTATTTCTTTAATTGCTTGAAGCAA
The DNA here is from genome assembly GCA_007115665.2 of Sequoiadendron giganteum. Taxonomy (NCBI): domain Eukaryota; kingdom Viridiplantae; phylum Streptophyta; class Pinopsida; order Cupressales; family Cupressaceae; genus Sequoiadendron; species Sequoiadendron giganteum. The sequence continues at coordinate 108,816,061 of CM021110.1, forward strand.
CAAAACTTTAATGTTTTACTGCTTGATTTCTTGCAAAGGTGGGCCTCAATCAAACTAATTGGTTTCAAAGGATAGTTTAGATTGACCTTTTAAATCTTGACCAATTTGATAGGCTTGTAAAGTTTGTTAGAGATAAGGGAATTACTCCTAGTAAGGATTCATCTCCTAATGTTCCTGCTGCCCCAAAACCAAAAACTTCATAGAATAACCTAGTTTTTGCTCCTCCAACTACTTCTGGATGTATTGATCTGTTCTTTATTTCCTTACTTGTTAATGGTTTTAAGTTAAGTAATTGTGTTATAGATTCTGGTGTATCAGACAATGTGATGCTAGCCAATGTAGCCATTTCTTTGGGTTTGAATCTTACAAAAACTTTTAGTCATTGTTTTTCTATGGAAAATAAGCAAATACCTTTAATCGGGCAGATCAAGATGCGTAGTTTGCATTTGCTGCATATTTGAAAAAGAAGATCAAGATGACAACCTTGGTAGTAGATGTGCCAGCATCTTATGGAATTCTCCTTGGATGCAATTTCTGTAAAGATTTTGGAGGAGAGCTTAACATGGATATGTTAGAGGCCAGGATACCCATAAAGGGTGTGATGCAGAAGTTGGTTCTTGAAAGGGAGTCAAAATTATTAGTAACTAAGTCTAATGAACCAAGAGCTCAAATTTTATTTGAGTCTTCGGGTGTTGGAACTTATTATTTGCAAACAGAGGAATATGTTGAATCTTCAACAAGTAATACAAAACATGAGCTGGAAAGTGTTGGTTCTTCTCCATCAACAAATGAGTCATTATTAGATGATTTATCCATCTCAGATTAGGAAGCTTCATCGGATGATGAAGCTACGGATTTTGATGTTGTTAGTCTTGGTGATCCGAATGAAGTTTGGGTGATTGATTTTGACGACAGTTGTTCTTCCACTGGTTCGAGAGCTATAGTTGTTTTTGTCTCTCCAAAAGGAAAATATTTTCCTTTTTCTTTAAATTGCAGGGTGATAATACTAATAATACGATTGAATATGAAGCTTTGTTATTAGGAATGAAAGTTGCAAGTAAGAAAATAATTAAGAATCTTCATGCCCAAGGTGATGTTGAGTTGGTGGTTTTCCAGATAAGGAAATTGTATCAAACAAATAATGAGAGACTGAGGCACTATCGCAATCTCGTTTGGGATTTATTGAGGAGTTTGATGCTTTTGATATTTTTGTAGTTCCAAGGGAATACAATGACAAAGTTGATTCTTTAGCAGTTTCAGCCACACTCTTGATACCACATAAGGATTTTCATGGTCCTACCTATACCATAGAATTGGTCTTCCACCCAAGTGTTCCTGACAACTTAGATAACTGGCAGATTTTTAATGATGATCATCAAATTGTTGCCTTTTTGGAAAAGGTGGAAAACTTTGATGAGTTATACTTTGAAGGAAGTGATTCTCCACCTTGAGAATCTATCTTTGAGGTTGATCCAATTATAGGTGAAGAATTCCTACAGATCAAAGGAAATAAAATTCCCAAAGGGTTGGAATCTCTTGAGAGAATTTTTCACAAGCATGATCGTTATGTCAAGAAGCAAAAGACAGAATTTGACTCATCAAATGAGATTAAGTGGATTAATTTAGGAACTGAAGTAGATACTAAAATGGTAAATATTGGAAAGTGTTGCACAATTGAAGAAAAGAAACAATTTCTTGAATTATTATGAGAATATATGGATGTTTTGGCGTTACTCATATGAAGATCTAAAGTCTTTTCATTCAAAATAAGTACAACATGAAATTCCACTCAAAGTTGGAGCGTTGCCTTATAAGCAAAAACAAAGGCAATATAATCCCAAGATTTTTGGAATGATCCTTCCAGAGATTCAAAAGATGTTGAACGCATGAATTATATTTCCTATTCATCATTCAACATGGATAGCTAATATTGTTCCTATTCACAAAAAGAACAGTGAGATTTGCATTTGTGTGGATTTTCAAAATCTAAATCAATTATCACTGAAGGAAAACTATCCTCTTCCAGTGATGGATCAAGTTATTCAAATAGTGACTAGATCAAAGATGCTTTCTATACTAGATGGTTTCCTCAGTTACAACCAGATAGAGGTCAGTCCAGATGATCAACATAATACGATATTTACAATGCCATGGGGTACTTTTGCATATCGTAGAATGCCTTTTGGTCTTATCAATGCTGGCACCACATTCCAACGTGTTATGGATTTGTATTTCCGTGATGTATTGGGTAAGTTCATCATAGATTACCTTGATGATCTTATAATATTTTCCAAGAAATGTCATAAAAATTTCTATCATTTGAGGCAAATCTTAGAGAGATGCCGACAACATGACATTTCCTTGAATCCTAAGAAATCAATTTTTGGGATTACAGAGGGAAAAATTCTTGGTCACATTGTGTCCAAGGAAGGTATTAAAATTGATTTTGAAAGGGTCAAAAGTATTCAATCTCTTACTTTTCCATAAAGTAAGAAAGTTATTCATTATTTCTTTGGGAAGGTGAATTTTCTATGAATATTTGTACCAAATTTTGTAGAGAAGACTCGTCATATTGTTAATATGATGAAATGAACTACCACTTTTCATTGGAATGTAGAAGGAAAAGCTACGTTTGATGATATCAAAGAAGCTATTGCTCATGCATCGGTGTTAGTCTGCCCAAACTACACGAAAGAGTTTATCATGTATAGTTATGCTTTTGAGCATACACTCTCAACAATCTTGGTACAAGAGAATAGTGAGGGTTTTGAATCGCCAATTGCGTTCATGAGCTATCCCTTGAAGAATCATGAATTAAAATATTCCCAAATGAGAAACATGTTTTTTTTGTGGTTAAGGTAGTGAAGCATTTCAGGTTTTACATCCTTAATAGCCATGTCAAATCCTTGGTTCCATATTCAACTGTTAATTCCATCTTGACACAGCAGGAGTTTGGTACAAAAGGGGGCAATTGGATTGCCAAAATTTAAGAATACGACATGGACATCAAGCCCACTAAGTTGGTGTGTGGGAAAGGTTTATGTTAGCTCATTTTTTATAATAATCCTAGTGAATAAATTCTAGAATCTGAAGAGGTAAGTCCAAATGAGTTTCCAATGGTGTTGTTTGTCAGTACTACTGATGAATAGTATTCAGATATTACTCATTTTCTCATATATGGAGAATTTTCGAACCCCTTGACTCTTAAGGAGAAAAGAACCATCAAACTCAAATTAGAAAATTACATCTTGTGGGATAATGGGTTGTACAAGCGAGGTTTGGATGGTACTTTCTTGAATTGTGTTAATAAAGCACAGCAAAAAAAATTGTTGAAATCTTTTAATGATATAGCTTTTGGTCGAAATTTCTTAGCACCGGTCATAGCCCACAAGATCCTGAGGTGAGGTATTATTGGCCTACACTTTTTTAGGATGCGTACTCATGGGTGCGTAAATGTGAACTATGCCAGCAATTTTTAGGTAAACCAAAGTTGGCAACTCTACCCTTGAAATCGGTCGTCATTGAAGAGCCCTTTCAACAATGAGGGATTGATTTCATTGGTACAATGAATCCACCTTCAAGTGTGGGACACACCTATGTCATGACTACAACTGATTACTTCACCAAATGGGTGGAGGCAATATTGATGAAGCATGCTACTTCAGAGGTAGTATATAATTTCATGAAGGAAAATATCATATCCAAGTTCAGTGTGCCGAACAAAATTGTTGTTGACAATGCTTTTGCATTCTTGTCAAGCAAGATCACAAAATTTTGCTTTGAGCATGGTATAACATTGTCACATTCATCTGATTATTACCTGCAAGGTAATGGTTAGGCTGAATCCAGTAACAAAAACTTGGTTACTATAATTCGAAAGCTTAAGGATGAAAATCAACATTTGTGGCATAAAGCATTGTATGATGCTTTGTGGGCAGATAGGATTACTCCAAAGTGGGTGATAGGCATGTCCCATTTTCAACTCTTGTCTGGGTTGAATGCTAAAATTCTCATTACATTGGAACTACCCGCCCTCAAGTTGGCTAAGGCTATTGAGGATGATACTTTCGAAAGTTTGGTTGATAAGCGAATTATGTATCTCTCTGAATTGGAGGAGAAACACATTCAGGTGGGAAACCATATTATAGATCACCAAGAGCAAGTGAAAAATATTTTCGAAAAGAAGGAAAAGTCTCATGAATTTAAGGTTGGTGATCTTGTTCTCTTGTGGGACAAGAGAAGGGATCCAAAAGGTATGCATGGAAAGTTCGATTCACTATGGATGGGACCATTCAAGATTCATCAGCTACATGGTGAAAATAGCTTTATTTTAGCATATGAAGATGGAACACCATTTGCTCTTCCACACATTGGGAAGCATCTGAAACATTTTACACAATGAGGTGACAAATGTTCAATGTAAATATTTGCATAGTCTTTGTTTCTTTTTATAGTCTTTTTGAGTCTTTTTTTGGTCACCTGACTCTATGCCCAATGGATGGATAAAGGCACTTGGAGTCTAGAGTTCTTCTCCCTTCATTAATTTCAAATAATGACTGAAGGAAGCTCCCCAACTAGAGCCAGTTGTTATCCTCAAATCCAGTTGTGCTCGATTCACGAGATAAACCCTATGAAATTGGTTCGTTTCGTAGGCCCGTGCACTCTAAGCATGCAAATCAAGGCAAATTTCAATTTGTCTTCATGCATCGTCCTGAGCCTCAGATTGTCCCTTCAAGCGCTCATCCTCCATCGTTTCTCGAAAACCTTCAAAATGAATGTTTTGTCAATTTTTAGCTTCTGGGAGTTAGAATTTTTTTTGCTCATGCAAGAGCGTTGTTTTTCAACGCCCCTACATGAGTGGGTTTATTAAAAAAGTTATGTGTTGGAGCACTATTTTTCAGTGCTCCTACACTCTTCCCTCACTCTTCATATGCACAAGTGTTGATTTTTCAACGCTTTGACATATGGTGTTTTGTTCAAGTTTTTTGAATGTTCGAGCACCAATTTTTACCACTCTTGCACCTTCATTTTTTATCATGTTTTTTTTAACATGTAAGGGTGGTGGAAATCACCTTTCACCACCCCTACATGTTCCCACCTCCTCCCACATGCGTGAATTAATGAACTGAAAGTTCATTAATGACCCTTTTATAAATGACTTTAAAGGGCTTTTAAGTCAATTTTAGTTTCATTTTAACTTTTATACTCTGGATATCTCATCTCTATCTTGTGTCTACTACTCTGAGCCTTCGTTGAGTATTAGATTGGCAGATTTTGTGCAGTTTATTTAGACTAGGGTTTTCACTTTTCATCATTTTCCTTCTATTTTAGGTATGTTCTTCCTTTCTTTTCATTCATTCTTTCCTCTTTGTCTTTTAGTGATTAAGAAGGTTTGTAATGTTCGCTACTGTCTTCTTATTTGCATTTTATTTTTCTTTTAGTTTTGATTCCTTCTGTTTGTTTTCTTCTACATACTTCTTTTTGCCCTAGCTTTCTAGGGTATTGTTGTTTCCTTGTTAATTTTCATTGCTCAGTGATTTTCATGTTATTTTCGTGAGATCGAGGGCATCAATTTTTAAAACCATACCCTTTGTTCTTCCTCAGATGTCAGAGTGTAAAAGTGGTATCTATCACCTCTAATACATTCATGTTTTCATTTTCAAATTTTGTTTGCCCTATTTTTTTATTAGGGTATCATCTTCAAGGATTTTCGTTGCTTGATGTTTTTTGAGTTTTTCCCCTGCGTATCAGTGTTAATTTTTGAATCCATAGTCTTTATTCCTCCCCGAATAGTTGGCATGTATGTGTGGTGAAAATTATTGCTAACTCATTTAGTTTTTTCCCCTAGTACAATGGTGTTAATTTTTTACGCCTTAACATTTTAAAAATTATGTGCATGTCCAAGCGAGGTTTTCCACCGCTACTTCATGAGAAATTTGTTCCTAGATGTTGAGGCGGTAAAAATCATTGCCTCAACATATATCTCAACAATCTTTAACTCTCGCCTGTGTAAGTGAGATTTTTCACCGCTTCAACAAACTTAGCTCATTTTCCTTTGATGTAAAGGTGCTAATTTGTGTTGCCTTTGCATGAAAAGTGTTGTGACAAGCTAAAGATGCATAAGTGAGGATTTTTACTGCTATTACATGAAGTGATCTTTCCAAGAGTTGTCAGGGCACTAATTTTTAACACTCTTACAACTATTCTTTTCAAGTCTTCCCAAAGCATGTCGGAGCACTATTTTCAGTGCTTGTACATGAAATTCAGTTCTTCCAAGTGTAAGGGCATTTATTTTCAGCGCCCTTGCACAAATAATAAAAAAAAATCACCAACACTTGAAATCATCCCAAATCGCTTTCTAAACTTCCTTCTTTTCACTTTTGCTCCATTTTTCGTGCTTCATAGCCCACATTTTCTCACTCCAAATTTCTTGCCTAAATTCATGCATTATGTTTGCTTCTGTAATGCATATTCTCCTAACATTGAATAAATCCATGTTTCCTTGTAGTTACCTTCAGCTCCTATCAGGTATTCTTCGGAGGTGATTTTCAATGATATCTTGTGATCTTAATGACAACAGAATAATCTCATTCATCTTCCAAGAAAGACAAAATGAAGTACAAGTATCAAGGTGTCTACCCACCCATAGTGGTAACCTCTGAGATCGATGAGATCAAGGACACAAAAATTGGTCACCTTGACATGGAAGATTTTGTAAAGAGGAAAGTAGCCATTGGAAGGAGACTTGCAAGCAATCATCCATAACAATATACATCGAGTGGCTTCATTTCTAGTTGTTGCTCACTACCCGAAATTTATCTTATAAGTTGCCTCACACTATATCAAGGATGATAGGAGTGTTAGAGATTCTTTTGGGCACATTATGATGAGATTGGATCCAAAAGTTCTTTGACATAGTTTTCATGGTTCCAAACATGGAAAAGTATAAAACTATTTCCATTCAACAAGGTCAAGAGGCTTATGAAAAAGATGAGAAAAAATACAAACAATTGATCAATTCATAATGGTTGAAGACTCTGAGGCCCACCATTTCTAGATGACCTAAAGCTCTTCCATGAAGTGACTTTAAGGAAGATTTTCAAGACATGATCACTCTTCTTAGCAGGGTGAAAGGTTTACCTATCTCATTCAATTTTCAAGATTGGATGTACAAGTACATCTGAATCATCAGGAGGAAGAAGGCACACATAGACTAGGGTACACAGATTAGTGATGAGATTCATGAGCAACTAATCAATATGCAAAAAAACCTTGAAGTTCTACACGACTTCCTACCCAGTGTATGTTGTTGTTGACATGAGACAATTTCTAAGATTGACAATGAAAGGAAACAAAAGTGTTGTACCGATATATGATTTCTAGTCTCATATCACTTTGGGAGGAAGTATCAAGCATTTCAGAAGATTGAATGATGCTTTCTTTTCACCTTTGCTCTTCTTGTTTGATCCAACTCTAAAGAAGAAAAGAGTATCAGATGAAGCGTTCAAAGTTGTCAGCAAGTTTGGATGTATTTTCTTGCAATTTGTCACTTTTACATATTTGAGAGTAGGGTGCTACACTAGATACCCATATATATTGCCAAGATACCATTTTGATAGGTCGATTTTGATGGAATTATGCAGACAGCTAATTATAGTACACAAGGAACGCTAGGCAATTCACAAAATAGGCTTTAAGTTTCCAATTGCTATTGAAAGGTATTTTATTCAAAGTATACAAAAGGCCAAATTAGTAGTAGTAGAGATTAAGATTATGACCAAAAGGTCATACAAGTATAGGCATGATTTTGACTATAGGGATGTCAATAAAAAAATCAGGAAAATTCATAATCATGTCTACCATTTTGAAGACATATGGGCATAATGCAGAGATGAAGAGGACATTCGAAGAATGGAATTTTTTAGATTAATTGTGGAGAAAATCAGAGATCTAAGCTTGACTAATATACCAAAGGATTTTGAAGATTCTAGTGATATTCTAGGCTCTGCATATGAAGAAAAGGAGATTGCCAGTAAGCCCTTACCTTCAATTTAGTGGTCCAAAAAAGAGATAATTTCCATTCGAGCAAGACTCGCTCCTATTTTGCAAAACACAAGTGAAAGGTTACAAAGGCATGGTTTTCAATTGAAGTCCTTTAGAAAAGAGTTTGAGGGAGAGACATCAGAAGGTGAAGCCAACTGCCAATAGGAAATCTGAACCAAACACAGAGCTACTGATGTCCCCTCTTCTTCACATAGAGGTCCTAAGATTAAATTCACTTGTGGAAAAAGTACAGTGTAGGCTCTTGAAGAAGAAGAACCATTTGGAGAGGAACGAGAACTTGCATCTGAGGAGAAACTAGAAGAAGAAGAAGAAGAAGGAAATGAGAGTGAAGAATATGAAGAGTCTGTAGAAGATGAACAATCATAAGAGGATCAAGGAGAGGAAGAAGGTAATGAGGAAGAAGAAAGACATAATGAGGAAATGCAGTTATCTCCTCATGATAACATCATTGGAAATCCCCCTTAGATCTCATCGCCTATTACTACCAATACTCCTCACACTCCTCCAAACCCCACTACTCCTCCACCTTCTCTTCCTACTTCACCTCCTCCTATAACTACTTTACATGCATTGAAGGTAACTATTCCTCCATCAACATAATCAATTCTTTCCACTCCCTCCGTAGGATCCATCTTGCAAAGCATTGATGTTTCCTCAGGTTCCCCATCATCTATTATAAGTCTATCCTTTCCATCATATGATATTTCTTCCCAAGATAAGTTTGATTGGTTTAAGAAGGAATCATTGTAGGATCCGCCCAATTTGCAAAATCTTGGTGCAATCATGACTAACACAATGCCAATTGTTACCACAACACTTGTTTCTACAGATGTGGCTGCTACACAAGAATTGGTAGTTGGTCAAGCAGGTAATACTTCATTTCTTCCTCCTTGGTTAATCTCACAAGTATCTAAGCATAAGAAATAGATGGTTTCTCCAGATGAGCTAGATCTTGAAGAGATAGTGCTTCCAAAATCCAAAGGAAAGAAAAAGGAAAAGATTTATTCTAGACTACATGTAGAAAAATTAGGCCATAAATATGTGGATATTGTAGCTCCTCCACAAGATAAGGGTGATGTAAGCATGGATGATTACACTATGACAAGGATAGAACTTGCGAAGGTCACAAATGCAAGTGTTATAGAATATGCCCAGGTTTCTCTAAAAGCAATAGCAGGCAGGCTTGATAAGATGGAGAAAGCTAGGGACATGCATAAGGAAAGAGTTGAGAACTATGCATCGATGTTAAGGAAAATCATAGGAACATCTGAGAATGTGCAACCTATGGCCATGGTGAATATTGAGGAACCATATGTTGAAAAGGTGGAAACATATGTTTCAAAAGCTAAAATCATTTATGAGTTTGATGATACAATAATTGAACAGGGCTCAAAGTACATAATTGATGCATTAGAGAATTTTGCTCAGATTTCCAAGATGAAAATAGAGCTAGATAAAACAATGTATGCACTTTCTACTGAGAAAAAGCAAATGGAGCAAAATCTTGAATCAGGGTTGCAATTAAAGGAAGTGAATTTAAGTAAGTTAGTACAATTCGGGGTCATTCCAACAAAGAAAAGTATGTGGAGTTTAAGGAGTCAATTAAGAACCACATATTTTCCATCAAGAATCTCATTGAGAATATTCAACAAGTGTAGGAAGATGTTGAAGAACATCAAGTTATCTTGGTGAATAGAGTCGAAGAGTTGCCCGGGAGGCCTCTTGATGAGGATAATACCTTTCTCTTAGCAAGCGAGATTGTCCAAATGTACAAGGAAGCTATTCAGAAATAGTTGGAGGATGAAGCATTCTCACTATCTTAAATGGATACTTTTTTTGATGTACAACTCATCGTGGACAACCTCAAAAACCATATGGATAGGTGCAAAAAGATCTGCTCTACTACAAGGAAGTCAATCACAAAAGTTCACACAATCATTTACTACACTATTGGACCAAATGAGGTGACCATGTAGGAGATCAAGAATAAGTATGAAGATTTCTAGGCCAGGAGCAAGGAACCATAAAAATCTTCTTACATCTCTAGAGTTAGATAGTTCCCATGCTTTTTTCTATGCTTTATGTAGATAAGTTTTGACATTTTACATGTCATTTTGAAAAATGTAATTACACGTAAAAATGGAGATGTTCTCCTACATTCATGGACAACACCTTTGAATAAGTCAATAGTTGGTTAGGTTTTTTCCTAGATTAGCTCTCCTCTCCTATCTATAAATATGAGAGGATTCTTTTGTATTATTTACCTTTATCTTATGCAAAGAAGTATTTCCCAATTGTGAAGCAATATTGAAACTTTGAATTCATTTTTGTGAAACTATTTTTGATCAATAAAGAAGCTAAGTTGCACACCAAACTTTGTGTTGGGACAATTATCTTGTTATTTGATTGAAATTGGCAGTGTTTAGTAATTGAGATTGAAGGGCTTTTGAGTAAAACTGTGTAGAATTTGAGCTACACCTATTGCTTGAAATTATGATATTGTTGATGTTATTGGTGAATTGTCTATAATAATTTGTTCTTATAATTATTTATGTTGTTTTTGGATCTAATTGTGAAGTATATTGAAGAATTTGTGTTTCTTTTACAACGCTGGTTACTATTTTGAAGAGTTCACTATCGGAAACTACGAAAAGACTTTGTGACTTTGTGAGCTTTCTTGTTACTTATCTTTTATCATACTGGTATTCTTATAATTTTCTTTGACAAGTTAGGAGTATTGGGATTACTGCTTAGTTTCTATTTTAAAGTTGTATCGCATCCAAAAAAAAATCATGAAACATTTTAAAACATACTCTCTGAAAAAAGAGAGAATCATGAATGTGACACACCCCCATACCACTATTGTAGTGTACATTATTATAAATATTTGATTAGTTTTCCTTAGTTTCAATAAGTAGTAATAAGGGCGCCTCCCCTTTCTGAGAGGAGAGATTCTATCTCACATAACTATGGTTGAAATTAAATTTTGTAATTAGTTAAAAAAAGATTACAAAATTTTCACCCTTCAAAGTTGACCGTTGTTGATTCATCCACTCTAGGGGTCCCAAGAGTATGGTCCCCAATTTTATGTGCCTTGATATTGAGGCCAAGGTGTGTTCCACTAATTATTGTTCCAAGAAGGTTGAAGACACCATGAGGGATTTGAGGTTTGACCAAAGCATAAATTATTTCAAGGTCATTGTCCTATGTGATTAACTTCTTTATCAACTAAAGAAGACTTTTATTAGAAGTTTTAATTGGCTAGAGTAAGTCACATTGGTCAGTTTTATGATTTTTATTATAGAGTTGACAAACATCTATCTTGTCTAGAGGACACTCTCACAAAAAATGTTTATTCCTACATCTAGGGCAATAAATGGAAAGTATCTTTGAGTTTAATTTTTTAGCTTGCAATTTCCTCTATTAGTTGTCCTATCTCATTTACTCCTTTCACAATATTGGCCTTTCTAATTCCTCCTCTAGTTTGGATGTAGTTTTTGTAGAGCACAATTTTTTATCAAGCTCCAATTTGACTCCATCTCCTTTTCCCATCAAATTGAGGGCCCATCAAGAGTCCTCTTCTATTCCTTTTAGAAAGATGGTTTTAACCACTTCAAGGTGTGACATTTTCACAGCCACATTGCTTCAACATAAGAAGGAATCTATCGAAGTAGTCATCCAAAATCTATTCTTCTTTTTCTCAAGGAAAAATAATTCTTCCTTCGTATGACTAACTTGACAATAATCTTGATATTTATTTAGAAATATTATTTTCATTTCCCAGTAGGAGCTAATTGATCCAAAGGACAACCCCATGAACCAACACATGGTTGAATACTTTAAGGTAGAAGGGAACAACTTCAACTTATAGTTATCTGTTTTATAGTCATATAGTTGGAAAAAGACTTTGACCTCAAAGAGAAATCGATTTGGGTCGTCTGATGATAAACTGTGGAAGGTAGGTAGATTGGTAGGAGAGATTTATTATGGGAGCATCTTAATTTGCATTCAAATTGATTGGATAGGTGAAAATTCATTCTAACCTCCTTGTCTCTCCTCCATTATTCACTTCTTTGATATTGTTATTTGTGATGTTAAATGGATTGATTAGGAGGGTCTTGAATAACCAATTATTTTTGGTAGATTTCTTCAACTAGGACTTCTTTTTATTTTCTTTGGTTGTTTTTATTTTTTGATGTTTGTGTTGGTGGGTTTTATAAATAAATATTTTGTGAGGTCCCTTTTTCTTGTACATGTATAAGAAAGAGAACTTTCTTTTTAGAAGGCTATCACTTTGTGTTTGTAATAACACCTTGTGTAAAGAATGCACGAGTCCTTGACAATAGCACCAAAAAGTGATGAGGTGTTATAAAGTCTCACACTTTTGTCAATTAATTATTGTATCAACTAGGGTGGTATCCAAGGTTGTGTACAAAAAGAATTTAGGTATCCTATTCTAATGCAATTTTTTGAATCAAACAAATAATGCTTATGCTTGAAAGGAACTTTTTAAGTAGAAGAATATTTTGAAATTTGATCTACATAAACATCGTTAATATAATCTATGAAAATTATTTAAACTCTATTGTAATGAATCAAAATTTATTTAACTATTGATTTGTTGGAAATGAAATATTTTTGAACTAATCTTCTATTTCCCTTATCTTTCTATAGAATGCAAGAATTTAGAAGAACATAGCAATAATACAAACTTATTTATCTATAGAAATGTAAGATCTTCATATTACAATTGATTCATACTTATTTATTTTTGGAGTGTAAATTTTTAACATATACTGAAGAGTATAACAAAAAATCTAGACTTCTACATCTATGAAATGTAACATTTTCTTATCACATAAATATAAACATGTAGAAAGAAAAAATAAACAACACATACATATAAAAACTAGACATGTAGGTTATAAAGGATTCCATAACACAATTACTCAAACATAAATATAATTCCTAACCAAGCTACTTATCTCTATCACATGTTTTACTTCCTTAGTAGAGTATCCAACTTTCTAGAGGATAAAAGTATTCAACTCACACAAACATTAACCAAGTATATCAATGATTTGTAAAATAAGAAAACAACAATATGTGCAACTAAATAAATGATTATATATTAATTCATGCATCAAGATTTTATTTATTGAACATTGGGAGATATATTTATAGTACATCCTAACTCCTAAACTATAGCATAGTGGGCAACCATGCATCAATGTTGTTAAAATTTTGTTACATAAATTTATTAATAAAATTAGATTTGTATTAAATAAAATAGTTGATCACTGACGAAATCATCACTAAACACGAGTCTTCTAGCTTTATTGTCTTTTGTAGAATCAACAATCACATGGAATTTATCTTTGTTTTTTAGGAAAGGAGACATCTTCCTCCAAAATTCTTCCTATAATAACTTCAACTTGTGAAAATTATGAAGTTGTTGTGAAAGGGACCTTTTAGAGTCATGGCCTTTTGGAGCTTTTGAAGAGTCCTTTCTTGATCACTATTTATTGTGCTATTTTCACAAAAAACATGAATTCCTACATAATCATCAACAATTAAAAACCTTTATTAACACAAAGAGAATAAGAAACATTCATGCATTAATATTAATCAAGATTGTAAATAATATGCTATATGATCATATTAATTTCAACATGATAGAGGTTATGGATGGTCAAGAAATGGTAATTTATCCTAATAATAAGGTGAATGCTTTATACATCATTAAAGGGTAGCAACCATTTCTATGTTCATCCACAATACTTTGTGAGTTATTGTAGTGAAATAACTTGCACAAGAGAAGAAGACAATATGAAATATGTTACAAAAACTTGATAATAATATGCCACTTTGAGGGGTAAAACTCCTAATCCACTTCGAGGAGATACCTCCAATAGTCTTCATCGAGAACACAATACTTAACATGATGATAATAACTAATCTCTACCTCCTGTATATACCATACTTATGCCTAACATATCACCTAGGTCGACTTAGACAACAACATATAATCCCTAGGTTGACCTAATTAACCAAATAATAAAATAATAATGATAATATGATTTAATTAAGGATTAGGTAGCCACAAGCTAAATACTAATAACCCACTACACACTATAGGGTTAGGGGCATAAAATTTTCTTTGATTCTAATTAACAAAAGCATTATCCTCAATGCTAATTAATTATGGATGCTTTTGTAAAAATATTCATCTTCGTATTTTTTTTCATCTCCTTTTTCCGCTTCTACTTCAATTTTCCTCAATGCTAATTAACAAAAGCATTATCCTCAATGCTAATTGATTATGGATGCTTTTGTAAAAATATTCATCTTCATATTTTTTTCATCTACTTTTTCTACTTCTACTTCTTTTTTTGTTGCTTCTTGCTCTTGCTCTTGCTCTTATTCTTTTTCTTGTTCTTTCTCTTATTCTTGCTCTTGTTCTTTCTCTTTCCATTTCTTTGAATATTGTTCTTTCTCTTGTTCTCATCCTTCTACTTCTTGTTCTTGTTATTTTTATTTCTCTTGTGCTTGTTCTTCTACTTCTTGTTGTGAAGAAGTTCCAAGAAAATAATTTTGCAATATATCACACAAATGAAATCAAAATGATCTGAAATTTTTATTGTAATTTACCAAAGCCTGGATCTCACTTTCCCAAAAAAATCTCCAAAAAATTGGTTGGTTTGTAGCCTTGAGAGTGAATTTGTTAGAAACACTAATTTTGCAAAAAATAGCTCATTTATGTACTAATTACTTTGAAATTTGGATTGTATATGATTCGATGGGTTTCTAAAAACCCCTTTAAAATAAGAAATAAATTTACCTAGATCGGAGAGATATGTACTTCCCAAATAAATTTGGTAGAAACCCTAATTCTATAGTAAATCACTTAATTTGGTTCCAATTTCTCTAATTTTTTAATTTAGATTTCTCAATAAATTATTAAAAGATGCTCTCAAAATTAGAAAAAAATACCCATATCTAAAAGTTATGTTCTTCCCAAAAAAAATTGATAGAAAGCCTAATTTTGGAATAAATTGGTTAATTTGGCTCCAATTCTTTTGATTTATTTATTTTGGTAAAAGGTAGAAGCCTGTATATTATATTATATAAGTTGAGAATTTACAAAAATGCCAGTTTGAAAGACCTGACATATGAGCAATACAAAATTTCCAAGAAAGAACTCTAGTGCATATAAGAAGTACCACCCTAATTACTTACAAATTTATGATGATATCTACAACAAAATTGTTACCCTATAACTATGACATTACAAACTTACTACTCCATGTTACAATCTACCACCGAATTCTCATCCTACCATTCCTAAGAATTGGCATTTCTATTTTCATGCTTTTAAAACAAGGGCAATAGAGGCACATTTTCATTGTGATGCTTGCAGTGAAAAAGCTAAAAAAGAGAGCAAAATATTTGTCTTTGATTTTGTTAACCAACTGTATGTCAATTTATTTAGAATGTAGTTGCAAAACCTTGTGAAGGTTATCTGCATAATTTATTTGCAGAGCCTATTTTATGGCATCATACGCTATCACAAATGCCCTCGTATGCTTTAAGTAACATCATGGAAACAACCCACTAATATAACCCTTCCCCTTATCAAAATCATACAATTGTTCATTATGTATTAGAGTATTATCACCCGAAAATTGTAGGCAAACTATCTCATTCACTATCACTCCTAGAGACTCAAAGGATTGTAACAAATCCAGTGTATTTGACAAATACAGACAGTACCTGGGATGAAAAGATTAGACACGACTCTTGTGGATGATAATCTCTTCCCCAATAATGGTATGCACACATTCCACCACACTTGGGCAGTAAACATTGAAAACCTGCCCCAAATCTGCATTTGATAAATACCCTGTGAATGGTCGTTCCTAATTCTGGACCCAAAAAGGAACCCTGAAGTTTTTTGGTTGATATGCCATGATAGGTATGCTAAGAAATCTAGGTCGCTCCGCCAAGATTCTACACACCACACTGTGCTGCAAATTGATGAGTCGAATGCACTACAACACCACACCACACCACCAAGGAACAAAAAACACCACCCTATTGTAGAAAGTTTCCACTTCACTATTCTGGACTGTACCACCACAACACCACCAAAGAGCGACTATGAAATCACACCACCCTATTCTGTGAAATGCTCCCTACCCTATACTGGACTACCTTGTTGCAGAAAATTCCCACCAACCTATAATGAGTTGCACCACACCACATATAATTTTTTATTATAGACACCTCAATGTACTTTTGAAAATCCCTCCAAAAATCAAGAAAAAAATCACATAAATATGAGAGATATGTGCTTCACAAAATTACCTCCAAAATTGAAAAAATGACCTGCCTTCACAGTGCCAAGATCATGCTCTAATACCACTTGCAATGAAATAACTTGCACAAGAGAAGAAGATAACATGAAATATGTTACAAATAATTGATAATAATATGCCACTTCAAGGAGACAACCTCCTGATCCACTTCGAGGGGAATACCTCTAATAGTATTCACTAAGAACACAATACTCAACATTGTGATAATAACTAAACTATACCTCTTATATATACCGTACTTATGTCCCAGATATCACCTAGGCCGACTTAGACAACAACATATAATCCCTAGGTTGAACTAATTAACTAAATAATAATATAATAATGGTAATATGATTCAATTAAGGATTAAGTTGGCTATAAGCCAACTACTCATAACCTAATACACATTATAGGGTTAGCTTGCTTCCTATGTTAATTTTTAACTTGTTTTCTCTAAGTCATGTAAGTGCTAACCACGTAAGAGCTAATATATGTAGGTGATAATTCATGCAAGCAATAATTTGTGTATGTGATCTTCCTTATGTGCAAGCAAAATTGTGTTCATGTAGTAAAACTCCATTTCACATAGGCACCACTTCATGCATAAGCATTGATTTGGCTATTGCAAGTCTCGATCGTGACGATGGAAGTACTAATTTGTGCTCTCTCGTGAATTTGTGCCTTTTATTTTCTCACTTTTGACCCACATTTATGTTAGCTAGCCTACCCTACGGGTTTGGTTTATGAAATATATTGATGTTCTTTCCTCTAATGATCAATTGTCATGTCACACTCACTTTTCTTGGTGGGTGTAATGTGAGAAATTCATCATCTTTTCTTAGCTACTATACATAGTTTGTTCTTTGATCTCTAAGGACCCATGATGCAAATGAACTATTCCATCCCCCAAGACTTCCAAGCCCTAATTTTTCACCCTTTTCACTCTTTTATTTGCCATTTCTTCATCCTTTATTTATTTTTCTCCATTTTTCTTTAGTTGATCATCATTTTCCTCACTTTATTTGATTTTCACCCCCATTTATTCATTTCAAGAGGTCTCTTAGATGATTTTTTTTTGCAATCTCTCGAGGGGGTATTATCCCATCATCTTTTCATCATTTTTTGCAGTTGATCGAGGCATATTTTTTATTCTTCTTTGATATAATGCCACTTCTAGTCATGATGATATATGAAAGACGGAAAAGTGTACACTTGAAATTCATCACTGATCATCAATTCATCATTTCCCCATCATTTAATTAATTATTTTTATAATCCACCACTATCCCATATTCTCATAATTAATTAAATAATTTATTATTCAATTAATTACCCTTCCCACAATTAATTCCCATTTCCTCCCCAAGGTTAATTAATTAAATCAATATAATTGAATAACCTTTGTCCCCAATTCCTACAACTTAATAATTAAGACTAATTAATCCCCTATTAAATTTTCCTCTAATTTTTAATTCCACATCACCCCTATCTTCCAAATTTTAATCTTGACCACATCACCCTTATCTTTCAACTTTCAATTTTGGCCATATAATATCCTCACATGAATCTAAACCAAAATTTGCCATCATTTGGCACGTGTCCCTACCCTCCTCATGCTTCCACATGTGTGAGAATGCTTACTCACCCCACTTCATGCTCACATGTGTGTTAGCATGCAAACTTGTTAGCTTTATACCCTCTCAAGTATCCATCTTATCTTTGTCCTATTAACCTGGGACCACTATCTTATTCACACATGTGCAAGCATGCTCTTAACACATTTGTAACCTCCATATCTCTTACACATGCCATCATGCTCACACATGTGTGAGCATTCTCTTAACATATTTGTAGCCTTCATATCTCTTACACATGCCACCTTGCTCACATATGTGCGAACATGCTATTAACACATTTGTAGCCTCCATATCTCTTACATATGCCACCTTGCTCACACATGTGTGAGCATGCCTTTCCTTCCACCTCATGGAACAATTGTCTTCCTCCCTCTTCCCCTTGTGACAACTAAGCCTTCAATGCATGCCTCCATTTTCCTCAAATCCTTTCTCTCCATTAACTTTGCATCTTGGCCCTTGTGTTACACCCTATTGTTTGTTTACCACATACTATTACTTTTATGAGTAAATATATTTTTTAAATGCATGATTATATTTTGATGAATTTTAATGGATGAATGAAATGTATGAATATGCATTATGATGAATTACTTTAAAATGCTTTAATGATGCTGATGATATATGATGAATATGATGTATATGTTATCAACTAACTACATACATGTTGCACTAAGTTGGATGCAAGAAAGGTTCGAACCCTCCAGAGGAGGAGGGAGAGTATCGCCCAAGAGAGGAGGTTGGTATGGAAACCATTTGTCTGTATATCTAAGTAGATGCACACACTCACTGGATAGGATAGGGGAACCTTGTTGAGTTAGCATGATTTTGGCGTCGGTAAGTGTTAAGTCTAAGTTGATAGTTCTTGGTTGATAGGGAAGTTTGGGTTGGTTGTCTCTAACCCTCCTTGATTGATTAGCCAATTTTAGTTAATGTATTGTGTATTTAATATATATACGGTGGCACATATATACGTACGTGTGTAGGTATGAGCATATGTAGATAGTAATATCTACGTATACCTATACGTAGATATGTAGTAAATATGAGGGCACTCGAATATATATATGTGTTATTATATTTAAACTGATTGTTATATATGTATATATTAATATACATATATATTTTTCGTGATTATTATATATATATACATATATTAATATATATGTATATAGTAAAATAATTGTTATATATATAATGAGTGATTGCTACAAGCAAAAAAATATAAATATATATATATATATATATATATATATATATTAATGTTTTTGATAAGATAAGAAGCATTTACAGGGCGTTGTACCCTTTACACGAAGAGCCCAAAGGGCCCAAAAGAGATAAGAAGAAAAGAAGAACCAGCAAACATACCGTAGAAACACCACAGACTAACAACCCACCCCAACACCAAATACCTGGGGAAAAGAACACTTAGAACAACACGTAGTCCTAAGTCAAAGACATAGGAACAACAAAGGCCTTTAGCCAAAAAACTTACACCCAAAACACAGGGCCAAGGGCCCAAAATACCTCTTGGAGCAACTAGGCAATGAAGCACCAACAATAGCTGAAGCAACCAAGCCACAAATCACCTACAACAGACGGACCACAATAAAAATTTTGCTCATAACTGAGCCTATCAGAATCTCACCAAAAGACTTGCCTAATCCTACCAGGCCACAAAACACTTGCAGTAGCCGAACCGCAACAAAGCTTCCACTCATAACCGAGCCTAACAGAATCCCAACAAAATCAAGGAGGACAAATTGAGAAGAGGCAACACCATCTCCCAATCAACAAACCCAACACAAACAACTTGTAATAGCAAGACAACAAACCTTCTGCACCAATGGCCATAGATCACCTGCAAAAACTGGACTATAGTATACCTTCCACTCAAGTTAGACAAGACCGAGCTTAACATATTCTCACCAAAGGGGTAAGAATCACCACTTGTAGTAGATAAACGTTCATCCAGATGCACTAACCAACCCGACACCAACCTTGAAACCACCTCAATAGGAAGGGGTTCCCCTCTATAGGAGAGGAAGAAGTGGGGACCAAAACTACCAAAGGAACCTCCCTCCAGAGCAAACACATTCCACCTCAATAGGAACCAACAAAGGAGAGAAAAACTTACCACCAATCCTACAACCACCAACTCCACCTCAATAGGAGAGGGCTCCACCTTGATAGGAGTAGTATTCACCTCAATTAAATACAATGTTAGTAGAAAAAGGTAGTAAGAAGTAACTCCGATAGAACAGGCAAATACCTCCTCCCAAGGAAACTAGGCAAAAGAAACAAAAGGAAAGACAAGAACAACTTCCCAGCCAACAGCATAAACAACCCAAAACAAAAAATAACCTCCAGCTCCTTCCACAGATGGAGAACCTTCCATCACAAGGGACAACCAACAACCCAGGGGATATATATTAATGTTAATTGATGCGATGAAATTCATATAATGAAGGTGTGAAATGTCACGCAAGGCAAGAAAAATGGCAGTAAAGCCACACGTAAAGGCAAGTTTAAATTGTTATTGTGAGTCACTATGAGTCGTGAAGTTTAAATTTTTATTGTGAGTTGTTATGATTCATGAGACTCTATGCCATATTGAGCATGTTAATTATCATGCTATATATGCAAGTTTGATTGGGTAAAAGGTAAGTTGCAATCCATGTATGAGGCCACATGATTAAGTTTTGTATTGCTATTTGAGCTGGAGACTTAACATGCCATATGGGAGGCTTGGTATACTATATAAAACTTGATAGCAAACAAAGAAGGTTGCACCAACAAGCTTGTGAGGAGGTTAAGTTGTTTTGAGAGTCTTTCTTTAACTAATTTTTTTCCAGCTAAGTACCACGACTGGAAAGGAAATTTAGAGGTTGTAGAAAATTAAGAAAGGAATAACTATTTTTAAAGGGATCAACCACTTCTCCATTTCATTATAAAAGGATGCAATTGCTCATAGTTTTGTTGTTCATTTTTGGAGTGCATTCTTATTATTTTTCTGAGCATAGGATATAAGTGAGGTTGCGAGGAGATAGTGTTCTATGCATCCATTTTTTCATTTGAGAGCAGCAATATTTTTTGAGTTAGAGAGTATAGAGTGTTCTTGAGGATTGCAAGAAGATCATAGTTTGAGACCTGAGCATAGAGACCACAACAGGCTGAGTTATTGATTTTTGGAGCAAGGAGTTGCAGGAGCTATTTTAATCCAAGCATTATTAAGATATCTCTTCCTTTTTCTCATTTTTAATTATGATTCTAGGTTTTATTGTTGTTTGAATATGATTGTACTATCACTATGTGCCTATTTCTTCCATTAGAAAGAATGAGAGTGCATGTGCAAATAGATAGATTGTCTATTCATAAATCTATATTATAAATACATAAGATAAGTTGCATATTGAATCATAAAGTGTATGATAAGTAGTTATGTTGATTATATTGTTTGAGTAACATATTAAAGAGAAGCTAAAAAAGGTGATAGGATAATATCATAATAATACAGTATTATATTGTGATGTATGAATGAGTTATGTGCTTTTCAAACATAGGGGTTGGAAGTCATAATGGAAGTATGTTGGTATTTAATATCTATTGAATGATAATGTGATATGAATACCTATGCGTATGGTAATTTGTTAATGAGTAGAGAATTGACATTCTCGGAAGCTTATATCCCTTATATCCGAAGGGTAGGTTATTCCCTAGGGTTAGGGTAAATACTTGAATAAGAGGTAGTTGTCGGGTCCCTTATGTTACAAGTATGTAATAGGGTATTCGAGAGATTGTGTCAAACTTGTTTGGTTTTGAAATCACTATTAGTGTATCATCACTTTTGAATGAATCTTTTTTATGAATGATAATCTTAGGGGCAAACCAAGAGAAGAGTTATCCATTGGTAAATAGAGTTTCCAAGCCGAGTAAGGGTGGGTGAACATAGACACTACTTCATAGAAAGTGGATTGATTATATATATCAAAAAACTAGCCAAAGTAGGTGTAGAAGTTGTTGCTTACACTTTGTTGGTTCATTTTGATCCGAGTTTGCATAGCTAGTCAGTAGAGTAATGCATGGTTGGAGGGTATCCATAGTTGTATGGTTGTACTATATATGTAGGACACAATACCAAATACTCAAATGTGCATTATTAGAGGTTTCCATACCAAACTCTTCATTGAAGGGTAGGGCTATTTTTCTGATTAGGAAGATGTGTGGGGGACCACTAAGTTCATGGTTGGAGGAAAAGCGCTTGGGAGATGATCTCCCTCTTGTAGATGACAATCAAGGCTTGTGAAATAGAACAATTGTGATTTAGTTAAGGACACCTTGACCACTAAACTCTTGTGAGTTATGAAAATGATCATGAATTAATTATAATATGTATTTGAAAATATGAGTTTCATTTACTTGGAATTATGTAATGTTATTTCATTTATACAATAATATGTGGAAAATATTTATGCAATGTGCAATTATGTTTTTGATTAAGTAAGCAGGGAAAGTGCCCTGATCCCATGGTTACAAAGCTAGAACAACAAACAAAGAAACATGCTAGGAAAAACAACACCAACCACCACCAAAAAAATCAGACAAAACAACCTAGAGCCAAAATGGCATGCAAACTAAGTAACCAAAATTGCAACCATAGAACCATTAGCAGCATAATAAAAAACAAAATCCCAATATTAATCCACACAATAGTATGCAGACCATTTATGAGATTAACCAAAGTCTAGTAGGAAAGAAACCATAACATAGCTATCATGAAATAGCAGTCTAGGATAATAAAACTAGGCATCAAGAGTTTCAGAGCAGACATATAACCAGAGCAAGAGGATAAAAAAAAAGAGAAGCAATTTCATTACTTAACATTGGCAATCAACTCCCAATTATCATCGATTTGGGACACAAAATCCCTCCAATTACGTCATCTTTGTCTTCCTAGTCCTTGTCTTCGCATTTCCCAATCTTCTTAAACATCTTCCTGATCTTTGTTTGTCCTGAGACCACACCCACCATGGCACGTCACATGAATCCATTGGTGACCTTCATGAGGGTGATGATTTCCTTCTTGTTGTCCGTTTGTACCAGGGTGAAAGGTGGTAGAAGTTCAAGCTGACGTACCCATTCTAGAACCACGTTAGTTTCTCTCCATCATGTAGAAAATTCTCCACAAACATTTGATAGTCAGCACCACTTTTCTTAGCAACCTTTCTACCCTCATTCGCTAGACCCATCACCACCACAATGAGCTGAGCAGTGACATCAAATTTCACTGCCCCTATAGTCACTTGCCCTTTTCTCCAAGAATTTGTGAATTTGGTCGTCAAACTTTCATTGTAGCCTTTGAAAGCCTCAAAGAAGGAGACCATTCCCGCTCTCCGAAACAACCTCTAGAGGTCGGCATTTTTCTTGAGAGCCACACAATTGGGAGGTTTAGTACGTTTCCTTGGCCCTCCCATTTTGGAACTTTGTAAGCTTTTTGAACTTTTCTTCTGAAACCCTTTCCTCATACCACCAAAGTGCCCAGACACACTTCTCCATCTGGCCTTGCAGAGAGCACGACTAAAATTATAAGGAAGATGAAAGCGTTTTGAAATGTTTAAAGAGAACTGGTAGATAAAAGCAAGCTCCAACACGGTTTTCAATATAGATTTGGAATGATTACCTTTTCTGATAATAAATGTATCCATATTTTCCATTACAAGATGAGCCTCGATTAAGAGGTGGGAAATGATGTTTGGCACATCGAAATATTATGATATGACACAAGCCTTACCATTGTAATTGACCATGTGATACTAGGTGTTCTCAAGAATGATAGAACAATTAATAATAGCACCTGAGGATATCTTCCTAATACTAACCTTTATCGTACCAACGTTGCCATCATTAATATTTGAGCCCCTTCCATCATCAAATCTA
The DNA here is from genome assembly GCA_007115665.2 of Sequoiadendron giganteum. Classification (NCBI taxonomy): domain Eukaryota; kingdom Viridiplantae; phylum Streptophyta; class Pinopsida; order Cupressales; family Cupressaceae; genus Sequoiadendron; species Sequoiadendron giganteum. Next base: position 108,840,056 of record CM021110.1, read on the forward strand.
ATAGTCCCCCTATGCCGACCCCTTATCAAAACCTTATTAAGTTATAAACATTTTCATATTTGTCTTTAAACCTTATCTTTCATTGTCGTTGGCAACTAGCGAAACTCCCATCGGGTCCAATTATTGCACATGAGGGCCGCGTTGGCAGCATTGTCAGTAGAGTGGTTCCCTTCCTTGTACACACGTTGGATTCGATAGTGAGTGAAGAAATTCATAAGTTCCTTACATTTGTTTATTATATCCTTTAGTTCCCAAGGAACCGCAATACCATCTTTCAATATGTCAATAATAAGTTCCGAGTCTCCTTCCAGGATGACCTTCTGAAAACCAAAATCTCTTAGCATCTTAATTCCTCCCCAAACTGCTAAGGCCCCAACTTTGTTGTTGGTGCAAATTCCCACATTTTTCCCATATCCCACTATACAGTCTCCAAGGTGGTTTTTCAATAAACCCCCCACCCCTGCAAGGCTGAGATTACCTTTAGAGTAATCGTCGAAGTTGCATTTTATCCAATCCCTCTCAAGAGGATTCCACATAGTTGTCTTCCTTAAGAGATAAGTAGACCAATTGATATTGGTAAGGTTCTTCTTTATGCCCCATAACTGCTTGATTCTTATTTCTTTATAAGTAGACATAAATTTTGAATAGTTGTACTCCCCCACATCCACATTTTCCTGTATTTGAGCCTTTATGGACATACATAACTCATGGCTATTTCTCTTAGTTTCCCTAAAAATCCGATTGTTTCTCTCTTTCCTGATTTTGGAAACTTGTGTTATTCACTGTCTAAGTTAAACTTAGGTGAAAATTATAGAGTAAACATTGGGTATGATACACCTTGGTTTTCCTCATGGAAAATCTATAAATTAAACGTCTTTTGTTCCATTTTCATCATCCATTCTCATGCTAATCTTATGTTGTCAATTTTTATTACCAAATCCTTGAACTATTGTTATGTGTTGTACCCAAAATATTTTTTTGGCATTCTGCTTAAATTGAGCTAAATCATGTAAAAATGCCATCAAAAGTTTGTTTTAGGTCAAACCAAACATAAGGTCTTTGTGGGTTTCTGTCAAGGAACATATGCGTAAAATTATGAAAAATTGAAAATTAGGGTTTTGCGCCCTTATTTTCAAGGAAACCACTGAAAATAGGACCTTCCCGAAATTAGTTGAAAATGATTTTAATAGGATGAATTGACTTCACGATTACACTGGTCAAGTCAAAATCACTAAAAAGTTAGTTTTACTCTGGTGTGTCTATTTTCATATTTTAGGAACAAAGTTAGGAGCTCCACAACCATTAATGGAAAATTGGCTAGTACCAGGTGCTGAAGGTTAAGCTTCAAAAGCTTCAGCGAATAAACCATGGCGAAAATGCTCGAAAAGATGCTCTGCGATAAAGGGGATTTTCAAAAGTGAAAAATGCTGAAAATTGGCTAAGTCTGGAAAATGAATGCCTTGCTACCAAAGAGGTTGTGTAGTCGAATGCCTTAGTCATTTTTCCAACACTCGTACATGCAACATGATGAAGGTGATTGCAAGGATGCACACGTCTACATTGTCAACAACAATGCTTAAGACAATCACGATGCACGACAAACGTGAAGCATGAAGAGATGAAGTTTTTCAAAGCAAATGATGAACTTACACCTAAAAGGCACCCCTATTGAAGAAAGGCGCCCTTGAATTTAGAAGATCAAAAGTAGTCATCAACCTTCAACAGGGAAGTCGTCTTCTCCGTGTTCCTACTTTCTTTCCAATGCATCATTGAGCTAAGTCATCTGATTCATCAATCAAAGATGAATGTGAGTGAAGTCGAGAGAAGCTATAAGGTAAATAACATTAGAGATAACAGTCAAAACATAGAAAAGAGCTTCTACAGGCCAAGGGCGCCCTTCATTTTGAGACACCTGATGAGGTTTTCAACAACTAATTTCTACAAGGCATTTGTTCAGCTACCTCTCAGCTTCATGATCGATCCAGCTACGCATCCACAAGACATGTCAAGCAGTCAGATGTTGAGATCAAGCAAAAAATGCCAAAGGTGAAGATTGAAAAAAAACATGCCAAGAAATTAGCTAAGTGTTGGTCAAAAGAGCCCCTCTTGAAGAAAGGTGCCCAGTCTTTTGAGGATGTAGATACAGTATTTTTGCTCAATGACCTCCAGGACAACCTTCTCCACTTTGATCGATCCCGACAACGAAACTATCAACGAAGACATCTAACAACTAAGTCATCTAATGACGGAGATCAAAGTAGGATGTTTATAGCATGGACATAATCAGTCAAAAAGCCAAAGGCACCCCTGCTGGCCAAGGGCACCCTTGGATTGGAAGGGCCTCAAATTACCTTCAACAACTGAAAAATCAGTCATCCTTTCTAGGACTGAGCTGGTTACCCAACACATAATCAAGAAAAGTCATCTGACTCATCAATCAACAACCACGTCAGATCAGAACATGGAGGGTAAAATGATGAAATTAAAGAACAATCAAGAAATTAACTATGTTGGTCAAAAGAGCCCCTGCTAAAGAAAGGCACCCCTGATTTGAAGGCATTAGATTCAGTCTTTGAGCTTTGCAGCTCGTAGGCACACTTGATCAAGTTTGTCCTATCTCATCAGTGAATCAATCAACATTAGCTCAAGATCAACTGAACGATTGGGAGCAAGGATCAAACGGAGGCACTTCAGCCTGAAAAAATGATGAAAAAGTGTTCAAACTCAAAAAGGACGCCTAAAAAGTCAAAAGTGATTTGTTGACTTGAGTTAAGAGAATTTGGAGGCAAAAAGAGGTCAAACACTCCACGATTTGTGGAAATCAACTTTTAGAACTCTAAATCAAACTCAATCACGAGTTGGACGCCCAATTGACGCTTGCAATTACAAATTGATATATCAAGGCATCTAGGCATCCATTCTTCATTATTTCTTTGCAGGTTGAGGAGCTCAAGAACAAATATTTTTATTCTCCATTTTTGAAGATTTGACAAAGAGGTTTTCACTGTTCTTCATATTTTTGAAGATTTGTTGCACAAAGGGACCACTTATCAAAGGTTGCATCGAAAGGCATAATTCTTCTAGATTGACAATTGATAACTTCTAATCTTCTTCTTGTATTTTTCCTCTTTCCTGGTCTTAGATCTTCTTGTATGTCCAAGAAAACAACAAATAATCACATATCTGACCAACTAGGTATGATCAACACAACTTTTTCAACAAAAACCACATGTTGGATTTTTCCAGAAAAAAAGTAGCCTTGTTGCCCCTATTTATAGAGTTTCCGAAAAAATTCATAATTTTTAAAAAACAGACAAACTGGGTTTGTTCAGATCCGAAGCACGAACAAAACCCATGTGTTGGATTTTTTTGAGAAAAAATCATTTTCTAGTGCCTCGTTGCTTGTACCACCAAAGGGCTCTTGCATGCAATTTTTTTTTTCATTTTTTCAAATTTCTGATGATCTGGGTTTGTTTACAAAATCATTCTCAACAAAACCCATGTCTCAAAATTTTTCATAAAAAGTTGCCTTGGTAGGGCTATTTTTAGCAGTTGTAGAAAAAGTTGTTCGAACAACATTGTGTGCATAGTCAATCTTCAAGGTTTTCATAATGCAGTTCTCCCAAGATGAATATAAGGCCAAAATGGTCTTACTCCATGATTTTTTGAAAAGGACTGACACTAACCTGCGTTAGGCACACCCAGAGGTCAATTTGGACAGATTGACAAGCATAGCCACAAGTCCACAAGTTCCATAATGGTTTCACCTTGTATATTTGATAGCCTTCCCAGGACAGTTTAGAGGATTGTAACTGTTGAAATTTTGTGTATGCAGCGAGTTCATGTGCATTTCTCATAGTTAGAGTGTTGGTAGTCAAACTTTGCGGTTTTATCATCAAACTTTGTGGTTTCATCATACAATACTCTTCCGTCAAGAAAGGTCAAGGAAAACGTCAAAAATATAAAGCTGCAAAAGAATGTAGAAGGTAGTCATTCCCAATACAAAGCCGCCATTGGTTAATACTACACTATCTTCCACATCAAAGTGGAAACATAGACAAAAAGACAAGGAGTAATCCTCCTAAGGGAAACAAAATGAAGGAGATACATACATCAAGTTGCTGACACTGACAGATGAGGCATGTGACAATCTCTGTATAAAGAAGTCAACGACTGGTCAGAAGGATTGTTGACCAATGGTGATGAGGTGTCAAACACTCAAGAAGGATGTCCTACCCTCCAGAAAGACATTAACTATGACTAAAGTTAACTTGATGCCCCTTTCCAAGTTAACTCTAGATCCCCACAGATCATGCATGTTAGATCCCACTAATCAAAGATGTCTAATTGACTCCCACGATTTGTGGATCTCAGATCTCCTTTAAAGGTGGATGTCTATTTTGGAGACACATTTATAATTTAAGTTCACTTTTAGTTAGGTGTTAGTCAATTGAGGTAGACTTTCAGTTTGACTTTTGTTTGGTTTCAATTCATTGAAGTAGATTTCCAGTTAACAACTTGCTCACCTACTTTTAGACATAGGAATAAATCTTGCTGATTGGCAATAACTGATTGTTAACTCAAGGAGATTTTAGGGCTGCCTACTCCTTTGAGTTTCTATAAATAAGAGCCTTGGGCTCATTATTTGTTTAACCTTTATTTACTACGCAAAATTGCTGCGTCATTGTTGCCAGAGTTTGCTTGTTTGTATCTATTCACTCTTGGATGAGAGTTTGTTGGTTGATCGTAATTGTGCATGATTTCGTGCCTTTTCTATCCCAACCTTTGTAATTCTTTGGTAAAGCTTGAAGAAGAAAGTCAGATGGCGTATGCATATTTGATCTAAGTTTTGAGTCGATCCAACATCTTTGTTCTCAATTGTTTATTGTTTCAATCTCCTCCTCGGATAGGGGTTCCTCCTCCTTGGATATTTTGTCATCAGTTGCTATCGTTTGATGTTGTTTAATTAATTGTCTTTCAACCTACACTTTGGATACGTGTCATCACCTCCTCGGGAATCCTGTTAACCAAATAATTGTACCTTGTTGTTTCCAATAAGCTGTTTCCAAGCCTATACCTCGGACAAAAGTTTCTCCTCCTTGGCAAGTCTCTGATCCAACCTACCGTAAAGAGTGTTCACTTGCATAAAAATTTATCCCAAGTGTATATCCAAGAGTTCATAGCTTTAGCCATATTCTTCGGAGACAGAGGATTCAAGTGATCCCACCCATCCATTTCGCTCCTATGCCCTCATGCTTTGTTTATCTTGAGGAGGTAGGATAGTTTAGAAGCTAGTTTAGTCGTAGTTAAGATATGCGAAAACCAGAGAAAAGCTTATCTCTGGCGCATTGTGTTTCTGCACCCTTGTGTCCTACCCTTGAGTAAAAAAGATAGGAACCTTAGTACCCATTTTTTACGTAGAACATCAGCAAAGAGAGATCTTCCTCTCTATAATTTGAAGATCAGTACTATAACACTTGCAACAGTTGTTCGTTTCCAATAAGCATTCCAGAGGTGCTAATTGAAACACCAACATTATGCTAGTGCAATTGAGAGCAATCCAAATTCACACAACTATATCCATTACAAATTTAAGCACATCAAGTAGAGCTTAAAGGATGCATTTCACTTCAACTCAATTGGAGGAGCAAGATAAACAAGGTATAAAGGTCCATCATGGCATTTGAATCTTTTGAGTTTAGTACTTTGTTTATTTTTTCCTTGTCTTCAGGTGGCATATGACTTGAAAGCCAATTATTTAATGTTGCACCCTTTTGAAGTGTTATGGTTATGGATGAACAATCTTTTATACATTTGGTTGTGCTATTTAATTTAGATTTATGGTGCAATATTCCTTGTGGTTCTATTGAGCTATGTTATCTTAATTACAAGTTTAGTGGAGGATTAGTGGCAAATCCTTGCTTTTTATTCGTTTCAATTTCTTGGTATAGATGTGCATTATGATGGTGAATATTAGTTTTGTAGTTGATTCTTGTGCTTTTGATGTTTGACAATTTGGGGCATTCTTCCATTTTGAGGACTATACATTCTTAAGCTTGTATTTGATGCTGAATCTTTGAGCTTTCGTTGTTGTTTGAATCTTTGTAATCTCATGGTGCTTGTTTGAGCTTTCATTGTTGTTTGAATCTTTGTAATCTCATGGTGCTTGTTTGAGCTATATTTCTAAACTATTTCTAATATACGAAAAATCTTTGTAATAATTTGAAGTGACCATTTTTGTGAAACATATGACACCAATAAAATTGAGCATAAACTACATTTTCTTTTAAATATACATATAAATACTATATTTTAATAAATTATAAAAACTAATTTAATTTTAAAATATAATATTTTTTCAATACAAACTATTTATATGTTGGAGGGTTTTATATCAAACTAATATAATCGTTTTAGCTATTTGATACATGGGCACCAATCTTAGGTTGATTTTTTTTTGGCTGCGAGTGAAGGCTTGAGATGTATCTATTCCGTTAATGTCGCTTGAGACATAAATGAGCCCTATCCCTTGTTGGGGCTTGCACTTGGCAAAACTTGATCTCTAATAGACTCATTTACAATCATTCAACTTAACAAATAGACCAAAGACCTATTGACAAGACCATTATATGTTGCTGAGTGCTTCTGAATTAGATTATGAAAATCCAAAAATACTCAACAAACATTCTTCATAGATTGTAAAAATCTATTATCAGTAAGATCATTAATTTTAAATAATGGTATTGAATAAATACCCCTGAAAAAGTTGAAAAGTAAAAGATGCCTTATAATATACCTGCTAGTATACCCCAGGGAAGAAGTACAGAAATATTTGTAGTCCCAAATTTGATTTTTTTTTGACAGTTCGAAACAGAAGGGTTTAGGGTATAAGGAATGTATAAACAAACAGTTTAAATAAAAACAGAAGGTTGGAAACTGATGACAAATTGGGGACAGGGCAGATAGAGCAGATAGAAACAGTTTGGCGGTATGGTGATAATCAGGGAGTTGAAAGATTTTGTGGATGTCCACGGAGTGCTATTGGCCGCTTCTGGTGTTCCTCCAGCGCTTTACCCGCAATTATTTGAGAAACTTTGTAGCGAGACATTTGACGGAGGCAGCTTTTTTCAGATTGAGTTGTGCGAAAATGGTAAGCAGAAACGCCTGGTGCTGTCTTGCGACACTTTGCTCAAGGATTCCCAGATCTTTCTCGTCGATCATGCTTGGTCATTCCGCCTTCCCCACGCTCGCAATCAGGTTAGAGTAACCAAAGAACCTGAAAAGCTTTGAGGTCTATTTTCTTTTATGAATAGGCATATATCTATATTAAATTAAAAAAAAAGATGCATATTAAAAAAAACATAGATAATAAGCAGCACACCCCGAAAATCACATGGCCTAGCCCTGTTTCTAATGTGAAGCTTTAAAACATGAGAATACCTGTATAATTTATAAAGTGTTACTCTGGACGTTCTAATGTGAAGCATCACGCTTTGCGCTTTGCGACTCCACCCAAAGTCATCCGGACATAATTCTTTTTGGTTGACATTGATAATGTAGTTAGATACATCGAAAATGAAAAAAATGCCTGGACTCTACAATAGCTCTTAAGGATATTTGAGCCCTCTTAGAAGCAACATCACCAGAGACGAGGTTGTTTCGAAGAAAACGAGCCATACCTCAAACTATAAAGAGGCTGGTAGCTTCGGTGATAGAGCACAATATTTTGCCGGGCATACTTATGGGCAATTCATATGTTGGAATCGTAGCTGGTCCATGGAAGATAGCAGAGTTCAGAGCTCTCTTCGGCTGAATAAAAATTTGGAGTAAGTTGGACCACTTGACCAAGAAAGAAAACCATTTTTTAGAATGGTGGGAGGTGAAAAAAGTCGGAATATAATCCAGTCTCGTGCTTATGAACATGTAGCTAGAACTATCAAAATCCTATCTTTGGAGGGAGGCTTTGAAGAAGATATTGGTGTTGATTATGAAAGTCACTCCAAGAATATGTGAACTTCTGAAAATCCATAAAGGGGGTGTTCTTCTAAGACCAATAATTGACACAACCGATTGTTTAACCAATAAGCTTGTTGCTTTCTTTGCAGAAAAACTCAATGCACTGGTGGGCCATATTTCTTTGATGTTTTGGACAGTTCACATTGCTGATTATGTGAACGATAAGAAATTAGAAGTGACATTTTAGGGAGCTTTGATGTCTTCATTAATATCTCTATTGACAAGGGGTTAATGTGATTAGGAAAAAAACAATCTATGGGACAACTTTTCTAGCAAAAATTTGCAGGAGATCCACTTTATTTTTGGGTTTTTTTTGAGCAAACAAAAGGTTTGGCAGTGGGTTCACATCTCTCTGCAGTACTGGCCAACCTTTTGATGGAGCATTTTGAAGAAGGTGCCCACAAATTGTTATCATCCAGAACAAAAGGGTGGAAGAGGTACATGTATGATACCATTTGAATCGCCGCATGGTAAGAAGGAGCTTGAGAAGTTCTATATGTGCCTTAATACCATTTATGAGAGTGCAAAATTACAACACAATGCGGTTAAGCTATGCACACTTGTTTGGTCCAATTGTCTTGCAACTTGTACTAGAGACGTTGGAGAATGGAGGTAGTTTAACCTTCTTTGGTGTCCTTAAAACAAAGGTATTTGGTTTCCTTTTGTGCTAGGACTACAAGATATGCACAGACAAATATATACCTATAGGTCTATTCTCATCACCATTGACACAAAAGAGGCGATTCTCAAGACTCTGGTTACCTGATTTTAGATGAGTAGACTAGGAACAAGAGCAAAGGCACTTGACAACGGTCTTCAAGAAGAACGAATGCAATGGTAAGTAGGTGGCAAGAGATTTTAGCAAGCCACATGTTGGTTGAGAAAAATAATTGAGATATGAGGATACTAATAGATCAACCTTAGGAGTTTCTCCTATATGTTGACAAGATTTCTAACAAGATTGGCAGAATTTTGAAATGCGGGAACATTAAGACAACTTGCATTCCACAAAGCAACATAAAAAAGGGTTTCAAGATTCCAAATATCATTTGGAACCAAAGTTGAGATGTGAGATCTATTGCATTGAATGCTTGTGTGGGAGATCATATGCCAATAGAGATATGAGGATACTAATAGATCAACCTTAGGCGTTTCTCCTATATGTTGACAAGATTTCTAACAAGATTGGCAGAATTTTGAAATGCGGGAACATTAAGACAACTTGCATTCCACAAAGCAACATAAAAAAGGGTTTCAAGATTCCAAATATCATTTGGAACCAAAGTTGAGATGTGAGATCTATTGCATTGAATGCTTGTGTGGGAGACCATATGCCAAGGAAATAGGTGGGTCTGTTGAAATGAAGATTGACGAGCATAGTGCAGATATTTGTTTCAACAAGGTGGATAAGTCGGCAAAGGCAAAGCACTCAGATGGGACCAAACAACGTATTTGTTTTGAAAAGGTTGAGATTGGTGCTAAGAAGGATCACTTCTATGGACATCAGCTAAATGAGGCAATAAAGATTGGTAAAAATTCAAATAACATAAATATAGATGAGAGCTTAAGCTTAAGTGTACCATATTTGCAACACAAGCAAGCACAACCATCCAAGAAACAAGAATATGGGGGCACCTTCACACCAAATTGGATTGCACTCACTTCTGTGAGTCCCAAGTGAGACATAACTCTTTCCATTAATCTGCAATAACCACATAAAATTGTATTATTTTGAAAACTTAAGGGTGTTATGCCCTTATTTTTTATAAAAAGAGCACCTTCTCACATAGGCTACTCACATAACCATACTGAGTGGATGCATTGGATGTACTAGGAGTAACTTCTTGTACAATCTACATAGATGTCTGCATCGAGAGTGGGTCACCTACCTCATATAACTTATCTACTTAACACCACTACATATCTCCACTTAAATAATGGACATATGGACTCGAGTAGTTCATTTACATTTTAATATATATTGAAAAATGGTTTTTATTTTGTCACACAACAAGCCCTTCCTGTTTTGAAAGCTATGTCCTCAAGGCTTCGAGATCAAGTAGAAGCTCTCCTATGCATCTTTTTCATCTTTTGCTTCTTTTTCTTTCACTTGTAGATGATTATATGTAGCTAGTTGAATGAATAGAAGCTCTGACATTACCATATCTCAATAAACGTAATAAAATCATATGTATGTAAGTAGTGTGAGTGCCCATAGTGTAGTATTATGTAGATCTTATTTTTGTAAGATTTTTCACTACCTCAAGTATTTTAATACTCAACTTATCACTTTGATAAACCATTTTCCATGAGAAGTAATTTTTTTGTGACCTTTTCACTTATGTACACATTGGGGAATAATCACAAGGCAAGGGGATCTGCAAAAACAAGCCCATCTGAACATTTGTTAGTATGTAGGAGGGATAACGGTTATTTGAAAATCCGTAACTTTGGGTTGTTCATCTCCTAGCCGCTTTCCCTATAGGCAAAAGTTTTGTTGTGTAATGCCTTATAAAATCACCTTGATTTACAACATCAATGTGGTTTTGTTTCATACTCAACACATTGTTTGTACTCCAATGTAAATGATCAAGATTATCATATGGATCTTTATATGTCTCAACCAAGACGTTATAAGGTTTTATATCTCTTCAATGTCTCCTCAAGCTCAAATGTCACTTCAATCACTTTCTTGTAATATGAAAAAATAAGGTTTTATAACTTGACACTTCAAACACACATTTCTTTCCTTTTCATACATCCTTATCTCATACTATTACTTGTTACTCCTTTTCATGAAGATCCTCATTCCATACCATGTGTGGTGGTTCTTGATCCTCTCGTAGCAGATCAATATCCCATGTTACTTGTGGTTTCTCCTCCTTTATGAGAACCTTTGTCCCTTACAGCCTTCGATGCTTCATCTCATCTCCAACATGATGAAAAGTGAACCCTCGAGATGAGTCCAACATTTTTTAAGAATTTCTCATCATTTTTTAAAAAGATTTTTCTTAAGCTTTTGAAAAGATTGACCATGACAAGGTCATCCCTTAAGGGTCCCGTATAGAGATCTAATTCCCATATAGGGTGATCTTCATCGGAAGGTGCGTGCAAATAACCCACACACTTGTCTTATCTTCTCTCTTCGCTGCTCTCGGGCGGCGTGCCAATGTCAGCCTTGCACCTACAATGCCACCTAGTGTGCATGTTTTGCTACCATGTCAAGCACAGTGGATGTTATAGTAGCATTGTTTCAAAAAAAATAGTAGTTGTGTTTTGTCTAATAGGTTAAATTATGGGCATGACATACACCATATTGCAGAGGTCATATGCTGGGGTTAGGATGTTGTTGATTGTGATAGGCATCCATGAAGGCCTCATGAAAGCAACAAACCTGTAAATGCATACTTATAGTGGATTTGAGAAGACTAGTCTTCCCATTGCTGGACTTATCTACCTATTAGGGTTCCTCTAGGATAAACCTCGAGTTCTTTCT